>JALJVW010001283.1:21965000-22080000 GCA_024865655.1 Emberiza elegans | reverse complement strand
GGCAATTTTACATCAATACACTTTTATTAATATGCAATATTTGCTCATAGGGAGAGCATCTGCGACATTCATGTGTCACAACTGAATTCACTATGATTACTGCATGTAAAGAGATACAAGGAAATAAAAAAATACACTGCTTCTGTTTCTTTTTCCCGAAGAGAAAGATATGTGTAAAGAAAAAACTTTTGCTTTCCTGAATTCTGTAGCTTTTCCCATGTTAATACTTTTGTTTGATTGTTTTCCCTGTGGTTTTATTGGGGTTTGTTTTGTTGCTGCTATTTTGTTTTGTTGGTTTGCTTTTTTTTTTTTTAATGGCTGTGGAATATTTGATCATGGGAGGCAGTTGATTCCTTCTTTTCATTGAGCTTACATCTGATGTTTTCTGAGTGGAAACACTATTTTCATCTCCTTCTATTTATCTAGTTTTCCAGCATTGCTCTGACTACTTGCCCAGCGTTGTTGATGCTTCTTTTTTTTTTTAATTTAATTTTTTTTATTTGAATGAATCCACGCAAGAGCTAATTCACACAGCCTGGAAAGTCAGCCTTAACTGGAATTCACAAATATATGAGATTTTATAATAGGCAGTTGTGATTATTTAAAAAGGTTTGGCAGAGTTTTTTTGGTTTGACAGTGTAACCATAAGTAGCTCATGTGAGTATGGGGTGTCTAAATCAGCATGTATTAAGTAAAACAGAGCCTAGACTGATTCTGGATATGTTCTTGTAGTAACTACTGGAATGTCAGTAGTGAAATACAGTGTCTATTGAAAGTACCTACATATGGAGAAGGATGCTGAATATTTGGAGAGGTTCCAGAGACAAATACTTAGAACATTATGATCTTCCTTATGGTAGAAGGCAGGAATTGGATGTATTTAGCTTAGCAAATAGAAGGTTAAGGAATGATTTGGTGTTTGTTTCTGAATGTGTGAGAGCTGACAGTTTCAGTATTGCAAAGAAAGATAATTTACAGCTTATGACAGAGGGCCAGGACTCAACAGTTCTGAATTTTAGTTTTTTTCATTAACTTCTTCTCAGGCCTCAGGCAAATCACTCAAGCTGTGCTTAACTCAATTTTTGCATCACTTATGTAAAGTTCAGTGAACTAAACAATAATATTGGTCTCAAGGAAAGAGTCTTCAAATATTCTCCTGACTTTCTTAGGCTCTCTAAAGAAATCTAGAAATCAAGCTATTCAGTTATTTCAGTGGTTAGCTATATCCCAGTCATTTTGTTTCTGTGTAAGTAAGGAAGGATATGCTAACCCTCCTATGCCACAATTTCCCTTCCTCTTCCACTGAGCACTTGCAAAGCACAAAGTAACACTGTGTTAAGTAACACGCTTCTCCAGAACACTTGGCCATTAGTGAATGGTTAATAACCATTGCCTTGTAGAGGATATTAATGCCTCATGTAGAGATTACACAGGATCTGCAGGGATATGGTTATATGTATGTTCTGCATTGGATTTATTAATCTTTGGATAAAGTATAATTCCCATGATGGTATACACCATTGGAATTAAAAAAAGAAATTGGGAAAAATTCGTAATAGTTTGGCTGTGTTGAGTGCTTTTCAATTCTAATTTTTCAAAGTTTAAGAAAGAGGAAAACATTTTTTTTTTTGCAACTAATAAAACTGAGATCACTGATCTTTCTGTTTACTGTCTACTTCTTAATGTAACGTGTTGGGTTTTGTCATTTAAATATTTGGTGATTTGGAAAGATTAACCCTTCCATTTCATTCTTTTTTGTCCAGCACACTGGAATGTGACTGTGACAATAGTGAATTAGAGACTTGTGCTTTGCCAAAATTAGAAATAACTATGATGTCTGCGCTTAGTGCATCAGATTAATTTATTATAGTGCAGGGAGCCTAATTCAAACAACCATTCACCTTCAAAATTGTCCCATTTTTAGACTGTAAAATATCAGAGTTTTGTTTATTTGGCTAGGCTTTCTCATCCAACTTTTCTTTGTATATGTAATTACATGCATTTAAAATGCCAAAACTGTCAGAAGCAATAAGTCTAAAATCTTGCTGCCTTATGCCTTTCACAGAATTGTGTGGAAAACTGGATTTCTTCTCCAAGACCACACATGCATCTTTCCTGTGTTGGCTCATTGATGGAAACAGACTGTGACAAATCAACTTCCCCTGTAGTTACAGAAACTGGATGTGCAAATATATATTTTTTTTTTCAGTGTGTGTTGTGTTTCTTTGTTGTTCTTCCTCCATCCCCAGTTATGGAAAGGAGCAGGAAGTCTTCAGTCATATATTCTGTCCAGTTCTTGGGCTACTCTGAAGTGCATAAGGATCTGGAACTCAGCCACTGTTCCTGTTATTAACAAGGATTTTTCCCTCAAAAGAATCAAAGCAAAAAACCTGTGGCAAAGTAAAATTACTTCTATTTGGGTAACACAGCTTTGCTCTTTCTGGCTGTGTGAAAAACCAGGAACGCAATTTGGGAAAAAAGTGCTGCATGATGCAGAGGAAAGATAGTACAAATGACCTGCAGGAAGTGCACTGGAATAGCAGTGCCAACTTTTTGTCATCCTCTTCTTTGAGCTCCCTTCTCTCTGACACGATGAGTAGAAAACAAATGCCCTAATGTGGAATAAACAAGGATTCTTAGCCTAATATTTAGCAATCTAGTTAACAGCTAGGGCAGAGAGTTGAAGACTACCTTCAATTACATTCCTTATGCATTGCTAGCTTGGAGTTATGGATGGGTGATAAAGTCTCATATTTTTCTAAGTGCTTTTGGCTTCATCCCCAGTTTAGTAGGGCCCCTGACATTTAATCTTTGATTCATTCTCACACAAAATGCTTTGTTTGGTGTTGCGACTGATGGATGAAAGTGGCATTAAAAAAAAGCAAAACAAAGAGAGCTACAACCAACTCAATAACTAAAAATCATTCAAATATGCTGAACAAGAGAGGATTAGAAGTGACCAGCTGGCTGAAATTTAATTGGAAGGGTTTGGTTAATGTAAGTAAATTTGCCAAGATTTAATCTTCTGTTAGGTCATCTGTTTCCTCCTAACTAAACATATCTTGGTATTTATAGCCATGAATGAATTATTATTCCTTACCATCTCCAAAACTTATTTAAATGTCAGTCATGAGTGAAAATAAGGAAAACTCTAACGTAATCTCCTGACATCAGATGGAAAAATGTGAAGGGAAAACATTTTCTGTTTTGCTTTTCCAGAGAAAAATAAAGTTTAACAACCTTCCTTCCTATTTAACATTAAAAAAACCCCAACCCAAAAACCTTCACAGAGACATATTTCACGCTGCTAAATGTTAATGATGTATTATGCATTGCTAAACTCAGCTGTATAAAAATATGTTGTGTCAGTAGAAAAATCTGTAGTGAGGAAGTTGCTTACTTCACTTGGGTGAAGGAAAATGTTCCTAATCACTACTTACTTACAAAAGAAAGCTTGTAGCCTTGTTCTGTTTCCAGTCTGCAGGTCAAATAGCTATGCAAACAGTTACTTTTACTGTATTCATCCTTGTGGAAGATTTGGACCACTTGAATCACATACCTTTTCTCCAGAACCAGCCCAGCCTCTAGTCTTTTATGAGCACAGGCACAATAAAATCAGCAAGAATTTTGTCAAATAATTGAATGGTTGCCAACTTCATTTCATCTACTGAATGATACTGGTTATGCTATATTAAATTACACTCCTTATTCTTCAAAGTTGCTGTATTGAAGATTAATAAAAATTACTGCTCAATTATTTGACAGTTTGCTAATCTTCTTTGTTTTAAATAGAGATATAATTCTTTACAGTTGGTTGATTACACATTAAATTGTTGTAGTGTCCTTTAGCATATGTAACTACAGTAAATATGCCAACCTACCAATCTTTTCTAAGAATTATTCATGGTTTTTTTTTCATTCTTCCCTGTTGACTCCAAATTTTACTGATTTCTTCCTTTGATGGAAACACATTATAGTCTTTGCATGTTCCTTAGTGTGTTTTGCTTCCTTGCAGTGATGCTGATTTTAAAGTTGGACTGCCTTTCTTTTCAGGAGATAATGAGGCACACTATGGAAACATTTTCCTTTCTCTAGTACTTTGTATTGCCTAGAATGAGAACATTATCTACCAATTAAATACATATTATGAAATGTAAAGCTTTAATATTTGAAGCTATGCAAACAATAGTGAAGATTTCTGGACTAGATGCTTAAGGGCCTTGCGTGTAAATTAGCTTCAGTTAAAGGATAATTTCAGGGTACTTAGAAACTTCTCAGAAAAATTTTCCTAGCCATCAATGTTCAAAACAACTGGAATTGCAACCTGAACATGGAGTTGAATCTGAGAATTCCTTCTAAATGCTGTTCACTTTTAACAGATATTTGTTTTTACAGAATGTATGAAAGGAAAATGGAAGGACAGATGCAAGTGGAATATTAGCCCAAATATTTATCCTGCCAGTGTTGCTACATCTCCCTTTTACAATAAACTGAACTTGCCTAAGTTTAGGATACTGAATAACCATACAAACCGAGAGGTCAAATGGAAAAAAAAACCAACCCTGAGTCAGATATTCTGGTCAATAAGGTATTCCTTTACCTCTCTTGGAACAACTTCTCTTTCTTCTTTTGATTCATGCTCATCATCACATATGTGCACAATGTTTCTCTTATCAGCAGAGAGAACAGAGAGAACAGTCTCTGCACCTCTATTGATTACTGTACTCCTAGCCTCCGGAGAATCACTTGTCATCTTGTACAGACTATGATGTTTACTGCTGCAGAAGGAAAAAGTCTTCACTGTTGCAAAACAGTTTCCATTGATTTAAGGCTATAGCATTCTAGCACTACGCTGTTAAATAAACTATAGGGCTTTTCCTTTTAAATGTTCAGAATGTGCTTTCAAATTTTTGGCATAGAGTACAGATCCCTTCTCTTAAGCATTTCTCATTTGCTGGCTTTGCCAATGACATTACCAGAGAAGAAGACTTGTCCTAGTGCTGGAACAACACTGTTATTCCTGCCCAATGAAGGCTATGATCCTTCTTTAACTGCCTGGGATTTGGGATGCTGACAGCAAAAACACAGTATTTTCTTGTTTGTAGAAGTGCTGCACCCCTGAGTCCTACCATTCTCAACAAAGACTGAAATTAAAAAGGAGCAAGAAAAAACAATTCCTCCTATCCCCAAAACTCGCCAACAAAATATACACACCAGTTTCCCATTTGAAAAGTACAGTTTTGTGCTGGTAAACAAACAATTCCTCTTCCTCTTTGTGTCTCTTAACAAAAAGAAACATTACATCTTTGAGTTGATGGCAAGAGGTGTTATGAAGATAAAGAAAATTAAAAACCTAAACTGCAATAAAACTTCAGACAGAGGGAAATTATTAATGGCTTCTCCATGTTTTAGTAGAATATTTCCCTTTTTTCATTCAGCAAAGGTGTTCACAAATAACAGTGAAGAACAAAAGCTGTGATTTATATATATGGACAGGTATACATGCACCTCTGACCTCCTGCCTCCTTTCTCACCCTCAGCACCAGAAGCAATTTATGGAGAACACTCTAAATAAACATTAAGGAGTCAAGGCCACAAACTGACAGCAAGGAAAATCAATGGCTCCAGAAACCAGATAGTAGGTTCAATAAAAGAGATTAGGCATCACAAGCCAGTGTGGGCACTTACAGGTAAATGTGACTTACACTTCATCTGACAGGGCTCTCATCATCAGGATAAAAACTGTCATAGAAACAGAAGCATACCGAGTAGCCAGTGGAAGATGTTCCTTAGCTGCAAACACTAAATGCTGACCTCTGAATTAAGGGGATTTATACTGAGGCCAGAGGGAATTCACATTTGCTTTTCCGGAGTCATCTCACACACCTGTGTCTTTGCCCATAGGAATTGTTTCAGATATATATTTGGAGAACTTTCTGGGTTTTCTTTGTTTGTTTTGCTTTCCTGAATTATTTTTCAAATCCTTTCCCTACCCTTACTGAGTTAAATCTCCCTCTGTAACCTGCATAGCTACAACCTACACTGGGGTGGTAGCTTCAGGTGAAATCAGTTCAATGAAGTCAGGTTCTACAGCAGTGTCTCAGCAGACTGAAACCTCCCATAAAATGGGGCAGCTCCAGATTCAGCATGGAATCCTTCACCTGAGCCCACTCTCTGTCTGAGCTGTATTGGGTGACTAGAGGAGCCACCCTTATCACCCAAGCAGCACATGTCTTATATTTTCATGCATTGAGATGCTGCTTTTTAACAGATCATAATTTACTATCTGTGATCATTCACTCAGCAGTGCAAATCTAAAGCTGAATGATAGCTACAGCCCGTACACTATAAAGACCACAACAGAATTTGTTGTTGCTGTGATTGTTATAAATAAAAAATCTGCCAATTTTTTCGGGGAGAAAAAGGTTACAAAAACTAGTCAGACCAGTGTTGTGGCTAAAGTGCTACCTGTTTGTTATGATAATTGCAAGTCGTTGTCGTTAATGGTTCTCTTTTGTATCAGTAAAGGCCCTGGCTGGGGCTACATTGATGGCTCTTCTCCCGAGACAGTGAAAGGAGGGGACCTCCCCAGACAGTGAGGAGAAGGGACAGACATAGGAAGGGGGGGGGCATGCAAAATAACCTCAGCACCAGCATGCCATGAGAAGCTACTACTCCAAACGTACTGAAAAGACCCCCAAAACAATGAGCCAATACAGAATTAGGAAATTGGAGTGATGTCTGAACATGATGAACAGAATGCTGAGCCTGCAGAGATGCTGAAAAACCTTCGTGGCCCTCACCCTGCGCACAAAAATCATCCCAAAACCAGAACCTGGAGAGAAAAGCTATAGACCGGACCCCCAGCTCTGCCCCTAGTGGACAAAGCTGTTCCTATCCTCCTCCTCCAAGTCACCCTGGGAGAGATTATGGAGTCTGCAGGTCCGTCGGGCTCCCCAATCTCGAGCTGATCACTTCTAATAAAGCATTAAAAGGAGAAAAGTGTCCTGCCCTATTTATTTCTGTGATTATACTGGGATTTGCCTGATTTTCCTTCCTAGCCATTTTCCAAATGGATACACGCCTTCTGTTTCTTCAGAAACCGATTTGTGAAACCATTAGTTTAGTTTTAGTAAGTCCTCCTCCCTCCCTCCCTCCCTCCCTCCCTCCCTCCCTCCCTCCCTTCCTTCCTTCCTTCCTTCCTTCCTTCCTTCCTTCCTTCCTTCCTTCCTTCCTTCCTTCCTTCCTTCCTTCCTTCCTTCCTTCCTTCCTTCCTTCCTTCCTTCCTTCCTTCCTTCCTTCCTTCCTTCCTTCCTTCCTTCCTTCCTTCCTTCCTTCCTTCCTTCCTTCCTTCCTTCCTTCCTTCCTTCTGCCTTCCCCCTCCCCTCCCCCCTCCCCTCCCCCCCCCCTCCCTCCCTCCCTCCCTCCCTCCCCCCTCCCTCCCCTCCCCCCCTCCCCCTCCCCCCCTCCCTCCCTCCCTCCCCTCCCTCCCTTTCTCCCTATCTCACTCTCCCTCCTTGCTCCAAAATACCCAGAAGCATGAATTCTAATAGAGCAAAACAAGGTATTACAGGTCAAAAAAAATCTTAAGCTTCATTTGGATTCAATCATCCATCAATGTCACTCATAGGTCAATGCCTGTCAGGGACAGAACAGCACTTCATAAACGAGTAGACTGCAGTAGCTTGAGTTTAAATTTGATATAAGACAGCCTCATGTGGACTGCATTGTAAGTGGTTTGTGAAGTGAGAAAGTCAGGTGCCAAGTCAGAAAACAGCCATTGCCCTGATGTAAGTACTATGAGCGGCATATCATAGGACCACGTAAAAAAACCTGTGAGCTTAGTAACAAGAGCACACATCTTTGTGTTGTAGGAAACCTGTATAATCTTTCCAAACTGCCATTTTTTTCCAATCTGCTAGGATTGCTAGGATTGTATCTGCTTTCTAGCTTTCTCCATCCTGTTCCCATCTTATACTATATTTTATTATGCTTGACATTTGGAAGGAGATGTATGTGCACTACCCCTGTTGAGAGTGATCAGACAAACATGCCTTCACCTTCTAGAAGCGTGTCAAAAATAAGCCCATTCTGTTATGTTAATGAAATTCCCCCTTAGTCTCAATCTTCATCTTTACCTTAGATTCCAAGGAAATTAATGATTCACAGGAGAAGAGCAAGACACACAGCCTTAGAATGGCTTGTTCAGTCCATCAATATTATTTATGTCAGTCATAATGGACTTTTGGGTGCTGGGTGGGGCAGAGAGGGAAACAAATGTCTTAATCTACTTTTCTTTAACAAATTAATGATTGTTGTCTGGGTTTACTTCTCAGTGAGGTTTAGGTTAAGGAAATTAAAACTGTAGATTAAGCCCAGCTGGAAAAAAAAAAAAAGGCCTATGAGAAAAAGACCATGGAGTAGTGAATAGCTTTTATCTGCTGAACTCAGTGTCACTCCCAGTTCATATTTAAGTGCTTAAACCACTGAGGCAAAGCAAAATATGACTGAATCATTGATATTTAAGTAAATGCTCTAACTACTGGGTTTTTTCTTAATCAGAGTTATTGGTATCCCTGGAACTTTCATCTAAATTTGTGAAATTTTATTTCTGGTCAAAACTGCTATTAGTTGTAACTATTTTTATTTTCCATTTCAGTGAATCAGCAATTTCGTAGTGAAACGTTTTCATTTTAGCTGAGATCTGTTCTGGATCCCAGAGCAGCAAGGCAATTCATACTTGGCACTGGATACCTAACCGTAACACTGACCCATTGAACAGTGAACAGTTCATTCCTGGCACTGGAAGTCAACCACTTATGCGGTGATTGAGGTTTGCTCATTTTCTGTAAGTAGAAAAATTACTCATTTATGAAAAGGACTTATTCCCTATCATCCAAGGCCTAGAAGCTCAGAGTTATTCCAAAGCAAACCAGTAAGACTGAATTTAAATTTAAAATTCTCAGAAAGCATTTTCCTACAATTTTGGTTTTCTTTAAACAGTATTGCCTTGTATTTTCCTGATTGTTTCAAGTCCATATCATTGCAAAAGGAACAGGTTTTCCTCCATCCTGTCAGTGGTTACTCACTCCTATTCTCAAGTCCTCCGTCATCTCTGTGAGTCCAAGTATTGCTATCTTAAGGCTCATTGTTTCATGGTATTGATCCACATTAAAACTAATTTTTATTTTTTACTGGGTTAGTTTTAAACTGGATAGGTTTACCAAGTCACAGAATTATTGATAAGTATGAACAAGGTGTACAACAACCTGACATGTCTCTGTGGTTTCTCCATTTTCTTTTTTTTTTTTTAATTTTTTCACCAATATAGAAGCCATTAGAATTGGTTGCTTTTGAGATGCTACCATCTCTGAGAGCTGTTAAGGCTGATGGTCATTTGTGATTTGTTGAAATACCTGAATTTTGAAAAATACATCAAAAAGTGGAAAATACCAAGACATTTCATACGTCAAAAACTAATATCCACAAAAGGTTGCAGTTACTTCATCTGACACACACAGAGCACTAGCACCTTTTCACTGCAAATGTCTCTGAAGAAAGTCATAAATCAGGGTGAGCTCATTAAAGAAAGTTCACTTTAATTCAAATAAGGGAGAATAAAGGAATATGCCCTAAATTTGTCAAGTTCCTTTTAAAAAGTGTGAAGACTGAGACTGAACTAGAAAAGCAACTTCAAGACATATATTGGAAGTTAAGTAAGTAGAATTTAAAGCAGGAAATAGTATGGATCAGAACTCATCTAAATTTAATATCTATTTGTGTTTGCACTTTGTTGTAGTGAGGATGAACTGGACAAAACATTTAACTGTCTGATCACCAGAAATTCTATGGCCATGCCTTCTAAGTAGCTCTGGCCTTTGCTCAACTGAGCAGTGTCAGAGGAGAAGTTTATACTGCTGAAGTTCTAGGTTCTTTGCAGTGCTAGATGAAATTGTAAAATTAATATACAAGATGGGGCACTCAATATTTCCACAGTGGTGTGGAACATACTACCTGACCATAGCCATACCAAGCTAGGTTCATAAGAAGAAGAGTGAACTGAGGAGGTAATTGTTTCCACATCTCTGCAAGGAGTTTGATTGTGATTAGTTTTCATTTCAGGAAGAGTTGAGGGCTGCTTCAGTCTTCAGCTGTGAGAGTTTGCTTCTCATTTCTACTGAGGGTGCATCATCCTGACCTGGCAGTAAGCGAAGCGCATTACATGTGCTCTATGACCACTAAAAGCTACTGTATTTTTATGACATTTGACAGCTTCTGCTCGGTCTTCCCTCAGCATTAGAAGCTATCTTGAAAATCACTACTAACTTTTCAAAGCTTGAAAAGAGTCTTGATGCGTACTGGAAAAGAATTTCGGAACGATATTACTGTAGTACAAAGTTTGTCATGACATACCTTCACCTAAAATCCTAACTTCAGTCTGTGACACATTAATGTGGTAAACTTTGCAATATTTTCTTCCTCTTGCTTCGCAGAGTAGATGTGCATAAGGGCACTCCTTACTGTAAGAAAAACTAAAAGCAAATTTCACCCTGTTTGAAATTTAATAACCAAAATAGCTCTTTTCACATTTAAGTTCTAACCTGTATCAGTGCATCCTAAATTTCTTTCATGTATCTATTTTCATATTTCCAAGTTCCAAATCCTATTGCTTGATTGTAAGTAGATTTATTTCCAAGTAACTCCTGAGAATCTAGACTTGAAAAAAAAATCCATTTTGTAGTTTTGAAAAGTAGCAGTAGGTTTTGGTAGGGATTTTGTGTGTATGTGTGTGTGTGTGTACTTTGCAGAGCTTTTTTTTTTTATTCTTTGAAATATACAGGATACACAGTAAGTGTAATGTGTCAGATACATCCCTCTGGTACGTCACCTTCCGTGCAAAATCATGTGGCACTTGTCTTTCCCAAAGGGTAGTTTTATGATTTCTCCTTTTGAACCTTGATCTGGGTTGTTTATTTTGAAAGACAAGATGTATTTGTGCTGGAAGTCTCCTCTACCTAGGTCATTTTGATTACTTTTTTCTGGGACTTTGCTCTTAATTTTATCTATTTCTAAAGTACATATTGTAGAATAGATGAGCCAGCCTGACAGTTCCATTACACAGCAAAATAATCAGACCACCTGTATATTACACAAAATGACAGCCTCATACCTATACACTGAATTTGGAAATATTGTAGAATTGTCACCTGGGAAGGCTCTATTCCCATACAAGTTCAGCTGACAAAAGTAACTGAGGTTCAATTATGACTTGTTAAAGGCCTGTTTTGAAATGTTTCTTGATATCCAGGGGACTTTGTGGACACATGCTGGGAGCATTCAGAGCATTCCCATAATGATAAAAACGTGGCTGTGCCACAGCTTTGAAACTTATACTGGAGAGTGCTTGAAACTCCACAATTCAGCACTGCTTTGCGCTTAGCAAAAGTAAGTGAAGCATGGCTAGTTCAAGGCACCTTTGCTGTGAAAGGGAAACTGCCTTTCTTATTCCAACGAGAGAGGAAAGAGACCTGGCTGCTTCTGGCATAGAAAGAAGAAGTGAGAAAAAAAGAGCTGAGGGAAAATGAAGGAAAGAACTTTGGAGATCAGCGCAAGCTGGTTTTGCCTTTTGCTGGGGAGGAAGAGCAATATGAAAGACTGTGATGGCATCTTTGCTGAGGATGCATCACTCATGACAGCAGTCAGTCCAGTTTTTCCACAGTTCTGGCACAGGAAATGTAAGTAGTAGGGCAACAGCTGTTTTCGTACCCCTGAATTTTTCAGCTGTAAACAACTGACCACTTAGCTTGTGCCAAGAGTCAGTCCTGGAAGGTAATGCATATAGTGTAAATCAATCAAAACAAAACAAAAAAAAATTCCTTCCACCAGATTTCCTGTGGTTTAAGCTGCATGTTCATTTGAGGCTTTCAGATCCTGTTGAAATGAATGAGTGTCTCCTTTGCCTCCAGAGTAGCTGAATCAGGCTCTGCTTTGCAGGGGTGTATTAATGATTCCCAAGAGGTGAAATAGTAGCTGAGCAGAGACCATTTGTAAATAACCAGTTGTGTTTAAATTGTTATCATAATACACACGCATAAAAATAATCGGTATCTAAAACCTTGGTTTCACACAAACAATTAGAAGTGGTTTAATAAGTAATTTGACTCTCTTTTTCCATCTCTTCTTTCCTGTCTCTGAGAGAGCTCTCTTTTCTGTGCTTGCTCTCTTGATCAATTTGGGAATGATTTTCTCATCAGTAAGCAGTGCGTATGTCTCGTGCAGATTTAGCTTATTATAAATACGTTCTCCTCAGCAGCTGGAAGGAAAATTATCAACATCCAAAAACTGAGTGAAAACAATAATGGATATCCCCCAGAACCTGCACGTAACAAAATACTGTAATGCTAAGGCATTCTAAGAAGCTGTGTTAGGAGTCTCCCCTCTTTTCCTCATTGCTTATCACTGACTAGATGTTATAATATTGCCATAAATTGAACTTGTATTGAGAAATTTTCCATGTCAACCCCTTAGGGCAGATGATTATAGGTTTGACCTTTTGAGATTCTGTGTATTTCCCACTTAATCAGTGCTGGAATGAGTTGCTGCTAAGTAGGATCTATAGGAACCCTATGGGAAAAGCAAAGCCATCTAAAAATAATGAGTTTCTTTCCCCTTCCCTCCCCTCCTCTCATTTTGAGCTCTATTAGGCCATGATAACAGTCTTAATCTAGGCTGCACAAAAGCATAGTATGGCATGTGATATTTGTGTTATATTGGGAAAAAGAAGTCTGAGAAGGGCTTTTGGCAGCCTGAAATATAAGTGAAACTTTACAACATTGTTAAATAATGCTTCACTTCCCACCTGCCCATATCTTTTCATACTAAGATTTGTTTTGTTGAGCTAAGGCCTTGTGAAGCATTCACTATTCAGTACATATGATTTCGACAGAGTGATTGGTTCTCTCTTGCTTGGAGAAGAATACAAAATTGGGACCATTGCCATTTTGCCTTGTTACAATAACACACTTGGTGGTTTAGATATAATCTCACATAGCAGTTCAGTATCAGCTCATTTCTCAGTAGATGAAGCCTGTGGGTTTTTTCCCTGCCATGCACCTTGGTTTCTTCTTATCATCCCCCATCTCCCTCCCCTTGAACCCCCCTGCTTCTTTTTACATCCTCCTCCTCCCAAAAATGACCTGTGAAACTGAACAGCATAATAGATGTGATTAGACCTTCAGTATTAGGAATGAAAGGAGCAGGCAAAGAGACTCCTTCTTGGGAAGCAATCAGTACATTAGGTCCCCAGGACTGAAACTGCATTTAACAAGGTTTGGGGCTTAGGGATTTGGTCTAGGCTTCTGCTGCTTCCACAAGAGAAAGCCCTACTCGGAGTGCAAATCTTCATTTACTGTAGCTACAAATGGGAGGCAAAAAACATCAGCTTGTTTTTTACGCACATAATGAAGCAAGCTGTGTCTGTTGATATTTTTTTTTCCTGAGCAGTAAGTCAACTGTTCACAAATGCTAGTATTCATAAATACAGATTTAATCAGCACTTTCCAACCATTTATTGGGTTATTTTCACCCATCCAAAAAGAAAGCCTTAAACTTTGTCAAACTGACACTGGCATTTTTGTATGCAGATTTAATAATTCCTCTAATAAAGTTATTGAAGATACAGTTCCTTTTGATAGGAATGTAGGTGTGGCAAAGTTTACATGTGGTTTGTTGATCTGTGTTCCTAACTGTGTAGGAGGGTAATTACAGGAAGAATTTACCTTTTTAAAATTAAATTCTCTCATTTTCTGATATTATCCCTACCTAAGTATACTCTGCCTCCATCCAATTTCCCTTCCTTAACAGGATGAAGTGTGTACTCTCATGTAATTTCCTTAGTTGTCATTTGTATGAGAATGTACTTCCTTATTTCAATCACCTTTTACCCTGACCTTGACATATATGGAGAGTAAAGAGAGGATTTCTGTCCTCATTCGGGGTCAGATCTTTTGTATGATGTAGGATAGAGACTAGGGGAAGGCAGTGAAGTCACATCCAAGAGAAGAGGGATGTTTCTGAGATCACTGAGATCACAGAAGGGGAGGAGAGAGAAAGACTTATAAACCTTCATTTCTTTGGCACATGGATTGAAAGCAGGCAGAGGAGGTCAGTATACTACACTGATTTTAACTAGAAGCCCACTGAATTTCAGAGCCAGTGACCCACAGGACAGCTAACCTGGGCAAGTGCCACACACCCAGTGAGGCCATCAGGCTGTGCCACCCTGTCCCATGCTGTTCTGTTCTGTGTCACATGTATCCCTTGTCCATGGGACAGATGCAGCCCACACCTGGCACTGGAGGAGCCTGCAGGCATCTCTTGCTTGTCGCTGCCATAACTCCTCCAGCATGATCTTGCCCTTGTCAACCATGTGTTAAAGAGTTCTGAGAAAATCTTTAGGAATAAAGTTGACTTATTGTAAGGAAATTATACATGACCTCAAACGAATAAAAGGGAGAGTTTCTCTGCATGGAGGACGGGACCTGCTCTGCATGAGAAAGTACACCAGCACTCTGCCTGATGATGCATGAATGTGTGGTGCCTAGAACTTGAAGAGTTGTAAGCTGATACTTACTACTTTTATTCCTCTTCTTATTCAATCTTATTAAAGCAGTTATTAAAGAATTAATTTTCTGTTACGCCTTTCCTACTAGGATACAGAAGGACCCCTGTGATGGCTCTCTCTCACCTCACCTCCTCACCTCACCTCACCTCACCTCACCTCACCTCACCTCACCTCACCTCACCTCACCTCACCACACCTCACCACACCTCACCCCTCCCCGCTGTGTGCCCAGTGCCGAACACTTAAAGTTATAACACTTTACAGGCTGTCCTCCTGTGTGAAAAAAGAGTTGTGAGATACACCTGATTGGAAAGGAAAAGCCTTCAACGTGACCTACTTGTTGCCTTGCAGTGCCCAAATGGAGCCTACAAGAAAGGTGAAAAGACTGTCTACAAGGGTGTGTAGTGACAGAACAAGGAGGGAATGGCTTCAAACTGAAAGAGATTAGGTTTAAATAAGATATTAGGGGAAAATTCTTTGTTGGAAGGGTGGTGAGAAACTGCTTTATGCTGACCAGAGAAACTGTCGAGGTCCATACCTGGAAATGCTCAAGGCCAAGCTGGATAGGGTTCTGAGCAGTCTGGTCTAGTGAAAGGTGCTCCCCTAGTGAAAGGCAGAGGGTGGGAACTAGGTGTTCTTTAAACTCTTTCCAACCCCAAACCACTCTCTGATTCTATGATTATGTGCCTGCCACCAGCAAACCTGCTGCCTTACCTGGAGTAATTTCTTAAACTCATCCCCCCTTACAGGTCTTTCATTCCTCTGACACAGGCTCTCAAAATCTTTGTATTCCTCTATCAAGAAGCAATATTTCTCAGTTCCCCACCTGAAAATTCTTATATCCTTGAATCTTCTCTTCACATTTACTGCCACACATAATGTGCTCTGTATTTTTTTTTCAGATTATACATTTTTTCAGGCAGAGTATTAGCAATTTTCAAGCTTTCTTTTTTCTTGAATATTTTTTCAACCCAAATGCACTCTTTAACAGAAGATATTTAGAGATAAGTGGCTTCATTCACTCATTCCAAAATTTCACCCTTATACTGTTACTACTTAGATTCAAAATTACACTGGTTATGTACCATTTGCATATATTTATATGGAATAAAGCTTATATTTACTTCTGAACCAAGTTGTGGGTTTAAAGCAATAATTTTTTCATTTCTTTCTTTTGGGGGGGGGATATTGACTGTGTAAACTTTAGAACTACATGGTACAGTGTTTTCAAATCCCATAAAGGCAATGTCAAATATTTCAAGTTTTACTATTGTAGTGACAATAAGGAATAATTTAAAAGTTAAATGGCATGCAAGCGCCAGACTAAGAGATATTTTTCTCTCCTTTATTTAAACAAGGTCATAAACAGGAGATTAGAAGGAAAAAAATGCACACATTTTTACTGGAGGTGGTGCAGGAAAGGTTTTGTGCTGATATATGTTTTTTTGGAGATATTGATAGTCTAATAGAGTTTTCATGTCAGGAGTCACAAAATAATCTCAGTACAATGCTTTCCCATTGTTCTACAGTATTTTCATTAGGGTCTTAGATCAATATAAACTAGCCATGCCTCTTTGACACAGGCTTGTCCTCCAAATCTTGCCATGTGTTTCTTAGGTCTTAACTAAAGGGTTATTTTGTGGTTATCTTTGATCCTTCTCAGTGACTGAATGAATCTGCCGCTGGATAAGACTGAAGCTCTACTGATCAACCCATCCTTGTGATACCTCACAAAACTAGCTTGAAAGTTAACTTATATCAATACAGCAACAAGCCTGGGCCCCATGGGTGCAAAGGCCTAATTGAAAGAAGGGGGATAATCAAACTGTTGGCTTTGACTACAGATAATGAGCACTGCTATGGGAGAAAATCTATTATCAAGCTAACCCCCAGAGGTTTGAAACAGAGTAGCTTCATTCTGTATGATTAAAAGCTTTCTTTCAAATCCGGAGGACACATCTCATCCAGAGACATCAGAATTACAGAGGTGCTTCTAAAGGTGCGGTCAGTCAACAACCTGATATAAAGTACCTAAACTCATGTTGGCGGTATGAAATTAATTTGGCAGGATCAAGGAAATAAATGGCTTTCAGATTACTAAAAAATTGAAACATCAAGTGATGTTTCAATTTTTTAGTGGTGAAACAAGATCTCAAATTCCACCAAAAAATTTATATACTACATGAAGTTGATAGTTAGAGATACAGGCATTTTTACATGAGTTCAGAGCAATAGTTCACCTTTTGCCTGATGACAGAAAATATTGAATGCTTAAGGAATTGTGGAAACTCCATCAGAGGTGATCCTCTCAGTTACAGAAGTGTCAGTGGACAATACCAGAATTGGTATAGTAGTTGGTTGCAATCATACCTAGGTTAACTAATGCACAGCCAACTTTCCCTGTCCTTTTTTCAGCCTTCCATTGAATTTTCTGTATCTGCATTACAATCCACAGCTTTAGTATTTTTTAAAAGTATGCATAATAAAATGCGCTTTTAAGAATGAAAATCTAGTTCTAATGCTGAGTGCAATGAACAAAGGGAACTGCTTTCTAGTATATCTGAGTCAGAGCTGTTTGTGAACAAACTGGTTTTATTTTCTCTTTGGGTGAACTGTGAATGTGCCCTAACTTGGCTGTACAATGGTGAACTGTTCATGTTAGTTGAGTCTGTCATAAGGATTCCTTGACTGGATTTAGGTTACATGTATGGTACCTTACTTATGAAAAAATTCAATAGTTCTGTGTGCATCACATAATACACATATTGGTGTATTTTCAAGTGTGGAAATCAGACACAAAGTTATAGTTGGCAGCAATTTTCAAATACAAGTGGGTTGGTTCACCTTCTTTGGCTGCCAGATGCCTGTCAAGCCAGTCTATCACTCTGCTTCTTTAAAAGAACAGGAGAAAAAAAATCTGAAAATAAAGGTGGATGGGTTAAGAAAATAATAGAGAGATCACTCAGGAAATACTGTCCTGTGAAAAACAAGCTTCAGGGAATCATGGATTGTTTTGGGTTGGAAGGGATCTTAAAGGTAATTTGGTTTCAACATCTCTGCCATGAGCAGGAACACCATGATCTCTGCCGTGTTGCTCAAAAACAACCATGTTCCAGCCTGGCTTTGAACACTGGATGGGGCACTCACAGCTTCTCTGGGCAGCCTGTTTCAGTGCTTGACCACCTCACATTAAAGAATTCCTTTCTAATATTTTAGCTAAATCTACTCTCCTTCAGGGCAAAGCCAATTGCTCTTGTCCTGTCACTGCATTCCCTTGCTAAATGTCCACCTCCAGCCTTCTTGGGGTGTTTTTTTCTGGCGTATGGTTTATTTTCTTCCCAGTGGCTGGCATGGGGCTTATGCTGAACACATTGTTGTCTCTGTTATCGCTGAGCAGGGTTTACACAGACACAATGGCCTTTTCTCCTTTTTATACTGCCACTCTGGTGAGGCAGCTGCGAGCACATGGGAAACTGGGAGGAAACACATCCAGGACAGGTAACTCCAAGTGACCAAAGGGATATTCCATACCATACAACATCATACTCAGTACATAAACTGAGAGGGAGGAGGATGAAAGGGGAATGTTTAGAATAATGGGGTTTTTTCCCCCAAGTGACTGCTGCATGTGATGGGACCTTGTTCTTTTGGGGATGGCTGAACACCTTCCTGCCTATTGGAAGTAGTGAAAGAATTCCTTGTTTTGCTTTGCTTGCATACACAACTTTTGCTATACCTTTTACACAATCCTTGTGTCAACCCATGAATTTTTGTCTCTTACTCTTCCTAATTTTCTCTCCCATCCCAGAGGTGGGGAAGTGAGTGAGCAGATGTGTGGTGGTGCTTGGTCACCTGTTGGGATTAAACAAGGAACTTGTAGGCCCTCTCTGAGTACTGTAAGGTTACTGTAAGGTCTTACCAGAAACTTCTGTTCACCACACTGAACATCCCAAATTCTCTCAGCCTGCCTTCATAAAAGGGGTACTCCAGCCCTCTGATCATCTTTATGGCCTCCTGTGGGCTCATTCCAATAGGTCCATGGGCTTCTCATGCTGGGGCTTCACTGACCTGGGCACAGCACTCCAGGTGGGATGTCACAAGAGACAAACAGAGGTGCAGAATGCCCTCCTTCTCCCTGCTGGCCACACTGCTTTGGATGCAGCCCAACATCCATTTGGCTGTTTGAGCTGTGAGTCCATATGACTGGGTAATTGTTGCAGTGTGTTTTTATTTTGCAGGTTATTGTTTGATTTGTTGTTTGGTAGTTTTTAGGGCCTTTTTCCCCCCTGCTTTTAGAGTGACACCGACTTGTCTTTGTTACTCAGTTGAGCCAGGTGTCAGTTTATCTCTTTGCTACTTAGCTACTTTTCTGCCAAGTTTCAAACCCTTTGCTCCCACATCCAGTTGTTAACCGCTCCTGTCCCAAGCAGTTTTCCTCCCTTGTATCCCTTGCCCTTGCGTTCCACGCCCAGTTCTCCTGATTAGCTGAACATTGTATCCTCCCTTGAGACCTTCCCCCCCCCGTAGAAGCTGTTGTTTGCCCCCAGCTCACTGGGACCCTGGGACCCCGGGACTCGGGGAGTGTAACATTAAATAGAGTAACCCAGGGCCACCCCAGGCCCGTGCTGCTGCTGTGGCCTTTTTGTTCTGTGTTGCACCTTCACTGGTAGCTGGGATCCTGCGGAGCCCCAAAAGAGGGGGATTGTCGCCTCCCTCCCCCCCCCCCCCACACTGTCACCATCTAGCCGGGACATGCGACAGGTGATGCTGAGATTCTTTCATCAACTAATATCCCCAAGTCTGCTGACACCAAGGTCCGTGCCAAAGGGAATTGAGGAGCTACTGTAGCTGAGATTCCCCTTCAGCCCGTGATGCAGACCATGGCAAGGCAGCTGTGCCCCTGCAGCCCATGGAGATCCATGGTGGAGCACAGATCCACCTGCAGCCTGTGAAGGATCCGAGAAGATGAATGTGCCCAAAGGAGGCTGTGACTATGAAAAGCCTGTGCTGGAGCAGGGTTTCTGGGTTTCATTTGTGATCCTGTGTGGGACCCATTCTGGGGTATGCTGCACCACACTTGAGCAGTTCATGAAGAACTGTGGCTGATGGGAAGGAGAAAGACTCATTTTTGGGAGTTTGAGGAGGACTATCTCCCATGGAAAGAACCTCAAACTGGAGCAGGGGAAAGAGTCCTACCCCTGCGGAGGAAAATACAGTAAATACAATAAGTGATTTGTGGTGAGTTGACCATAATCTGCATTACCTATCCTTTGGCACTTTCCGCTTTTTGACATTATTCCCAATTCTTCAACTCCTTCCACTAACAGTGCTAAAAAGGGAAGGCTAGGAGGAAGGTATTTTTTAAATTTATTTTTATTTCTCATTATCCTCTGATTTATTGATAATAAATTCAGTTAATTTCCCCAAGCTGAGTCCATTTCATCCATGATGGATGGAGTGATCTCTCCAGAGTGATCTCTCTGCAACTTTTTTTCAATCCACAAGGCTTTTACCATATTTTCTCTTGCTTATCCAGCTGAGGAGAGGGAATGATAGACCCACTTTTGTAAGCTCATGACATGCAGCCAAGGTCAACCCACTACCAGAGAAAATAACACAGTTAACAGATACCTTGCTGTATGGAGAACAGAAGAGAAAATTGCAAGGGGGAGAAGTGATTAGGATTGTAGAACTAAATTGAGTAAAATTTAAGAGTGGATCAGACAAAGAAAGTAAGTACTGAATATAAGATCATGGAGAAGCCACCTAATTTGGAAAATAAGACCCCTCAGTTTTAATTTTAAAAGATAAAGAAAATTACTCTAATAAAAATAGTAAAAAAAGCATGACAGATGGTCTGCAGAACAGCTACATTGCATTTTGCTGCAGCTTTGGTTGGATGTTTAGAGCTAAGATTTACTGTGGCATTATGTAAGGTTACAGCTCACATCAAGGTTTCTGACTGTGATTTGCCACTTCTTTCAGCTCTTACAGTGAAGAATCACTTCTAAAATCCATTCTGGTTCTCTTAGTTGCACTTCAAATACCAACCCTGCAAAATTAAAGCAAAGACCTTGGGATCCCTTAAATAACCACACATTTTATTTCTTATTAACTCTGTACACACATGTAATGCAATTGTGAAATGTAAATTTGGTTTGCTGGAGAATAGTAGCACACTAGTACAATCTGGTGAATCACAGCCAGCCAGCTCTTGCACATCAGCACATAACTTGCTTCTGACACCTCTGTTTCAAGGGTGCTTTTAGGGATTTTGTCTGCTTAGATAGACAGGTCTCCACCCTGGACTTGTGCAAAGTTTTATACTATGAATTGCAAGGGGAGTTAATGATAATTCTATAGGCGGGAGACAGGGGGGGAAAGACGTCTCCCATTCAGAAGACATGGGTATGCTTCTTAGATGAATGAGGGTAACTTGTGACTTGCCATCTTGTACTATGTATTTCATGGATACATTCTGAAAAACTGCTAGACTTACATCATGTTTTCCTTAACTCTGTGGCGGTGAAACACAAAGCAGAAGAGGCTTTCTTACTGTGCTTCTGTGTGATGGGTAAGTATCTGAGCCAATAATCAGTCATCTAGTAGGCTGGGCAGAAAATTCTGAGAACTTCACTGAACTTGAGGCAGCATGTACCAGCGTTCATTGGGTACTGGGGAAATGAGCACTCCATGGGCTGTACGTGAATGCCCATTTTTGCGTACTGAAAGACAGCAGATGATATTCAGAACCTACCAGATTTAATTGGAAATTTTTAATTGATTGCAAGAGAAGCATGATTACTGACATGAATTCCACTTCTGTTTTGAGCTTTGTGGTTGGTAAGGCTGTTAAGGATCAGCCACTTTTGTGGACAGACTGTTTTTTGCCCAGAGACAATTAGAGATAGTTGCTAGCAAACCTTGCTGTGTTTTGTGTTCAGACCTTGCTTTGCCTTGGAACAAAGGGGTGCCTAATTTTTCAATGCAAATGGAGAACAGAAATATTATTTTGCCATTATCAGACTGCAAATGAAAAAAAGAAAATCAAATTCCCAGAGCTGTGCCCCTGCTAAATTGTTTTGGTGTTCTCATCAAGTTATGAAATATTTCATGGACTCATACTTTTAATAGTTATCTCAGGATAAGAAAGAAAGAATTGTTTGACTTTTAAAAATATTTGAGGAGGAAAAAAATTCCAATTTGGAATACAAGTTAATTAGTCCAAGGTTGAAAGATTCAGTTTAAATAATGAATTGCAAATCCTTAAGAAGTTTGAGCCACAAAT
Source organism: Emberiza elegans (assembly GCA_024865655.1). Lineage (NCBI taxonomy): Eukaryota > Metazoa > Chordata > Aves > Passeriformes > Fringillidae > Emberiza > Emberiza elegans. Next base: position 22,058,089 of record JALJVW010001283.1, on the reverse strand, counting down.
TTTAACTTGTTCTTTTGATCATCTTGCTCCAAACCTCTTGATTTTCATAATGGGAAAAACCTAACTTAATACTAAAAATTCAAGTCTGCAAGTAAAACAGTCTCAACAGTGTTGTGTTCATGTTTTGAAGGTGTGCTGTTTACACCAGAGGATACATTACTTCTACCAGTTAATTTTTCATGCTATAACTAGATAACATACATTGACAATACAAATGTCATTATCCAAAATGTAAACAAGATATCTGTATTTCATTTCAATCTACTTATAACAAAGGAATTTCTGTAACTGGGTACTACTTAAACAGATTTTTTCAAAGGTTCTAGATATTTTGAGCCATAATTTAATAGTTTTAGTTATTTCTGCTATTATACACAAGCTACTATATATTTTAATTTTATTGGAAATCAAGACAAATTTCCTTATGGTAATGGGCCATGTTCACAATTTTCCAGACTGGAAGAGGAAAGGATGGGGCAGCAATAGGGATAGCAAGTCAGCTAACAAATCAGAATCTGATTGAAAAGCATGGAAGGCTGGGGCAAGCAAATACAAAATGACAATATGAAGTTAAGGCATACAAAAATATCACTCTTTGGTAAATGTGATTGATTATGAGTATTAAACACATGAATATCATCAGGGACTGCTGGTGCTCTTCATACTGATAAATGTTTGCCTGCAGTTGGTTCTCACAAGAGACTGCACTAAGCCTTCTATGTTCAGTGAACAAATCAGATCCTCAAGTTCTCAAGGATATTAATTCCAGCCTCTTAAGGTTAAACCATGTTTCTAATTCAGAAAGGATGTATAAACTTGTGTATTGCTACTAATTTACTGAAATTTAAAAACTGAAATTTAAAATGTTTGGAGAGCCTAATTAGGTGCTAAATTTAAAGCTAAAAGATCATATCAAAAAACTAAGAGAAAAGGCTATAAGGATAACTTTTTATATAAAGTTTTTCTGTATCAGTTTCAGTGGCTCTTTCACCAGTCTCTTTCTCCCATGTAAAAAGAAATGAAACAGAGAAAAACAAAGTAGAAAAATCAAAGATAATTGATTGAGATGGTGCTCACATTTGATGCTTTATCTAATTCACACCTCTGGTACTATTTGTTTAATTCTATTTTCTCCCTTTGTCTGAAAGCTGTGGGCAAGTTTTTCTCCATTAAAAAAATCAGCATTATTTTAAATTCTGGTTTTTTCTTTTAATTTACACCTAAAAACATACTTTAGAATTTCAGTTCTTCTGGGAAGCACAGTTTCCCTTTCCCTTTCCCTTTCCCTTTCCCCTTCCCTTTCCCTTCCCTTCCCTTCCCTTCCCTTCCCCTTCCTTCCTTCCCTTCCCTTCCTTCCTTCCCTTCCCTTCCCTCCCTTCCCTTCCCTTTCCTTCCCTTCCCTTCCTTCCCTTCCCCTTCCCTTCCTCCCTTCCCTTCCCTCCCTTCCTTCCCTTCCCTTCCCTTCCCTTCCCTTCCCTTCCCTTCCCTTCCCTTCCCTTCCCTTCCCCCTTCCCTCCGTTCCCTTTCCATCAGTGGGGACACCCAGTTGCTATTTTGATTTAGAAAATGACTGAAATAGCCATTCTGTTTTTCTTCTGATCTTTGAAAACCATACAACTCTTGCACAGAAATAATGAATATCTGAAGATTAAATTTTTCATAGAAAATCCCAGCTTCAATAGTTTGTCAAGGTTTTATACACCTGAAAAGAGCGTTTAATTAGACTGGAGATTTTAGCGGGCTTATGTAATGCCTACTCTGATAGGTATATTAAAACTTCCTTTTATTTTAATTTGTGCAAAAGTGGGTGCTGTCAAAACTTCACAAAATTACTGCTAATGAATTACATTCTATATAAATATGGGATATTTTGTTTGTTTGCTTGTTTTTCAAAATTGCTTCACTCTAAATTCTGCTCTGAGGTTGTTGTTTGCAAAGGTCATGACCTTAAATAACTTTAAATGAACAGTTCTGTACATCTTAAACATTCGTATGTCTCTGTTTTTAATGGAAAATTGTTTGCGGAGTTTTATTTCCCTGTTCAAAAGTAACAAAAAATACTCAACTTCGTATTTTGGAATGTTGATGATGTGCAGTGAATTACATTCATAAAAATTTGAAGAGACTTCAAGTGCACTAGCCTTCTCTACACTTTTGCATTAATCATCTGAGTCATTTGTCCTTTGAGCTGTGCATACAAATGTGCCTGCTATGTGATCTCTGGTATCTCAATTAGAGGAAGTTTTCATAGTTAGCTATGCTGTATCATCAAATCCTAATTTGTGTTTCAGAAGAGTGAGGGGTAATTCCATTAGTGTACTTACTCATACCTCTTCAGGGGAAGGAAAATTGCATGGTATTTGTGACCAAGCATGTCTTACAGTTTTACAACGCCAATCCATATTTTAGTTATTACTCCAACCTTGACCTGAGAGTTAAACCCAGTGTTTTATCCATTTACTCTATGAAGCCTGAAACAGGATGCGCATGTGAAATAGGTGTTTAGAAGTAAGTTTTCTCTGATTTGCATACTGCCGTTTTTGTAATTATTTTTGTTTGACATGGTACAACTGCAAGTAGCATAAAATCAAAGGCAGTAAACCAGTAAATTGTTTTGCTGCTTGCCTGTTAGCAGCATGCTAAGAATCCTGGAGTCATTACTAGGCAAACTAACAAGAATTTTAAGCTCCAAGTCTGAAAACAAATTTTCTTTATTCCCTCCCCCACTTTTTCTGTTTTAATGGAGACACTTTATTCCATGCCTTCCTTTTCATTCTTTGAAATTTGTTCATCCCATTTAATAGACTTTGGAAATAGTTTTCAAGCTTGTCAAAAGATTTGTTAAGCATAGATAAAAAGTCAAGCTTGTTGACTTCTGGAGCAATTAACAAAATCACAGATAGCCTATTTCTTAGCCTGTTTTCTCAGTTCTGCCATCAGTGCAATTATCTACAATAGAGAAATTTTTTAATATAGAAAAGAGGGTTAGAAAGTTAAAGTTCATTCTATAAAATATAAATGGTTTTAGTGCTTCTTCATCAGCCTTTCTCAAGCAATTTTCTCAAGTCAGTATCTTGAAGCATTTTCATATTTTTGCAGTTCTGGAGACAACTCTCGGAAAGGAGTATTTTGTTGTTTGGGATTGGATTTATAATTTTTAACTTGGTTTTCCAAAACAAACACAAAACCTGAAAAATCTCTCTTCCAGCATTCACAAATAGGCTTTTGTGCGGAAAAATGTTAACATACAGGGGATTTTAGTTAATACAACTTTTAATTTTTAAAATGTACTTCCCCAGTAAGATAATGCTCTCACAGTTAGCACTGTAACTTCACTGAAGTTAAAACAGCCTTTATTATGCTGGATAAACAGGCCAATCTCCTTTTAGATTACATTTTTAGATTGACATTTTTTCCATGTTTTCTTCAACTGTGTTAGATCAGCTAGGTGAAAGCAAATGAGATATTTCATTATTCCTAATAATGGAGTGCAACAAACTTGTGATCAGCTTTAAAATAATTTGATAGGTTCGTATATAAGTTTCCAGTTCATGTAACAAGCCTGTTGCCAAAGTTTTAAATGAAGAATGTGCTTAAAGCCGTCGGAAGATGCTTAGGAACATAACAGCTTATATAAGTGCTGTTGGGGTCCTTATGTAATTTTTCTCTTAAGAGGGATAATGCATTTCAAACAGTATCATTACTTGCATTTTGAAATAATGTAGTTACAGGGTGGTAAGGCTAACTGCTCAAGCCCTCACTCTTGTACAAGTGAAAGCCTTTTTGTCACTAAAGATTAAAAATATTTTTGAAGCTGGGGGAAAATAAATTGCAGTCAAGAGTATCACAGTTCTTTAATTACTGTAGATAACACATCCATCCAGCCCTGGTCACTTAAGTACACAATGTAATATGTTCTTAATGAGACATTTAATAAGAGATACTAAAATTTTCTATTTTCCCAGTTCAAGATTTTAGTTGATTCAAATTGAAAACTAAAAAGATTGAACATGAACTAAAATGTAACCAAAATTATTCTGGACTTTGCTCTTTGCCATCTTGCTGAAGAAAACTCTTTTGAAGAAACAGTTGAACAGCGTATGTTTAAGCCAAATTAGGGGAAGAAATACTACATTTTCACTGACTTTAGTAGTAGTTTGTAATCATTATCTCTCCCTTGCATATGTTGCATTTAAAATGCAAATCGAGGTGCATATCAGTATTCGACATTTCTGGTGAAACAGCAACTATTTGTGTTGTTTTTCACATAATTATGCTCTTCTGCCATCTTCTCAACTTCATGTCATTTTCAGTGTATAGCAGTGTGTGTTATCTCAAAACTGTCTTTTGGTCACTACTATTTTAATTTTAATCTGACTGGTAAAACTGTGTGTAATTTGACTGCTTCTTTGATATGAAGATTGAAAACTGCAAGTCCATTTCCAAGGAAAAAATTTTGAACATATTCCTGTGGGATTCTATATTTTATTGAGATTTATTAATGGCAACCTGAGTCATATTTGCAAAGTAAGGGAAGCATGTTGATAATTTCTTTCTATGTCAACCCAATGAAGTCACAATGATCTAGAATTTTTATTATTTAATGACTGAAGCTAAAGTAATGATTTCACAGATTTATCACTGCATAATTCTGGGACTGCACATAGTGTAACTACTGGCTTAGTTTCAAGACAGTAGTATGTACAAAAACAATGTGGAGAACATGTTCTTTCCTAGGAATTAAGAAGAGGATCTAAAAGTCCTGTTGAAATTTTGCATTTTTAATTAATAAAATTAATCCATTTTTGCTAATGAAAAATAATAAATAATTGTGGGAATAAACACAATTTGTTTTCTTTAGCTTTTTACCTAAAAATATTATTTCCTCCAATATTAAAAAAAAAGAAAAGAGGAAGTAAATCTCTTCTAAGCAGCCATCAGGACATTTAATATATTTACTTTTTAAATGAAAATCCTTTTTCTTTTGCAAAACAAAAAGATTAGTGCTGATAAAAGCATCTGAGAATTTCTACCCCAGACATATTTTTATGCCCTAAAGTAACTTTTCAACAATAGAAATAAAGAAGAAAATCGAGGGAGTCAATATACTGATATAGACTATGATGAACAAATTTCACAAATAAAACTCAGCAATAGATTAGTATGTTTTAAATTGAATGAATTTGAAGACAATTTTCAAAACCCCGAAACTTTCAAGTTGAAAAGCAATAACAAATTGTGTGGCATGTTTATTTCAGTCAATTCTGTTGGTGAGATGTTTCACACTTTAACTAGCTTCAGTCTTTGACCTCTCTAATCACTGAAGATATATTAGTCACATAAGAACAGTTTTTGTATCCAAAACATAATGTTTTAAACTTCATTTTTATTTAAAGTCCAAGAACAAAATTATTTCTGTTTTCCTTCCATGGAAGAGAGAAATCTGGATTTTTGATCACTGGAAAAAGATGAGAATCTATTATAAAGTTCCTCATCAATTAATTCAGCATTTTGAATTCAGTAGTTTTGAACTTTGCCAAAGTGTCACAGGACCAGGTTGGACAATTGACCTTCACATCTAAATTCTGGGAATTCACAAATTTATTGAATATCTCAAGTTCGAAGAGACCATAATGACTCTAACACCTGGAGCTTCAGGGCACTACCTAAAGCTAAATCATATAACTCGAATATTTTTGAGATGATCCTGGGGCAGGCTTCCGTGGCACACTGAGAGACTGACCAGTCTCTCAGTGTGGAACCTTTTCCTAGTGTCCCATGTGGACTACCAGATAATCTGTCTGTGTCACCTCTTTTGTTTCTAAGCCGGATCTTGGAGTGAAGCTGTGCTGGCAGCTTAGTGAAATTGTGAAATTTTTGTTGTGAAACAGATGATGTGTTAGTTGAAGGGCTGGAGAACACTGAGGGATTACTTCTCAGGTAAACCTGCCCATTAAGTCAGCCTGCAGTCACACAGGACCCACAAAAATCAGTTTACGATTTTTCCCAAATGTATTCACTCTTAATAGCTATAGTCCTTCATCAACAGTAGTTTTTTCTGCATGTAGTGGCAATTAAAAATCTACCCTTGTTTCTTCTTCACTGTAATATGTTGCGAGGAAGGATGTCATTTCAGTGAGCCTTTGGACAAAGGTAATTTATTTGCCCAGCTAGGACTACCTCTGTTAACTGTTAACAGCTAACTTCCTTTTATGAGATTGAAGTTGTAGCATCTACATTTTAAAAAGCAAGTAATTGATTAGGAAAAGGCAAGAAATTAATTCTAAATTTTATCTCATCCTCTTCTAGAACAGTTCAGAAAATTCTTCGACCATAAACTTATGAGTTATTTCTGCCTTTGCTTTCCATGTGTTTTCTACAGTTCAACATTAATTTCTTGAATATCTCTCCCTTTACATTATTCACTCTGTTTGGAGCAAGTTGGAATTATGTGTGTGGCTCCCCTTTCCTGCAAAGCTTTGAAGAATCTGCTATAATATATTGCTTTAATCTATCTATTCTGGGTTAAAACTTCAATGCTTAAAACTTTCCTCCTCTCCACACTTTTCCTTTATCTTCTGATGATTAATGGATTATCTCTAAGACTTTTGCAGCAACACCAGAGAGTACCAGAGAAAAAAACCAGTCGAAGTGTTTTGATTCTTACATTCTTCTCCAAAATATTTCTGTGCAATAAAACAGTATAATCTCCCTTAGGTTTATGGGTGATTTAATATTTCTCCCGTATCTGATACACATTTTTCTCTGCTGAACTTTCATGTTCACTGATAACTGATGTGCTTAGCAGCTGTTGCTCAGTGTAGGTCTTCCAGATGTTCTACCTAGACTATCATATTGGCATGCTATTTGAAATCTCATCTCTTTGTTGCCTTCCCATTGTGAATCCACTCTTCCCATTGTGAATCCACTCTTTTTTTTCATTACTGTGAACTGAAAAAATTATTTTGAGTAATTTAAAAGTAAACAACAAAACAAAATCCCTCAAGAACAAAAATAATAAGCCTACATACAAATGTAGACTAAAACTTTGAGGTAGATGTATTTTATAAAGAAGATATTAAGTGAATTCATTTTACTTTATAAATTTCTGCAACATTCAGAAACTCATGGGCACAATCTTACTTTCTTGGCTTGTCAAAAGACTTTCAGGTTTCAAAGTCAATGAAAGGTGTGCCACAAAAAGTTCACTGAAAACAAATTAAATCAGACCAAAATACAGAACTAAAACCACTGGCCACTTACTTTCCTGCTTCAGATTTGAGCAATGCTCCAATTTCTTTCTTATAAGAAAATGAGTATTTATATGTGTAGCTAAATAAGAACACAAAGCAGTCTGGCTGTCATACAGAGCAATAAGTTACAGAGTAATTTGTATATCTGTAATGAAGTACAAATTAGGGTTCATAAATGTGTGAGTGTGATCCTAATATTCTAATGTAAAGCCAAAAGAAGGACCCACCTGAACATGATTTAATCAGGCTGCATAATTCCAAGGAAATTACAAAGGGGAAGGGAAATTCTGGGAAGTTCCAGGAAGGGAGGGGAAGTTCTGGAAAGGGAAGATTTGGGAGGTTAAGGGAAGGGAAGTTCAGGGAAGGGAAGGGAAGGGAAGTTCAGGGAAGGGAAGTTCAGGGAAGGGAAGGGAAGTTCAGAGAAGTTCAGGGAAGGGAAGTTCAGGGAAGTTCAGGGAAGGGAAGTTCAGGGAAGGGAAGTTCAGGGAAGGGAAGGGAAGTTCAGGGAAGGGAAGTTCAGGGAAGGGAAGTTCAGGGAAGGGAAGGAAGGGAAGGGAAGGGAAGGGAAGGGGGAAGGGAAGGGAAGGGAAGGGAAGGGAAGGGAAGGGAAGGGAAGGGAAGGGAAGGGAAGGGAAGGGAAGGGAAGGGAAGGGAAGGGAAGGGAAGGGAAGGGGAGGGGAGGGGAGGGGAGGGGAGGGGAGGGGAAGGGGAAGGGGAAGCGAAGGGAAAGGGAGACTTAAAAAGACTTAAAATGGTCTTCAGACTTCACATATATCTTGTTCTCCTTTGTTCAGTATACTTTGGAGAAGATCAATAAATTTAGTTTAGACGGGACAGAAGGAAGTTAAGCCTTGTTCTCAAGATCAGATCGGGTCACTCAGAATTTTGTCCAGATGAAATCTTTTATCCTGATAGCTAGTCTAAACCTCTGCTGTCATAGTTTATGTCCATTATCTCTTGTTTTCCTGGTCTGAACAGCTGCAAGGGACCTCACTGCAGCTCCTTGATGTCCTTCTCAGGGGTGCTGATGATAAGGGCCTCTAAAACCATCCCTTCTCCAGGCCAAAAAAGTCCTGGTCCTACAGTGTGTCCCTGAAGAAGGGCATCTTCTCCTGTGCCTGTTCATTTTCTCTGCCCTCCACAGAACAATGTCCAGTTAATCAGTGTCAATCTGTGTCAATCAAGCTGGACAGAGTGTCTAGATTTGGTCTAGTGAGCACTATGTAGAGGGAAATAACCACTCCTCATAACCTATTGGTCTTGTTCCTTTTCATACACTCTCAAGCTGCTCTGGGCTTTCTTTATTACCAGATTACAGTATTAGGTCATGCTCAGTGTACTGTTTTTATTTTAATATTAAGAAAAACAAATCAAATTCATGTGAATGTGGTGAATAATGTAATTCAATGGATGGTTGAACTTCAGTGATAAAGATCAAATTTTTATGTGTACATGTGACTTCATGTGTCCCTTATCATGCTGTCCTATTCAGAAATGGGAAATGAATGCAATATTGCATTAAATGGTCTATCTGCCTGAAAGGCAATAACTTTGAATCTCATATTCTGGAAATTTTGAAGGTATTTTGTCCTGAGAATACTCTTCAAATAGGAAGGCTGTTGAATGTTACATGAGTTGCAATAATTAAATATCAGCTCTGTCTGGAATATTTTAAATGCAATATATTGAAAGAAACATATCCTAAAATCACCCTTTGAAAGGTGCATCTTAGCCTCCTTCAGTTTAGGCATGATATTGAATAATTTTTACTTATTTTTAAAACCATTTGACTTTTCCTGTCTCAATCAAAAATAATATAAAATAAAGTAAGTAAAGCCATGAATTAAAAACTGTTTTAATTATCTGCATTCTGTTAAAAGCCAGATTACTTCCCAGCTCTTAGTACTCAGTGGAAACAGAGAATGCAGGAACAACAGGAAACAACACCATGAAGTGTTCTAATGTGTGTGACAATAAGGTCAAAGCCTATTTGAAGAAGATTATCATTTTAGATGCCTTTCCACTGAGTGAGAACTAAGAGATTTCTAATTTTATATTTTGTTTGTTTATATTTCCAAGTCAACATGCACTTATTTAGTGTATTTGTAGTATATGTATATAATTCACTGTGTGGTAACTGTCCATTGTTTTCATAATCTTAAATAAAAGCTAAAGTAGAAGGAAATAGTGAATAAAAACAGGCAGAAGATACCTGATATAAATAGAAAGAATTAACAGTTTAATTTCCATAAAGAAACCTGTTGTACTCGGTGTTCTCAGGGTTAATACAGAAGGTTTTTACCTAACAACTACACAGCAGTCAAATCTCATCACCTTCAGCAGGAATAATTTATGGTTTAATCTTACATGCAGGCGTATTAAATTAGTATTACTCATCAGAACTCGCTTATTAATAAAACAAGCTGAATTAGTCACCAGAGAATCATATTTGGAAATTCAATGACAATTTTACATTTTTAATAAAGGCTCAGAAATATTATTGCAGAGCAGGTGGTATGAAGAAATGTGGTCAAATTTGACATTCATTAATAATTGAAGTGTGGAACGTGACAGAGGTGAAAATTGATATTGATTTTTTTCCCCTCTAATATTTGGATGAGTCCTGAAAAGTAAATAAAATGAGATAACAAGACATATCAAGTCACTCTGATTTCTTTGATCACCTCTCCCTGTATGCACACATATATATCACTATTTTCCTTATCATGTTTTTGAATAATTCAACACTCATAGTCTTTCCAGTTCAATGCATTATAAAACATGCTCCAGCTGAGTTTCAATCATATTAGACTGAAAGCTGAATTTTTTATGAAGGATTATTTAAAACAAAATGTGTCTTGGGCCCTACAGTCTCTGAAACCAAACAATCCTGAGAGTTCAGTGAAGAAATGTCAACACTGTGGAGAATTTTTCTATTCAAAAAATTAAAGGAATCCTGTTTGATGTATATTAACCATATCAATATTAACAAACTTCTGCTGGATTTCAGAAGTGATATGACAGCAGCAGTACTACCAGGCATGTATTTTAAGTAGATGTGAAAGCTGCGAAATACTTGTACTCACACTGAACTTGACCTGCCTTTGGGACAGCCGTAGCAGCACTCCTACTGATTTCAGTAATGCCAATTTTCAGACTCACATGAAGCTAGGCCTTTTAGCCTCATTGGACTCTAAACATGCAAGGATAGTCATCAGCCTCTGCTGACCAGTCTTCGGCACACTGTAGGCATCTTCATGGCGTATATTCTGCGGGATTTTCATGACTGTTGCAGGTCTCTGGTATATTTTATGGTGCATGGGATTTTGTTTCAGCATTCCACACCTCCTTCTGTCCTCACACAGGTTTTTGGTCAAGATCTTTACTAGACATCTCTTGGTTTACATTCTTCATCCCCAAGAATATCTAGTTCCATTTTCTTAGCAGTACTAGTTATACCAATAGGAGAAGCTGGCTGAAAAAGCTGTAGTCTTCTACTCCCGTGTGTGTACAAAAGTAAATTCCTTGCTTCTGAAGGAAATGCAGGTACATATTCTGTCTATAGGTGAAAATGCTGTGGTAAAAATAAAAAAAAAAAATAATTTTAAACTCCAAAGTTTACTGTATAGAGTACTTCAGACTCAATCTGACTTCCATTTAAGACTTTAAAATAGCCACTGCATATCTACATTTCAGATTCTTTGCCACACCACTTTTGCACAATCTACTACAAGTTTGCATAGAACTACAAGAAAATCCTGTTTTCATAGACTTTATCAGAGTAATTTTCTGGATTTTATACTATACAAATTACCTGAATAATCAGCTCACAGATTGTTTTGCAGTAGATTTAATAATCTTGGCAGAATAATTTCTCTAGACTTAACCTTTGAGGTGGGAGGAGATCAAGGAGTGTACTTTTATATTGACTGTAAAAAAAACAAAGGCAGCTAAAAAATGCCAGAGCAGCAGTACATTTAGAAAATAAATGAACAATCAGAAGTTAAAGAAGGAAGTAGAAAAGCTCAAAAACATGGGGCAGAAAATGTGTCAACTCATTAGATTTCTTTTATTTTTAAGGATGCTTTCATGTGTTGAGATGAACATCTCTCCTCAAATATATTGAGCACAAATAATATTGATTGACTGCAGTTATTTTATGCTCTTGTGCCTTCTGTCTGCTGCAGAACAAGTAACTGTTTGAAGATCCAGTTTTCTGTTAACAAAGCAAATGGTTGATGCTCTAGGTCTCATTTGGTTAGAATGAATTTATATTGACTTCAATAGCCAGCATTAATGAAATCTAATCAAATAACTGAAAACATATTCCACCAGGTATTTTCCTTTAATTAGTGAGAAATATTGCAGAAAATATGAGATGGCTCAGAATTTAAAATATAATAATACATTATTCTTATTCATTGTTATTATTATTTATTATATCTTTCAAATATTAATGTTGGAAACATAATTCCAAACTGTGAGCTGTGAGCTATTTGCAATCCGAGTTCCATTTCTTCGTGGTTTTTTTATTATTATGTGTAGGTTTTCACCACAGAAATATGATAATAGTAAATGTTACTATTTTCATTAAAATTAAACAATTGCTTAATTGGCAACAATGCACTACTGGGCAGGTTAAATTGTTCTTATGTGACAGACGTGGTGTAAACAGGAACATGTTCCTTAATGCAAAAACTGCAGTTAGTTGTTCAACAAAAAGATGCATATTGAATCGTTTGTCTGTGACAGTTACCAGCTTTAGGTATGCTCTTCTATCAGCAAAAGGAGATTGATAAATGTAAGGAAAAGAAAAATCTGAAGAGGTGAGAGCACATGATTTATCTTGAGTGATCAAATTATGAGGAAAAGATGTGTCCTTTGGTCATCAGTGCACTATAGGCTGCAAGGTTTTGTTCTCCACAGCCAAAACCTTAGACAATTCTTATTGAGTCAAAAATGCCTTAAGTACTAAGTATTTCACATAAATCACCTGAAGGGCTGAACAGTAAAAATAGTGACCTTTTTATGCACTCCTCAGATCAGAATCCTATAATTTTGATTGGATTCCTTTTGAAAGCATGGATACCATTTGGAAAAAAACATATAGTTTTTCCTCCTGAGTTTTCACAGCTTCCCCTACACACTTCCTCATTCCCACCTCCCTTTCTCATACCTGGAATTGGAGGAGGAATCTCAGGTCTTCTCATATTTCTCCGCCCCATATTTTATGGGGTGGTGTTAGGTCAGAGGTCACAGCTGTACTTTGCGAGGGTATCCTTGTTCTGTGCTCTTCTTCTTAGAAAAAAAAAAAACCAAAACCACAGTTTAAGTATGTAGTCAGTAGAAAAGTTATGAAGACAACTCATATTACTGAAGAGTTTTACCCTGTTGCAACATTTTCCTTTTTTTCGACAACATTCTTATTACAAATATGAAAACAAACAGGGACCCCAGATTTCTTCAGAATACTTTGCTGTGATGTAAAGTGTTTAATCCTTCTTATCCTTGATATATTGTTAATTTTGTCCAGCATTACAATACACATGTTACAAATCACACACGGGTTTATAGACATATATGTGAGACAGACATAGAAAAAAATGTGGGACACTTCTCAATATCTCAAGTAACAGTTTACTATTACAAGTCCATGATAGATTGATATCTGTCTCGAGATCTGAAAAATTCTACCTTTTCATCTGGGAAAACATATATTTATTGCCTTAATTGCTACTAATGTTGAAGTAGGCATCATGATCTGGGTGATGCTCTTTTGACTACATGGCACCTGTGATTTTTCTCTCTTTGCTGAACAATTGCTTATAAACCTCCCCAAATTGTCAGCTTGTATCTGTAACTGCCCACTGAACCTGAACTTCCTCGTAATACCTCAGACTATAGTTTTTTCAAACTCCTAGAAAACAAGTCACAAAGTTTATTTACAATGATTTTGTGCAATGAAGATTCCCTCTCCCTTATTTTAAACCTTGAACTCAGACCACTTAATGTAGCTGCACTTATTTTTTTTTGTCTGGTTGTGCTTAATTTGTGGTTAAAAATTGCTGTTCTTAGGAGTTAATGTACTATCCAAAGAGAGATGAAAATGAGTAGTCTAGAAGTAATAACTAGCTTTCTGCCTTTCTGGAACCCTCCATTTACATAAAAGGTTGATTACTCCTCCCTCATATATCAAGGGATCTGACCTCTATTCCATTTCTTATCCCATTATTACAAGAAGATTACTTGATTAAATAAATGAGTTAGTCAACTGCTATCAAGATTTAAAAATATGTCTCCTTTTTTTATTTCAACCATTGAAAGAAAGGTGTGGAGCTTAGTAGGAAAACATCTGTGAGATAGAGACAGGATACAGAGATAGTTATTTAATTCTTTATGTGCTACAATTCTTGCTTTACTACTGATAGCAGTAAATCATTCCACTGATTTCTCCACTGCTGACCCAGAAAAATGGATGACAAGTTTGTAGTTCAGTATTCAAAAAAAAAAAAAAAAAAAGTCAGAATTTTGTGACATAAGTGAGCAATAAGTTAATTTTCCATTGCCAGGCAGAGCTCTGTCACACATTGTGGAAAATTGTGCCTATCAATTCTAGTTTTTCTGGATCCAGAACCTATCAGTGCCTATTATTAAAGGATCATGGAGGCATGACCCTGGAACATAGTGCACTTGCTATTAGGTTGTCAATATTGTCATTCAGCCTCTAAGGATCTTTGGATCTTCAGCAAACAGTGAGCATAGTCATTTGAGTCTGTCAGAGTTCATGCTCTTTTGGTCAGTATTTGAGGAGACAGTGTATTTCTGTTTGCTGGACATGATATCAAAGGCAAATTTTGGGCACCTGATTCTGGAGAGGAAATACCAAATTGATGGAGAATGAACAATTGGACAAATTATTTACCTCATAAGAGACAGGAAGTCAATCTTTAGCCAAAAGTTGTAGGAAATTAATTCTTCTTAAATGAGTGTGCAAATAAGCAATGTGGTTTTGAACAACCCAGAGATCACTGAACCCACAAAAAAATACAGAAAAGCAGATTGCTTTCTTGAATTTAATTTTTTTCTTTAGACAAGGAGAGGAAATGTATCCACACCATTGAAAAATGGACAAAGTATAATGCTACTTGATTTTAAAAAACATTGTTTAGTAATATGTAGTTAATTATGTATTTGGAAAATATTTACTGAAAGGGAAATAAGAAGGTGCCATTATGATCTGGTATGGGGATAAATGACCATTTTTATCTCAAGTAACTTGGTGGTAGCACACAAGACTCACTGACTTCTCTTTTTCAATCAAGACAAAGATTAGAAAGTAATAGACTCTAAAATACTGAAGTTAAAAAACAAAATCATACATGCATCGCCGGTGCCCATATTTTTATGATTCCTGTGAGAGCAGTAACTTCATTTTTATTTTCTGTCATTTAACTTGTTTAGGTCATATTAAAAAGTAAACACCCTTAGCATAGTCAAAGCTGCTTGTTGTGGATTTCTGTGTATTTATCATGCAAAGACCTGAATTAAAGGTGTTAGCTTGATGTGAACTTGTATTCAATATCTTTTTCTTTCATTTCTTACATAACATTCCTTGTTCATCTTCTGATGTCAAACAGACATTTAGCACCAACAGCATTTTGTGGTAAGGAAAACCACAGACAAAATCACAGAATACCTGAATACCCTGTGCCCAAAATAGTTCTGCATTTTTCTGCTGTTCATTCTGCTGACTTGTGGGGAAAACCATGCAAAGTAGCTTTCCTGACAGTATCTCAGGATAATAACCAACACACAGGTTGGCAAACAACCTTTTATAACTTGTCTGTGGCTCAGGGAGTGACTTGCATTTCACAAGAGTGGTGCTGCCTCTCTTCATGTCTAGAAATTCCCACATAACTGTGTTTGGGACTCTCTCCTAGCTGTCCTCACCTAAAATGGGAGATATTGTTACTCTTTCTAACAGACTTTTGTACCTCAAATGTATCAGCGAGAACCATTAGCCACTATGTTCATACTATTGTAACAGGAGAAGAAATGTTTCCAAAATACCATCGCACCTGCTAAAAATTGTACTCAACAAGAAAGATAATACATAAATAATAAATAAAATTTTAAAAATATTACAAAAAAATACTGTTAAAATGAGTGAGATAAATGGTGATGGATGGAGAAATGGTTAAAATATTATTTTGGGATTTTGCTTGCTTTTATTTGGTGTTTGTTTGTTCTAAATTTTTGTTACCTAGCATAATAATCATATCCATTTACAGGGCTCTGTGTGAAAACAATGGACATATCAGGACAATATATTCCTGGAATATATATGAAAAATATACAAAGCACATCTTTTCTACATAAATTCTTGTTCTCTATAATTTATCAAATGCTGTGTGGCCTGTACTACAATCATATATTATGAACAGTGAGATTTTTTTTTCACTTCAGTTAAGCATTTGCTTACTTGTCCTACTCCAAATTCACTCTTACTACACATGCTTCTTGTTACTTTACTGTACTTATTTAAAAATACAATTAGAGTAATTCTGTACAGTCCTTACTTTCACTCCTTGGCCAAGTAAATGAAAACAAAAAATATATATATATACATTTACAGTTACATTTCAATGTATGAATTATGTACGTTATTAATCAACGTTAGAGATAAATGTATTGTAATGTCTCAATTTTCAATGTAGGTTTAACAGACATCTGTGCTCTTTTGTGCCTGAAGGCATATATATACAGCTTCCCAGTAAGAACTTCTTTCAAAGCATCAGTGGTCCTCCCAGTGTTGTTTCTATTCTCTTGATGGATATGAGGGGAAGTTTTCTGAGTTTCTCTAAATTAAACTTGGTCATTATTTTCCTCCTCTTTTTTGAACCACTGAGTGGTACAAGAACATTCCTGTCTTACTCTTTATGTATTTTTCAGAGTTCACTTTAACTTAATTCTGATGTAACTTTTAAGCATTCTTCTCTTCTACTGAATCTAACATATAGGGAGAACCTTTACCTTCTCTTCCTGACATCAGTCTATCTTTGAAGAGCCTTGATTTCTCAGTCGTTTATTTCTAGCTTGTGCTACCAAATGAGGCTATGAAATCTCTTTTTGGCATTGCAATTGGCAGAAATGACCAGGCATAGGAAAATAACCAATTCATCTCTTCAGTCCTTCCTAGGCTGGAGATCTTTAGCTCTTTTTCAACAATTTTTCCTGTGAAAGCTGTTAGCACAAGAAGTAGAATATGGCTGGAGAAAAGCACATTGTCAAGAAAGGGAAGAAATAATCTATTCTGAACTTTAAGTCTGTTGACTGTCTAGTCACAATCATTTAAACACTTTTACATTCCACCTTCCACCAAAGCCAAATATTCCCTTCTGCAGATAAGACTTTATACCTAGAAACTCTGAAGGGCTACTAACACTCCTTAATCCTCATCAGAAATGCTTTTGCCACATTCCTGCCTAATCAACATTAACTTGGTGATATATTAATTTATCTCAGGAATACGTATCAGTATCTTTGTTTGTATCTTTGAATAGGAATCAGTATCTTTGTTTGCTTGCCTTGGAGTTGATGAATATTTCTACCTTTATTTCTTGGAAGGTATCCTTTCACTCTTGCAATGAAACACTGCAGTTTCCTACTCTTTGAAGGTGCTTGCTTCTTCTCAGACAAGAGAAGGCAAGAACTTTTTGTTGTCTAATTTGTTGTTTGCAGGTTTCTTTCTCAACCTAAAAAGACAAAAATTATATCTAGTGCATAGTGCAGTAAAAAGGAGGAAATAATCAGATTCAGATATTGTTCTATTTAACACTTAAGCATTGGGTAAGTCTAGATGTCATTATAATTATCAGAGTGTAGGCTACCAAGAGCATCATGTCATGAATTGTATTTTATGTTGCATATAGTATTGCTAAAACCAGGAGATTTTTGTTTAATTTGGCATGTCTTCCATCTCTTTAAGTTCTTTATTTTAACACTGTTGACACCTTAATATTGCAAGTCACATCTTATCAAGCAGCTCTACTGTATGAATGTGCCAAGACAATTAACTCCAGTAACTTTTTATTCTTTCCAGATTAACAAAAGAAGGGAGTAAGAAATGAAAAATTAATTGTAATGCTGTTTGCACTTCCTTAAAATATGCAGAAATTGAAATGAAGCAGTGAAAATAATGGATCGTGTTGTTCCAATAAAGTATAGTTGGCTATGCAAATCTGTGTACATTAATTCTTGTTGCAAGCCAGTTGTTAAAGGGCTTCAGTGTACCTCTAGTGATGTTAGTGGTCTTAGCTCTTATCGCCTAGCTAATATTTTATTTGGTGCTTTCAAAAGTCTGCACTACAGATTCTAGTACTGAAAGAGTGTTCATATATCTCCAGGACTGTAAGTAATTTGTGATTATAATGGGCATGCATGACACTGTTTTCTTTTTATTTTCCCTGCTCCCCACTGCTGCTAGAAAGTGGATGTGTGATAATGACTCTGTGAAGACACTGGCAAAATGAAATTTTGGCTAATGACTCTAAGGCCCTTATACTGTTGTATACAGTACACAATGCTGTTTACAGAAGTACTTCTTCACATAAAACAGGAAGTCAGCAACTGTAATTCTGACTTGTACTGTAAATGTTTTCATCTGTCCTTTTAAAAAATATGTTTGATTGGCATAAGAAAAGACAAAGTTATACCCTTACAATTTTTCAAACACTTTTCTATTTGCTTTCATTTTATTAATAATACAAGAATTGGAATTAGTGACAGTTCATAAAATATATTAATCTCTTAGATTATGGTTTATCTCTGTCCTCCATTGTCATGTCCTAACAATATCCCTTATACCTGTTCTCAGGGCTATAGAATGACAGTACGAGTGTTTTGAATTCACAAACCAGTAAACTAGCCAGACTGCAGGTTAGTGAAGAGTTCCTTCTCATTTGGATTCAACATTTGGGCAGTTAAAATAACATGAGAAAAAAATTCACCACAATAAAAATAGTGGTTACAATTGTCATAACATTAAAGGACAGTGTGCCCACAACAGTGCAAATTATATTATGCATATTCAGAGCAGAGACAGTCAAATGTCTTAACATGACCTTGATGCACAGACAGGCAACAGGCATTAGTTTTATTTCTTAACATTGCTAAAATATAGTTTGTAGTCTGTTGATTGTTCCTACAAATAAATGATATTTTATACAAATTTCAAATTTAGCTTAATTCCTGGAAATAGCCACCTGATACTATATTGGTTCATAAGGGAGTGCCCTACTGCTGATATTTCCTGCAGTAAGGCTCCCTGTTTGTCTCTGAATGCATCTTTGAGAGTCAAGCATCTCTACCTATGGTGCAGATTAAGAGTCTGCTATAGTCACAGCCTGAATTATTTATTTTATGTTATTCTTCTCTTAAAAAAAGGTTGAGATCTAAATAGTCAAAAAGTTTATTTGTATTATTAGGCTCAATATCTGCTTGTTTTGTAGGAATGGCAGTTTTAAAGTCTTTGCTTTTAACAATTTTAAGTACATTCAGTAGCACCTCTTTTGAGTACATTCAGTAAGCAACACTTAAGGCATAATGAATGCCTAAGACACATGCAATTTTCAGCACAACCTTACACCAGAATTAATTTAATGGGGGATAAACTAGAAAAAAATGATTTATGTAAATGTTAAAGGAAAAGATGTGCTATTTTTTTTCCTTTTTTTATTTTTTCTTTTTTTAAATTTTGTTTTGTTTTGTTTTGGTTTGGTTTTTTTGTTGTGATTGAAAGTGTGGAAAAAGTAGCTTCTGGCTGCTTCACCTGTCAACGAGATGATAGTTGGCATCTCTCTGTAGAATAAGCAGTGATTATTCTCCTTTGCAGCTGAGAGGGGAAGCCAAATTATAATCTCTTGCAGGTGTAACCTAAGGAAGACCAACAAAACAGGAAACAAAAATAACAATCCTCTCAAAAATCCTTCATGGTTAGTGCCCCACCTGAATTTCTTTGTATGTTTAAATAAACCTTGATACATAGACAAGTAAACTTAAAAGATGTAGATATAAACAAGTATATGGAGACAAGATCTGTATCTGTATGTATCTAATGTGTAGCTTGCTCATGTGTAAAAGGATTTCATTTTTACATGCCTATATGTATATATCTGCATACCATACCTTTTGGGTATATGTTATATTCAGGTGTGCAGACATATAAGCAGTTTTGCCTTTCTCACTTTTTCCTTTCCTACACCTTTCATGAGTACTCTATATGGAAAATATATGTAATGAAAGCATTCTCAAAAGTGTGTGCAGTCACAAACACAGATATACATTAGATCTGTGTAGGAAAGTGGGGAGAGAATGGGATGGATGTGCAGAGAAAGGAAATAGTTTTGAATTCCTTGTGCTTCCCATGAATACATGCATGTAGGCCTACACACAAAACACACAGACAAAATTCTCCACTACCCAAGGCATAATTTGGTCAGATTTTGTTTGTTATATCACTTCAAGCCTGTTGATTTAATATTTTGCTTCAAATGCCACATCTGCTGTCTATTATTTATGGTGATCTTCAGATATACATAATTTATATATAAAGCAAAGTAGTCACAGTGAAGGAAGGTATTGATATTTAATTTTTTTTTTCTCTATATAATGCATACTTTTGGACCTTAAGAAAAAGTAAAGACTGCAAAAGAGAAATTAAATGAGGGAATGAAAAAAACCCAGTTTCATGGTTTGTGAATTCTTTCCAGGAAGTTGTATAAGAACAACACTTTCCATCTACTAGGAGATGTGGCTTTAAACAAAAAGTAAGTTTGCTAATTTCTTTTTTGGGTGGAACATAAATTGTATATGACTTTTGATTTGAGCCCCAAGTATGAGAAGGTGGGTGGAGAAGAAACTTGAAAAAGGAAGATGTGAGTTCACAAAAATGAATAGCAAAGCACTTTACATAAACTTCCAATAAATTTACCTGCAGTCCTAACACATCAACCTATTAGATAAATGATTACTCTCTATAGAGTTAGAATTCTTGCTTTTTTCTTTTTTCTCCTTAAGAGTAGCCAGCTGGAGAGGGCAAACAAGGCCTATGTTCCATGTAGTGATGCTCCCAGTAAATAATCAGTTTTCATTCTACCAATACATAACAAGAAATACTGCCTAAATAAAGTATTCAAGGGTATTTTCCTTTTTCTTTTTTTCCAGGCTGAGATACTGATTACATAGATTCTGGAAAGTCTGAATTCCTAGAAAATATTATTAAGACTGAAAGTGTCATTTTCTTTAAATCTTAAATGTAAACTCCTCTTTTCTTCTCAACCTGACTTATGTTTAAATTATGCGTGTGTGCGTGTGTGTGTATTAGTGTGTGTGCATGTGCTTGTGTATAAACTTTTAGCCGCATGTCCTAGGGTGACTTTATGATGCTTGTATTCCCATGCATCTCTTTAGCCCAAAAATAAGTTTTGCACCTTTAAGTCTGGTTCTGAGAGCAGAGGCATGGAGAGAAGAAGTGCAGTTTGTTATCACAAAATGCACTTGCTCTCCCACATCCTTCTCCTGGACTGCATTGTCTGCATCATAGACAGAGAGCAGGACAGAGCTCTCTCTCCTTTGCTTTTAGTTACTTTTAGCTAGCTGAGACAGAGAAGTTCCCTGGACTCTGGTTTTTCTTTTTCTTGGAACTGTTTGAACCTGCTCTGGCCTGAACGCCGGCAGCTCACACCTGTGGCCCACCAGTCCAGGCCTGGGCCATGGTATTTCCAGAACCAGAGGGACTGATAACAGACTGGGTGAGCCAAGACACAGCCCATGGAGGGGACTTCCAGAGTTTGTCATCTCTTCGGAGTAGCGAGAGGTTTTACTGTTTAATACTGTTCATTTTTTGTCCTGGTGAACGCTTTGCCTGTTAAATAAAAAGGGTTTTTTTCCACTTTCCTCCAAGGAAATCTTCTCCCGAACCAGCTGTGGGAGGGGCTGCTTGAATCTGCTTTCTAGGGAAAGCATTTTCATGTGTCCTGGTTTAGGGCAGATTTGGGAGAAAACCTCCAAACACATGAACATTAACACAACTTGCTTGCCCAATCCTGTTTGCTGTCTTGGGAAATCCTCAGATTTCCTATTTTAAATTTTAGGAAAAGCATTTATTGAAATCATATACATTATGGGAAATAGCCTAGTCACCATCAAATGGCTAAAATGTCATTACTTTGAAATTCTGGAAAGCAATGATAAGTCTGTTTGCATGATCTCTGGAATTCCAATTTGAATATCAACACAATCGAAAATCCAACAGTAGCTTGAAAGAAGTAAGAGTGGGACAACTCATGACAAGAAGTGTGTCTTCATATAAATTTATGCTGACAGGTTTCTCTGTGCTTAATTGGCATGATAATTTTTATGCATAATTCAGAATGCAGCATAGAGCCATTGGCATGGGCAGAGTAGGTGTAATGGCATGCCACACTGGACTTCATCCCATCTTCAGGATGGTTTTCTGAGTGTACATGATAATAAAAAAGAATTTCACTACTCCACAATGGGTACAATTTACTCATTTACTTCCACATTCAGGTGGTGTGAAGGGCAGAGGTCTAGACAATCCCTATTACTTTCCATTCATTCTATATTCAGCAGAAGTAATCTGGTTCCAATGAATGATCTATTCTACTGCACAAGTGCCTTTAAGGAAATTATCTACCTACTCAATAAGAAGCATATTCAGCTGCTCTTTTTTGTCTTGATGCATGCAGCTGTGTCCTTAGGTGATGATCAGCTGTGTATGTGTGAAGGTGGGAAAGGCAGACTTGGAGGGAATCAGGCTTTCTAGAAAAATATGAATTCTGTTCTGGTTATTGCACATTATCCAGGAAATCAAAGTATGATAACACAGTTCACAAAAGTTCATCTTTGCTCCAGAAACAGAAAAATTTAAAAAAAAAACCTCTATTGAAGTCAGACCAGATCCCACATGGATTATGCTTGGTTATGTGAAAAGAATTTTATTCCAAAGGAAATTGCTGTAATACCTAAGCAGTTTAAATGGAATAAAAATAAGGTCAAAAGACCATTCAGAAATCATAATTCAAATCTACTCATTTCCTTTTGTGAACACCATTGTGGACAATACAGAGCTGAAATTCTGCGTAGTGAAGTTTAACTCCCTGAACAACTTTGGGCAAATTTTGCAAAATTTCACTCACCATTTTGTTTAGTGAAATGAATACATATTTTTTCTTACTCAGGGAATTGACAGATGTAATTGTTCTGCATAAATCAAATATCTCTTGTGGGAAAACTTAAAGAATAACAAAACAAGAACATCACCTGGTTTTGAAGGTGCTTCTTATAGGGCAAGCCTCTCATGGGACATGTCTCTCCATCTGACTCTGTATGTGTGTAATGAGTAGGATTTCCACATGCATTTTAATTATTGTGCTGGTAGCTCCAAAAGGAGATTCAAGCCCCTTAAGATTTGGATCTTCCCTATCTTAACATCCTAGGCCATGCTGTATGGAGCTCTGAGCAACTTGGTCTGCTGAGTGTCCCTGCCCATGGCAGGAGAGTTGAAACTAGATGATATTTAAGGTCCCTTACAATCCAGGCCATTCTTTGATTCTGCAATAATTCTGTGACTGTTGAATTAATCAGTCTGCTCTCCCAAAATTATGCTACTGAACACATAATAATGTAAACTTCACTATCTCTTTCTAATAAATTAAACCATGGCTAAAGGTAGTTTCCCACAATATCTAATGTTGTGGCCAGTTCTGAAAATGTTTGTACTTTTAAAAAGAATTACTAAAGATGAGTTTTCTTCTTTCTGGTCTTCTCTTTTCCGTATATCCACAAAGGAAGTGGATGCTCTTATAGGGTTACTTTTCTTAGCTTTTGGCTTTAAATTCATGGAACACATTGTGTCCAGCCTTAATATTTTACACTGTAAGCCATATCATCTTTTATCTTTTATTTATAGTGAACCTCATATTAATTTCTCAATAGCAGCTGGCACAGCAGGAGGGACAAGGCATTGATCTTCCAATTTATCCACTACTCTTACATATCCTGAGGTCGATGCAGTCTAGGGAGATTGATGTGCTCTGGCATCAGTACAGCATGTGTGTGTTTCTCATGCATGAAAATCAACAACAGGAAACCAAAATGTGACAATTGACAGTAATATCGGAAACCTCTGTAATAAAAATAACAGCATGGTCTTCAATAATTCAATGGAATATTAGGTATTCCTTAATGAAAATCAGCCACATAAGAGTTTGGGTATATAGGTTTGTGAGACTACATTTGCAACAGCTAGGTAAGAATTCACACTTTCCCATGCACAACACGCATATGTGTGCTTTCTCTCATCTTACAATATGAGTTACAGGGCTTCACTTTAAATTGTGACTTGTATTTTCATGCATACAGTCTGATAGGGACAGACCTCTGAAGAATCAGAAAAGAAAAGACATTCTTATAATTATGCATTGTTTGCAGTTGCACAACAGGGTTTGAGAGTTCCTGCTGTATCATCTCCAATTTTTATCTTTTAAGAAATAAATCAATCTGTGTTGTTATCAGTTATGAACAACAGCTGACTCCTACTGCCCAATACCAGTTCTGTCTTCCCTCTCTGGTTATATGCATAAAAGAGGGAATGCTAGAGAGTTTATAATCTACTGTAGGTAGGTTATAGGATTTGGTAGAAAAAAATTTAAACATAAACATTATTACCTTTCTCTGCTGAGTGTGTCTTAACATAGAAATGCTGTCCTACTCAAATGAAGAACTATCTATCTATATATCTAAAAATTGCTTGTCTAAGATGTGCAGTAGTGGACTTGACTCTTTAATGAACTTTGAGTAGCAATCACTGCATGACGCCACACTATGAAAAGCTAGAGGTAAAACTATAGCTTGTATTTCTAATTACTAAACATACAGAAAATTGTTAGAGTCAGTGTAACATTCATTGCCTTTTCTCATATGTGGCCTTTGATGGTGGAGTTAATTTATTTTTCTCCTTTGTTTGCTATCTTTCAATTACCCAGAAAAACAATAACAGTTCATGCTGTTCTACCACAGTGCTAGAACTTACTGTCTCCACAACCCAGGACTCAGACAGGGGGATCTGGAAGACACTGAGGTTTTGGAATCAAAACCAGCCCTCCAGCTGGTGATTAAATAATAAGAGAGAGAGAAAGAGAAATGCTCCATGACATGGCCTGTGTACAAGGCAAGGGGACCTATTAAGACTAAAAAAAGACAGAGCTATTTCATGTGATATGAAGGTAGGATTGCAAGTACAGAGATAGACTGCTCATTTTGGAGCTCCATCCACGTCTAGCAGTGTTCAGGTACATATTACTTATGAAATTAAAATTACTGTCATCCCCTATGGGTCTGAAGACATCAAAAGGAAGGGAAGAATGTGGTATCTTTCTACCAGGCACCTTAAAAGCTATGGAAGAAAAACTCTTCTACTACTCAGGATGTCCTCTGGTATCTCTGGATGGAGGCACAGACTCACTCCCTTTAACAGTCCATGATGTAGTGTTTGCATAAAAGATGCGATATGACCTGTTGAGCTTTATGTAGCAATCCTGACTTTTAAAAAAAGCTCACAATTTTAATGGCGATAGTAAACAGAATATCTCACTTAAAACTCACAGCAAAAGGCTATGGGGGGCTTTAAAAGTAGCACAGAAATTGCAAGAAACTACTGTGAGCTATTTTTCTATTTTAGTTTTTTCTGACTATGAAGACCCTTATTCTTAGAAATTCAGATTACTATAAAGAATCTCTGCTTTTGAAGTGTATTTGCTAAGAAAGGATAAGAAGCCTCTGAACACTTACTCAAATATAGGAATGTGCTTAGGCTGGGGTTTCGTCAAGTTTTTAAAAATATTTGCATATATTATTAGGTACTCCCTTTGTCTGTGAATAAAACAGGAGATGCCGATAAAATGAAAGAGGCTCTTCTTGTAGTATTTCTGGACATAAACAGTAATAGACATCTGAGAGATTTCACAGGTGGGATTGCTTTTATGATATTTCCTTCTCAATTTTTAAATTTTATTTTATTATATTTTATGCAGTTCAATAATGTCCTGGTTGCTTCAGGTACAGGTGAGATAAATAATGCAGAAACCCCACTAAAATGGCTTCTGTCCCAAGGTGCTTACAATCTGAGCTCATGCAGTGGCAAGAAGAAAGAGAATAACAAAATGGAATAAAAGCAGAAAATACATAGACTAGATAATTTTGACCAGTTCAAGATGGCATACATGCTTCACAGTAGTTTTCTGTAGACGCACAACTTGTCCTGCAAAATATTTTACAGGTTTTGAGGAAAAACAAAAAGAAAAAAAAAAAAAAAAAACACATTTTTTTAAAGTTTGCTTTCCATTATCGAAGTACTTCCATCCCTATAGTGATAAACCTCTGAGCCCAAGAGGATATTCAGAGTTACCTGGGCAGCCTTTGAAAGGAGGCTCCTGCATCACTGATACTGGTCATCTCATTCAACACACAGTGAGTTTTTTAGGAGCTCTCACAAACATCTTGGAATTAATAAGATTTTCTACAGAAAGACTGAAATATTCCTCTTATAGACAGAAAATATCTTCTGTTTACCATACATACATAGTAATGGATGCACTTAGACTCTTTTTATCTATCTTTTCTATTCTATATCTGCACCATTTCTCTGATCATTCCAGTACTGTGGATTGCCCTGTAAATAGGGAAGTAGTATACATGGTGCAATGCCATTAGTATTTCTTTGTGTTTGTGAAGATTACACATGAGTTCAAACTGCTACCACATGGCTGACAGCGTACATACGAACAATTAATATACAAATGCTTTTTCCACACCTCTGACACTGTCAATTTACTGCTCCAGTTCCTACTACCATTCAGTTCTTCCCTTACAATCTGATCAGCCTCAATCCTTGACATTTCCTTCCAGCTGAATGTCATTAATAAATTTCTCCAGCAATTACTTTTTTTATAATGAGCTCATTATTGAAAATCTTAAGATAAAATTTCTCCTAAGAGTCTTGAAGAATTCCCCAAGTCACATCTCATCTGTAACATGGTGTACTGTATTTTTAAGAATATTTTGAATATTTCAACCAATATGTTCAACTTTTGCAAGTCCCAAATGACATTAGTTAATGACAAACATGAAAATATGTAGGTAGCTGTAAAAAAATGAACTAATTTTTTTCCTTTTTTTTTTTTTGTTTAACCAACAATTTTCTAAAGCAGACACAACAACCATGCATTCCTGCATCCTGAAACAGGAAAAAAACCTCTTATTAATACCACCACATTTCATATGCTATGTCAAGGCAGCTCCTTATGTAATGGGGACCAGGTGCAGGGAATTGTGATAGTGAACCTTGGGGAATTAGGTTAGAATGACAGGACAGGCTCTTTTAGATACAATACATATTTACATATACATATATATATATACATATACATATATGTGTGTGTGTGTGTGTATTTACCAATTGTTTTGCCTGCAGGAAAGAGGAGGGTGGTTCTGTCCAAACTAAGGAGACACCTATAACTGCGTTATAAAAATATTTTAGTGTGGCTTTCTTTTTTTTTTTATTTGCCAGCAAAGAAACAATAGGAAAGAGATTATTTTATTTTTAAAGCTTATTTTACCTTTCCAAAATAAGAAATTTTCAAATCTTCTTCCTCTCTGGACTTCTGCTCTGTCTTATACAACTCAGATGCTTACACATTGCACCTCTCCAGGATGTTTGAAGTTTGGCCTGGCTGCTCTTGTCCTCCAGAGCATTTAATTCAAAGTGTTTTCTTATAAAGGTGTACAAATGTGTGTGTGTGTGTGTAGTTGAAAATATACTGTCAGCTACGAAGAATTAAATTTGCAGTCTGTATTAGCAGGAAATGGGACAATAGCAAGGTGTGGGGCCACTGGGCAAGTGTGTGTAGCACTGTTCCTGATGCCATGCAACTGCACAACCAGGGAGGAGAAAGGATTCTTAAGAAGGTGTTGCAAGGAACACCAGGGACACCAGGTGCAAGGGGCAGCAGGTTATACCCCAGCCCCAGGGACACCCTGTCCTTGCAGTGTCCCAACACTTCCAGAGAACAATGCTGTTCACTTGTTATAAAGACTTGGCCAGGCTTATTACAGCTGGTAACTCAGACCAGCTGTAGAAGAGAGTTCTAAAATGAGTAAGAGTAGTAGGATCTTATGTTGAATTCAGAAAGCAGTAATGGTACCAAAATAGATAAAAATAGGATGAAACATAGCTTGCCATGCATTTTGGGAAGCAGCTGGCTGCAGTACTAGGGCACTATTGAATTTCTGTGGTAATGTCTCCTTTCTTGGTGCAGATGAAGGAGGACTGAGTATGTAGGTTTTTAAATTGGATGTGATAGATAATTCATGAATTTTCCATTTTTCCAGATAGGGGTCCATGTACTGCACTCCCACTGCACCATATGATCACCTACAACAATGCACTAGACTATGACAACCTAATGACATATGCTGTTTTTCCACCTGCCTCTTCACTAAATTAGAAAACATTTTGGACTGGATGCACTGCACTGCATGAGCTTGCTTTGAGAGAAATATATATATATAAATATAAAAAACAGACACATTTATTGATAGTTTTGAATTCTGGAGAGAAAACTTATGAGCTATATTTATAGTGCTTGTATTTCTCAAGAGTTCTGATTCTAGGATTTTTGGGTTGAATCCTGAGAGACTTACAATAAATCATGTTGTAGAAGGAATAAAAGGAAGCACTTTCTGGGTAAACAAATACTGAAGTATATAGCAGTTGTGTGGCCCAGGTATTTCTCCTGTTGTTGTCCCTAAAAGTGGGATTTATAATCAGGATCCAGAAAAAATGGTTTGACTTGAGAAAAAAGCACAGGTGAAAGGGATTCAGACTGCTTACACTGATTCAGTGTAAGTCAGCAGTGTGTGCCCAGGTAGCCAGGAGGGCAAGCTCCATCCATCTCAGCATGCACCACACACAGCATCACTAGCCAGCCAAAGATGGGATCATCCTGCTGGACTGAGCTGTGGTGCAGCCTCATCCCTAGTCCTATGTGCAGTGCTGGGCACCTGAGTTTAAAAAGGATGTGAAGGTCCCTGAATACTTCCAGAGTGGAACAAAGCTGGTGGAAGAGCTGGAAGGCACATCCTATGAGGAGCAGCTGAGAACTAAGAGTTTGACTTTCTTGAAAGGAAGCTGAGGACTGAACTGATGCTCTGTACAGCTTCCTGACAAGGGAAGTGGTGAGGGAGGAAATCCCAGGTTTCTCCCCGGGATTCGGGATTAGGTAGAATTTCTTCATCAAGAGGTTGCTCAAACCCTGAGACAGGCTATCAGAGAGGTTGTTAATGATCTATGCCTGCCAGTGCCTTAAAAGGAAACCTTTGGTCAATGGCCTTCAAAATATTCTGTGTATTGGTCAGCTCTTGAGGTGTTCAGGTAGTTAAACTAAATTATCACAGTACATTGCCTAAAACTGGGTCTACTTTATTCTAAATAAATGTAAAATCTGCTGAAACAAACGAAACCAGAAAGTGCTTTTTCTGACATTGCAGCCACTTCAGAAACCTTTGTTAAATTTCCAGTGGCAACGCTTTCTCTTCTGGGACTTCAGCCACCATCCCTTCACAGACTTCTAAGTGTTGTGCTCTGGGTTGTGGTCACTCAGGTCTTGAAAGCCTTCAGACTCAGGAATACCACAAAATCTCTGGGCAGCTCACTCCACTCCGGTGCTTAATGATTCTCACTGGGATTTTGATTTCTCTTACATATCCCCAGCTTGAATCTTTCTTGTTTCAAAAGATGTTCCTGTCTCTCATTCCCTGATCAGGAAGGGCTAGGAAGAGACTGGCCCCATCCCCTCCATGGCCTCCCCATAGGCACTGTAGTGTGCTGTGTGGCACACTAACCCCTCCTCTGCTCCACAATGGACCAGCCGCAGCCCCACAGACTCTCCTTGACTCTCCTGAGCCCTTCTTTGTTTTTCCTCTCTCCTGCCTGGGATCCCAGCAGGATGCAGTGCCCAAATGAGGTCTGATGGGTGCTGAGCAGAGATAATCACTTTTATAAATTTATATTAAAACCTGTTTTCTTCCGATATCTTAACAATGATTCTTTAAGCAGCCTAACCACTCTTTTGTGACACTTGAGTGTACAAATCTTTTTTATCAAAAGGCTTGTTTCACTCCGTTCACTCCTTTTTATTCTCTAAAACTGCATTTTCTATGAAGTCTGTGAGCAAGCAAAGTAGCCTTTTGCTGGCTTTCGGGGTGTCCCCAGCAGGCTGCAGGGTCCTGGATAGTGCAGTCCTGTTTGGGACAGACTGTCCGAGTTCCCAAGCAGTTCCTAGCTGCAGGCAACCTTAGCAAGCTTAAGTGATATCAGCTCTTTAGTGATTATCAGCTCATTGTGATTTCAGCTCTCAGTTTGCTAAGTGCCTAGGCAGGCAGACACAGGGAGAGAGAGGAGAAGTCTGTATGGAGTTCCACAGTGATGTCTTATTGGTTCTTCTGTGAAGGGTCCCAGTGACAGCTCTGCTGCCAGAACGGGCTAAAACAGCTCTTTATATAGGGTACAGGTGAATCAGAAATGGTCCAGTGGCAAGGGTTAAAGGAGAGTGACCTATAGGGTCACAGAAAGATAAGCAGGGGTTCCAGAAGGCGGAAGAGAGGGGCTTCTAGCCCATTTACCACGACTTGACATTTCCTGTCTTAGGCTTCTGCATGCCAGGGGGCCCTTGCAAGCCCTGTGCCTGCTACAAGCAAGAAGTCCCCTTCACTTGTGTACAGCTCTCTGTCATCCACAGGCAGCATCTTTTCCCACCACTCCTTCCCCTCTGTTGATGTCAGTTCCATGCACCGCTGTCAATCACCTTAGTGTCTCCTACCTGCTCAGCAAAATTTATCATAGCATTATTTCTTTGGTTATTTAAACTATTGGCAGGAAAAATTGCTGCAGCCTGGTAACTGATAAGTTGTGACGTTTCACTTGCTCAATAGGATGCAACTGAAATCATAGAAATAGAGTAATATAAGACAACAATGAGGCAGTAGGTCATGAAGTAAAGCAATAGATCAAGGAAGAGCATTTTAGCCCAAAGATTGCTGTGTGAAGACTTGTGCTGGTTACAGATTCCTCCAGACCAGGCCCCCAGTTTTACAAATTGGAATATGGCTTCTACACAATGGATGCTTATTGACATAGCTTTGTCAAATGAGCTGTGCTAAAAAGAGATATAATTTTCAGTTTTACTTTGTTATACTGAGCACCCTGAGAAAATCAGTATCCTCATCAGTAAAATGGGAGAAGTAATATTTATCCACCTGTGACAACTGCATCATGACCCAAGGATCAAAGTGCTGTGCATAACTAAGTATTTTTTAGTATTACCACTTTGATGTGTAAATCACTGACACAATTGGCTGTAACTGTCTTTGAAGTTGTTCTGAAAAATTATACCATATTTCTCTTCAGCAGTAATTTAATTTGTGAATTAGTGACATGACAGACCATAAGAATCTATTTGGAAACCTTCCAATTGGTTTTCTCAATGTCTCTGTGAGCACGCACTTAGTGTTCAGTAGGCAGCAAATGTCCTCAAATTACTGTTACTGATTGCATCATTTTCTCAGTGAAAGAATTTGTGTAATTATAAATCTTATTTTTGTTAATATGAATAATTTTATGATCTGGTTCAATTATCATAAATTAAATTTATAAAACCAAAGTTGTTAATCATTTAACCTAGCTACTCCTACCTTCAGACTAGTTTAGTATGGATGCAGTTTTCCTTGGAACTAGGCAGATATGCTATGGGCCAGATGACTTCTGAAGCCTACATTTCATCAGAAAATACAGTCAGTAGTCCTCAGACCATTCAGTGACTTTAATTGGTCAAACAGCCATACATCATCTTTCAAGAGAAAAATTCAAAAAGAGGCATGATGTCCTTGTTTTGCCACTGCCATATAACCCCCTTCCCTGTGTGCATGTGTTTCAGAGTGTTGCATAAAAGAGTTAAAATGTTGTGTTAAATGAAAACTTTTGATATTCATTAATCAATAAATGTTGTGAATCCAATACTGTGATTGAAAAAATGTATTTGAAATAAGTTTTTTTAAGGAGTAGTACTTACACAAAGCTTTTTAAAGATCAAATAAAGATCAAAGAAAAAGCAGAGCTCATATTGCATCATAGTTTCATAAAGAAAAACTTGGAGATTATGGCATTTCAGGGCTGTTTATGATGTTCAAGACACATTGAAAATCAAATTAATTTCTATAGGATAAACCTCATTAGGTCATATGACCAGGTAGTTTGAGAAATGGCCAGAATGGTTTTCAGTAAGAATGAAAAGTTAGACTCTATTTTTCAAAAATTTTTGCTGTTATTTAAAATTAAAAATGGCAACAGCCATTCTTTTAATGAATGCTACAAAGCACAATATTTTGGACTGTTAAATCTTCTTTAACACTATCACTATTGTACACTACTACTACCAAAAATAGCTTCTAGATTGTAAGGATATATTTAAAGCATTGCTAAGTCAAACAAATGTCTGAATCAAAAAATAAAAACGGATATTTTTTTCTTTCATTCTAGATTATTTCTTGACTTTCCATGCAGAAATGTGGTTTTACAAAAGCTGCCTCAGGTGAAAGGTAAGGAAGTTATAAATAGCTAAAAAGCTCTTTTCCTTACTTTAGCTGCTTTAAAATTAAAAGCATTTGTGACTTGCAAACTGCTGAGCCAATTGTCTCCACCAGGGCTTATTTTGCAGTTCCTATCAGATTTTAAACACAATCCTGGTGACAGTTTGTCATCATATATAGAAATAAATACAGAAAATAAATAAATGTTTGTTACATTGTAACAAACATAATTTAAAACTGGAGATTCATAATTGAGATTTCAATAGAAAAATTAATTTTTTGACTTCAGATATCTAAATTCTTCAGTGGTTGTTTTATATCAACATTTTAGTTGTCTCTACTTAAAAACAAAAAAAAAAAAAAAAAAACCTAGTGCTCTAGTGCTCCAGTTCCTAGAATGCTTTGTTTCTTAATTGTGTTGATATATCTGGTCAGTCTTCTGCTGGAAATATTTTTTCAAATATACAGGAGTGCTGTTATCTGAGGAGATAAGAGCTGTCATAAAAAATAGGCAAGGTAGTAAGTTCTTAACAGACAGACTGTACTC
The DNA here is from genome assembly GCA_024865655.1 of Emberiza elegans. Lineage (NCBI taxonomy): Eukaryota > Metazoa > Chordata > Aves > Passeriformes > Fringillidae > Emberiza > Emberiza elegans. The sequence goes on along the minus strand of JALJVW010001283.1, from coordinate 22,025,563 downwards.
ATTGTCTGCTACTGAGAAATTAGTGGCAAGAAGGACGTTCTAATTATCTAATCTATCATCCTGTCAATGATTTTTCTTAACTTTTCCAATGTTTTGAGACATTTGAGATAATTCAGGTTTATTTTCCATCGCAGTGAAATGCTATGGCTAAACACTCCTGATATCTTGCACTACATATTCAATTACCTAACATTAACATATCATCTTTAATAGTACACCAGGTTATTCTAGCCTACATTCCTCTTTGATTTTGCAATATCCATCCCATGAGAAATTCAAGTACTTATGCAGGTAGGAATTTTTAAATCAAGAGTGGTGTGAAAATGTGGCAAGTATCCACAAAATGGTAGTTCTATTTAGAAATTATAAATTATGCCATTTCATTGTCTGACTACCTACAGTATCTAGAGGAAGTGGAAGTGCAACAGTTCAGGCAGAGGGAATGCTATGTTTTATGAGTGACATAGACCACACAATTAGTTGAGGTTATAGAGAAGAAGGTGGACACTATAGTACTTGAACTACCACTGTAATGGTAAGACATTGTACTTCAGACAGAATGTAACTGCCCAGATAACATAGAAGAAAATAATTGCATTTGATTTGAAGAAACTGTGGTACTCTGAAGTGTACTCCCTTAATCCTAGATAGAATACACTTGAGAAAACTATCAAGAAATATGTTCAATTTGAGGGAAAGCTCTTTTGATACAGTCATGTTTTGGTAGGACTTTTGACTTAGAGCACCACAGGCAATAGCTCTCAGTGACCCTGCCAAGTCTGCCGTGCATTTATGATTCTATTCTGCTCATTGAGGACCAGGAAGTCTAAACCTGTGACTGACAGCCCTGTACATAAAATTTTCTGTGATTACTTCTGCTTTGGAACATCTGCTGTGAAACAGCTATTGCAAAAAGAGACACCTAATCCCTTTTAATATTTGTCTACACTTCTGCAAAAGACATGTTTCTTCTGTTGACTTTTCCCTTGTCAGACACATCTTTGCAGGCAATCATACCACAATCATTTCTGTTATGGTGGGAGGATTATTTTTGTAGAATCAATTGCTTTCTCTCCTGTCTATCATATTTCTGGTCATCCACCTGAGGACATAATGAAGGAGATTTCCTAAGTGCTAAGTCTGTACTGTAAATTATACTTAATGTCTCTGGTAATCAAACCATGGGCTTTCATCTATACATCGTTGAATGAGATTATATTTCAGGGCATGAGTTTAGAATTTTAAGGGTACAGCAATTTTTAATTGTTAACCTTTCAGAAAATTTCTTCACATAGGAGAAAGACACTCAACTTACGGTTCAAGAAGAATAGACTCTTAACTTTGCTGTTGGTGTGCATGATACAATCTTAGGAAACACAGTAAGTACTTAAATATCTATTTTTCTTTTCACTGAAAAATAATTTCAACAAGAAAAGTCACTTAAAGTTAGAGTAATATTTTTCTTTAGCACAGGATCTCAAAATTTAATAGCTTTAGCTTTGTTTAGAAATTAAGACAGAGTTGCAGTCCTGATAAATTTAAATTCTTTTAAGTGAACTTAATAATATTATGCTTGATGTAGACAGGATAGAGTGTGGTTTTATTCCAACAATATCAGAATACACTATTTAAATCACATGTTCATTTTCACTGATATGTTTTCTTTCTAAAATTAAGAAGTCACATTTAAATTTTTTTTAAAAGGTTAATTTGTTGACCTCAACTTTATTTAATTGCTAGTAATGCATTTATGCTAATTAAGCATGCTTTCTCAACAATTCCAGGAGGAAAAAAATAAAGCCTTTAAGGTTCCTCATAATCCAGTGCCCTGGGGCTGTAGGCTCCTAATTCTCTCATTTTAATCTACCAATTATATGAATTATATCAATAAATATGTCATAAAGAATGTATCGTTTCAGCAACCCTTCACCTGCCATTGCTTTAAATCCTATTAAAATACACAAGGCAGTGTCTTTCCTTAAAAGGATCAAAAGGAAGAACTGACTAAAACATTATCAGCATTTTCCCAGTGATGAGACCTTAAAATCTCCTATCTCAGTTGTCCATGCATAATAGTAAATATAATATTGAGGAAGAACAGAGTTACTTCACTCAATAAATATGTTTTATCCCTTCGATATGATTTGCCATTTTAACTTTCCATCCTTTGCTTTTAAACATTTATAATGGTCTTAAAATTTAGCTCCACTCAATCATAAAATAGCTCTCCTTGTATTTTGCAGCTGCATCTCAGTTAATAATCTGCACAGACCCAGCCTGTTAAAGTGATAGAAAAGAGTGCATTAGAATTTCTTTCTATGAATTTGTTGTTTATGGAGAAAGTTTTGACATCCTAAAATTGCAGTAGAAGTTGTATCTTTCTGAAACAGTGTGATTTATTGACCAAGACTTTTATGGTGACATAGTCTGCACCAGAATTTAACTCTCTGTGCCATACAGTGTAGCTTTCCAGTACCAATACAATCTCTGAACACAAAGTTAGAAATAAGAACGAATGGGGTTTTTTATGGCAACAAAACAAAGTAATATTTATTTGTTTCTTTTAATATTTTTCTTTTTCTGTGCCATTTTAGTATTAAAAAATTGTTTGAGGAATAGTGAGAAAAAATCTTATAATCAATAGTTCTTGTGTTCCCAACAATATTAAATGAAACAAAAAGCTCTTTTCACCTCAAAATATTAAATTCAGAAAAATGTAGAAAGATAATTGTGATATTTTCCTGTCTATATTTTATACAGTATCAACTGGACTATCCAAGTAGATATAATCACGTTAATCACCAGACTAAGGCATCGCATGCTTATATTTTTCTTGAAACTATCATGGTAACATAAGTGGAAATGCATGCTAATCTCAAAATCCCTTTTTTTTTTTTTTTATCTGACAGTTTTTGATGAGAAGATCTTTTTGACTGTTTTGATTTAAAGTGCATATAAGTTACCAATGTGTAAAAAATTCATTCAAATCTATCTGTATTATCATAGATGGGATTTTTCCCTAACTTCAGGCCTGAAAAGCAGTCAAGAGAAATTAAATGCAAATCTAATTACACACGAATTTTCCCTTTTATAAAGCCCATAGGCAAATAAAACTTGCCCTTTTTATGAAGCAGAACCCACTCTCTAATCAGGCTAGAAAAAAAGACAACTCTGATATATGTTATACATAGACTGTAACACAATAATACTACCAAATTTTTGTCAGGCAATTAAACTTTATGCCAAGCTAATTCAATTTTGTTGCTGTTTTATTAAGTCTTACAAAAACCCCCGAAATCTGTTCTCTTCAGTAAATCACAAGTTTCACTAAAGCATTCCCTTACTCAGACTCCTTGTTCTGCTATTTTGATATATTAAATATCCAGCAAAAAAATTTCAGGGTCATAAATCTAGAGTGATAAAATTAATCTTATTGCTGAAGAGAAATAAATATTTTAGTGCAATTTTATGAGCTTTTGTTCCCTTTTCACTTGCAAGTAGGTATTGTTTAGTGGCACAAAGACATTTAGCTACTAAAAAATGTATTAGAAACAGTACAGCAGTAATAGAATTCATATCTACAAAGCTGTTCACTTCTCAGAATGAAGGTCCAAGAATATCTGAAGGAAACCTTAGAAGATAATATTGTCAATAACAGTATTACACTGATTATTTTTCTTACATTTTAAACTCTAGGAATAATTTTAATCCTATTAGTAATTTTAAAATGGAATTTTTCTGAAATTGTATCTGAAAATTAGCTATGCAGTCTAATTTACTGCATTTAAATGAAATGTGCTACCCTAGAAATTAGAAATGCTAATCTAATTCTTCATTTTCTTTCCATTTTTTCTTAGAACCACAAGGAAATTCTAAGATTGAAGATGTTTATGACATGATTATACCTTTATCTGAGGTGCTAAACATTTGCAGAAATGATTCAGTCTATACAAGTCTGCCACAACATACACCTCATTCAAATATGTGTTATCTGATATATAATGAACAGATTGTTTGTCACAATTAAGAAATGGGTAGGGAGAAAGGAATGTACAGGTAGGAATTTCAGTCAGAGTAGAAACAAATGGAGAGGGATCACAGGGTTTAGTGCTACATGTTACACAGAGGGAATTACTTTCTTCAAAGTAGTGCTGCAGATAAGTATGACAGTTTTCTGCTGTGTTGCACAGCCATTCACAAATGTCTAAAATTACTTTAAAAGCTTCATTACAATTTGGCAAATATTGCATGAAGTTTGCACAGACTGTGATTTTTTCCAAGGCCCCGACACAGAGAGTTAGTTAATCCAGTGATCTGTTTTGTCACTAAAAACATGCAGATCAACAAATGAAAAAGATAGTGCGGCTAAATCTGAAAAGATAATGCACAATGTCTTAACAAAACATTGGCACCAAAAAAATTTATCTTCCTCAGAAATGCACAGAAACACTGTGAAGCATCATAGATTAAGAGCACTCCTAGTTTTGGGACTTTTTCTTCATTTTTTTTTTTTTTTTTTACTTTTTTTTAGGTATAAAGTTAGTTCGTTACTTTTTCTGTGAAGACATGGTACTTTTTAATGAACGCTGCTGATGTTTAAATTTGGACTACATGAAAAATATTCATTTTTTCATAGTTACTAAATGGAATTAGATAACTAATTCACAGTTGCAAGTGGCAAACCTTCGGTCCAACAAGGATGTACAACTGCAAGTAGCAGCTTAAAACAAGTATTAAATGTTGAAATCAACAGAAATTTAGAAAATCAACAGAGGTTTTCAGAATTACCTAAGTTTGTTGAGAAATATGGTCAAGTTTAAGATTAAAAATGTTACAGGAGAGACTATGTTTCAATATTCAGACTAAATATACACAGGGACCTCTATTCAAATGTATTCTATTGTCCACCAAAATGAAGAGGTAGAATACACATAAAAATTTTCTTTCAGTTGATTGTGCTAAGTTGTGTGCTCTTCACTTTCAAATTTTACCTTAAATCCATATCACACACCTGACTCTGCTTTCCTACTAGAAGAGTTTAGCAGGAAAAGAGGAATTGAAGACGAACTTGTGCAGAGACCAGAAAAATACTCCAGGCCACTGTTATTGAGGAAAATATTCTTGAACTCTGAAGAAAACAGCAGCAATATTCTAAAACAATAAAGTTTACGAGTTAACAGGCTTTTTAATATTTAAGATTTAAATGTACTTTAGTGCAAGACTTTGATCAGACCTTACTAATCACCGATCAGGTATGCAACCTAGGGCTTGAATACATCTTTTTCTGTCCTGCAACAGTGAATATATAGTTATACCACAAGACATGAAACAAACAAAAAAACCCCAAAAAAACCCAACAAAACAAATCAAATGCTAGAGTATCACCACGGATAAATAGGCTTAGTCCAGAGAAAGTTTAACAAGAGGGTAACCTCCTGGGGAGGAGCAGGAACTAGTCTATTTCCTGCATGCAAAGGAGTCTTGTTTACAGGGTAAAACTAATTGTAACAAACTGAGCTGCCTGGACGCCAAACAGTTGAAAAGAGGCTTAGGGAGCATCACTGGACATTTTTGTTTCCCTTCAACTATTACAATGGAAACTACTACAGAAAAAGAATGAACTATGTTTAACGTTGACAATACTATACTCATCACACACCATAACCAATCACAAACATTTATCTAGCAGGGAGGTTAGATTTGAACTATGCCTACTATCTCAGAATGCCACCACATGTCTCAAGAAATTGATTTCCTGAACACTGGCCACTACTAAATCCTGTGTAAGTGTAGATTTCTTAAACTAGATGTGATGTGGGAGTGCTATATAATCAGGCTTGTCCTTGGTAAGCTTTGGGATGATATGAAAAGCTTACAAGCTGAGGGGTGGTCAGGCCCCTTCATCACTGATTTTGAAATGTACTGGCCACACTGGAGCACACCTTCAGTTTTACAGAGATTAGTCAGGAATTCCTGAGATAACATAGTATCTGATGTCTCATGGTATCTCAATTCCTGAGATAATCATGAAGGAAATATTTCAAAGGAACTAAGGAGTATACCTTTAGAAAGACAACACTGCCTATAGCCCAGCTCAGATGCCTTCATTTCAATGCATAGAGCATGGGCAACAAACAGAAGCAGCTGGAAGTTGTCATGCAACTAGGAAGTTATGACCTTGTTGCCATTATGGAAACTTGGTGGGATGAATCCCATCACTGGGCTGCAGCTACCAGTGGCTGCAGGTTGTTTAGAAGAGGCAGTGGAAGGAGGGGTGGAGGGTTTTCCCTCTACATCAGTAGGTGGATTGAGTGTGAAGAGCTGCCTCTGAAGAAGAGCCATGGGCAGGTCAAAGCCCTGTGGGCAAGAATCAGAGACTGAGGCAACAAAGGGAACCTTGTGGGTGGTGTCTTCTACAGCCCCCTGATCAGGAGAGCCCATTGGTGAAACCTGCTGGCTCCTGCTGCAGGAGGCATTGCTGTCACTGGCTCTAGTCCTGTTGGAGGACTTTGACCATCCCTCACCTCTGCTGGAAAATAGGACAGACAATTGTAAGAGATTAGGAGAGTGCTGGAATGCATGGAGGATAACTTCCCAACCATGGTAATAGACAGCCCTACCAGAGGGGATGTGTTACTGGATCTGCTGGTCACCAGCACAAGTGAGCTAACTGGGGACATCAAGATTGGAGGCAGCCCAGACTGAAGTGATCCTGCATTTGCTAAATTTGCTCTCCTAACCCTATATGGATCAGGTAAGGAATAAAATTAGGTCCCTGAAATTGAGGAAAGCAAACTTCCAGATCTTCAGGGAGAGAGTCAATAGCATCCCCCCAGGAGACTGCCCTCATGTTTAAGGGAGCGGAACAGAGCTGACAGATCTTTAGGGAAGTCTTCAATAGAGGACAAGAGCTAGGAACTCCCAAGAGCTAAAAATCATAAAGGGAAAGCAAGAGATTGGTGTGCCTGAGCAGGGAACAGGTGATCAAAGAAAAGGGGAAGAAGCAAATGCACAGGCATTGAAACAGGTGACCTGGGAAGGGTATAGAGAGGAAGTTTAGTTATGAACTGAGGTGAGGAAGGCCAAGACCACTCTGTTACTGAACCTGGCAAGGGATTCAAAGAATAACAAGAGATCTTCTACGGATATGTTAACCAGAAAAGGAAGGTCAAAGAAGGTGCACTCACTGATAAACAATGTTGGAAAACAGGTAACAATGGATTGGCTGAAATAGTTATTTTCTATTATCCTTGAAGTAACAAGGCTGAAGTAGTTATTATCTTTTTGCCTCAATCTTCAATGACAATCTCTCTTCCCACAACTCTCAAGTAAGTGGATAGGGACTGGGAAAGCAAAGTTGCTCCCAATAATGTAAAGATCACATTCATGACTATCTGAGGATTGTGAATGTACATAAGTCAAGGGGACCCAATGATATATCCCAGAGTCTTGACAGAATTGGATGAGGTAGTTGCCAAGGCACTGTCCATGACATTTGAAAAGTCATTACAGTCATGTGAAGTCCCCAGGGACTGGAAAAGGAGAAACATTGTGCCCCTCTTTATAAGGGACAGAAACAAGGACCGTGGTAACTATCACCCTGTCAGCCTTCCCTCTCTGCCCGGGAAAATCCTGGAACAGATCCTCCTGGAAGGTGTACTGAGGCAGAGGGAGAACAGAGATGATGCAGGATACTCAGCATGACTTCTCTAACAGCATCTTTCTCACTAAAGTAGAGAGAGATGGATTTGATGGGTGGACTGTTAGATGGATAAGTGGTTGGATGGTAACATCTACAGGGTAGTGCTCAATGGCTCAAAGTCCCATGGGCATCAATGACAAATTGTGACCTTTAGGGATCTGCATTGGAACCAGTGTTATTTAGTACATTCATCAATGATACAGACAAGAAGGGCGAATGCACCCTCAGAAAATTTGCTGATGACATCAAGCTGAGAGTTGCTGTTGCCACATCTGAAGGATACGATGCCATTCAGAGACCTGGAGAACTTCTAGATGTGGATCCATGGGAATCTCACGCGGTATAACAAGGCCAAGTGCAAGGTGCTGCACCTGAGTTGGAGCAAATCCCAGCATGAGCACAGGCTGGGGATGAAAAGATGCAGAGCAGCCCTGGGGAGAAGGACTTGGGGGTGTTGGTGGAGAAGAGTCTGGACATGATCCAGCCATGGGCACTCCCAGCCCAGAAAGCCAAAGGCGTCCTGGGCTGCATCCAAAACAATATGGCCATCAGGGCCAGGGAGGGGATTCTGCCCCTCTGTTCTGCTCTGGTGGTACCCCAGCACTGACTTGTTTTAGTGAGTTCAGTAGAGGGACACCAAGTTTTTTAGAGGGATAGAGCACCTCTTCTATGAAGAAAGGCTAAGAGTATTATGTTTAGAAAAGTATTATGTTTAGAAAAGGGGTGACCTAATTACAGCCTTCAAGTAACTGAAGGGAGTCTATAGAAAAAAGGTGTTCATGGCAGTAGTCCAATGTATTCAGTTTGCCAAGTCTCACCTTATCAGAAACCCACCCACCACCCTCTATTCCAAGGAGGTTTTACTCATGTGTCTGGCATGATTGCAGCACATGTTTCATATTTATGAATAACCTGTGTCATAGCCACCATGGTAAGGCTCACCCCTCTATTAAAGCCCATCTGTATGTTGCACCCGTTTGTAGGTGCCCTGATGTTTCATGCGCCCATGCAGCTACATGTAGCTCATCCTTTCACTTCTAGTCTATGTCTACTTGAGCTATTATATTCTTAGCAGTCTTATCTACCTGTTTGTTGTTCTGTTGTTTAGTTGCACAACTTTTAGGCACATGAGCATCTTCATGATTTATGTTCAGACTCATTCTCAACGCATGCAATGATTTTCTGACATGCTGCAGCAGCCCAGATGTGCTTGCCCCTGTGTCACCAACTGGTCTTTGTCCATTGCTGCATCCATCCGCACAGGGCATTAGCCCCCATCCAGGAGTCAATATAGAGTATAGGCTGCTTTTCTCATTCAGCAGTCTCTAGGGCTTGTTGGGTGGCTCTCACTGCTACAAATTGGCTTAAGTTGCCTTCCCCTTCAGTAGCCTCAAGGACTCATCATGTGGGTTTCCACAAAGAAGCTTCCCACCTCTGATCATTTTCTACCACATGACAGGATCCATCAGTAAATAGAGCATAGACTCTTTTGTTTTTGCTAACTCATTATATGGCAGTGCTTCTTCAGTGCAAGTCACCTTCTCAGGCAATGACTCAAAATTTCTGATTTCTGGCAGTCCATAATCTCTTCTAGGATTCTTGGAAAAAGAGGTTTTCCCCATTCGGGTTCATTGTGTAGTCAATGTTACCTATTTACTCGACGTAGCACTGGTTTCATGATGAATTGAGGGATGTTCCCCTTGAACATCCAGTGTAGCACAGGCACTCATGGTGGCAAGAGGAGACACACTTCTGTCTCAACAACTTCTGAGGCTTGAACCCCATCACAGGCTCCTATATCTTTTGTCAGTTGGAATATAGTGGGCTTCTGATCCTCAATAACTCCAGCTCCAAAACCTCAGGTCCCCAAAACCTATGGTCTACCTCAAGTTTCTTCTAAAGTTCTTTTCTAGAGACTCCAGGTGAGATCCCCCTCCCCAGAAGCAGTGTAGAGAATGCTTTTCATGTCAGGCTATGTCTGAACAGGACCACAAACTACTGCAAGAAGCTGATTCCTGTTTATCTGCTCAAAAACCTCTTGTTGCTCAAGTGCCACATTTGAAGTGATTCTTCTTCCAAGCCACTCAATAGAGGAGGGGCCCACAAGCTGGTTATAGCCTGAAGTGTATTCTCCAGAGGCCTGCAAAGGCCTAAAAATACCTTGTGTTTCCTTTTCCTTAGCTGGTGGAGACATAGTTGCTATTTTGTTTACCACTTTTCTCCATATGGCCGTTGTGGAAGGGTCTTTCTCTGGATCTTTAGGGACCCTGTCACTTTTTGGATCACTGTAGGTAATTTCCTGTATCTCCAATTCTCTCAGGTACTGGATACCTTCATCTGCAGTGATCCACTTCCCTAGAAAGTTCACAAGATCTTCATTAATGGATATCTTGTCCTCACACTTGAGAGAAGCCATCTCCAGAGGCTGCAAGTTGGTCCATCTTCACAAGCCCTCTTTCAAGAAAGATGGGCAGACTATTACAAGATCATGTAAAGAGGACAAGGGGGAAATGGCTTTAAGCTAAAAGAGAGTAGGTTTAGACTAGATACTAGAAAGAAATTCTTTACTATGGGAGTGATGAGGCAAAAACACAGGTTGCCCAGAGAAGTTGTGGACACCCCATCCCTGCAAGTGTTCAGGGCCAGGTTGGATAGAGCTCTGGGCAACTTGGTTTAGTGGAACTGGGGCAGAGGGGTTGGAGCTAGATTGTATTTTAGGTAGATGATCCTTAATCCAGGTAGTTTTGTGATTCTGTGATTGTCTTTTAAATCTCAGTAATAGGAGTAGTGAAATTTAGCAAACTTCAATAATGATTCTTTTTCTCGTATTCCATGCTTTTACCCTATTATATTTTTGCATTAATTTCTCCAGGCTTAAACCTCAATTACACTATGTATTGCCATTGAAAGCCTACAGCAGCTGTCATTTCAATGCATCTTGCAGCCTTCCTTTTCTTGGGGTGAATATGGGTGTGTTTTGTTTTTATCCTTTTCCCTCCATGGTTACAGGGAAATTCTTAAATGCAGAAGAATCAGGCATTTCTAAGACACAACTGTAGTTTATGGGTAACTATGATAGAAATAGCACAGAAGACACAATTTGGGAAAATATGTTATGGAAAGCAATGGGGCAACCATATTTTATGGAGTGAAATAAAAAGGATTAGGGCATAATTATACTGCTGGTATATGGCGCATAAAGTCAAATCAATTACTACTCTTCCTAGTTCTTTTAAGCTTGAAGATTAATAAAATATGGCACTTTTTTCACTTTCTTGTTTCTGAAAAACAAGGGACAGTCCTTTTTCATCAGTAAATGAAACAACTTTCCCTAATGCATGTGAAATATTTAACAGTTTAGAAAGTATGACAAAGCTAGTTATGTATTAATATTTTTCAGCAGATCAGAGTGATGCCATCATTTATTCTAAGTCTACTTCATCATTTCTACCCTGCAGCTTCTTTAGTAATGAGAATTCTAAGGAAAACAAAGGATTTCCTGTAGTGTTTATCTGACTATGTCAAATTAGAATATTACCTGCAGTTGTTTTCAGTAAGTGTGTAAGTTAGCTTGACACTTTAACATAGTTATTCAATGACATGCTCCTAAAGTCTAGGCAAGTTAATAAAAACAGCTTTTTCAAGAGTTTGTGTATTTTTCTAATAGCATAACCATCCATTTTTACACTGTTCAAAGAGAGAAGGCATGCCTGTGTTTCACAGTCTCAGCCCCTCTTAGTCCGTGTGCCAGACAGTGGCAAGTGCAGTAAGACAGTTCAGGTTCTCAGCTGTCAAATCAGAAAAAATCCTTCAATTGCTCCCATGTACGAGGTCAGGAATTAATGCTTCCTAGAAATAAGTATTGAAATCTAATTAGGGATGTGTTTTTCCTGCCTTTTTAAGGGAGGATACAAAACATTTACAAAAATGCTTTAAACATGTTTGCAATATTTTTACAACTTGATTCGTCTAGAAACTTCCAAATGCATCTGGATCTGCAGTAAGGAACAAACGCATGAAGGTAAAGGAGGGCACATAAACATTAAACTATGCATTTTTAAAAAACTCTTTTGTATTTTCTTCCTGTGAAACTCATTGTGACGGCCTTCCAAAGAAAAGAGACACCCCATTTCTGGTGCACACACACTGGTACACATAGAGAGGAAGAGTTAAAATACTTAAATTGACTTTCTTTGTTTTCCTCCTGTGCCAAAGGATACTCCCATGATACAACATAGTGCAAGATTTTGATTATTAAAGAAGGACTTTTTGAGACATGGATGGAGATTCTCCTGTGAAACAATCTGTACAGGATTACAAAACCTACAGCTTCTCAAAATGGAGTTTGCTGAAGTGGTGGAATAGACCATTCTGTTAGTTTCTATCACACAGTGGATTGCATTGCACCTTATAAAACATTAAAGATGAGCAGTCTCTTTCTAGAATATCAGCCGATACAGAGAATATCAGTGTTATAGATAAAAAAGGAACTCCTTCTCTGGTGAATTTTCTATAAATCATTTTAGGTAATATACCCTTCAAAATACTGGTCTAACTTAGGTAATGAATGGCCACAGTAAGAATCTCAGCTCTGTATGAATGCATAATCCCCCCACAAATAACTGCTGGATACTGGCATTGTGTCCATCAAAAAATTATTAGGAAAGTTTATGGCAACAAATCCTGTCATAAAAAAGTCACAATGTTTTTTATTTGAAACAATATTTCCTCAAAACCACATTTAAAGCGTTTTAAAACCCCTCTCTACAAGGCTTAACATGTCCAGTGTAAGTTTCACAGCAAATTTCATAATAGACTGCAAAAACACATTCTTGGATAAGCTGAGTTTGCCTTCTAAATTTAACAATAATGGATTTAATGGTAACCAGGAACAATTTTTTTCATTACGGACATTGATGTTTTGATAATGAATCCAGCTGTGTATTTCAGTTCATTTAAATATTAAAAAAATTCCCAACACTTTAGAATATTTTATTTGTTAAGGGGACTGTAGCATCACTTTTTTTTAAAAAAAAATCACCTTGATTTTATATTTTCATGAATTTTTTAATAGAGGTTTTTATAACTCACTTTGAAAGAAGACTTTATGTAATTCACTGTGAAAGAGGACTTTCAATATACTTTTGCCAAATATCTATTCATTCACTGAAAATTCTTTTATCAAACAGAAGCCAAGAAGGAATGCATTATCAGAAAGAGAATGGGTCAGGACAATGTGTTTTTTTCATCAGATACGATTTTAGAATTTTTGTTGATTGGAGGAGTTATTTTCATCAACTTTTCTTCTCTACAGCTAAAGTGACCTTAGTGGACAGAGGGCACTTGAGACCTGAAAAATCAATTTCAAGATTTTTAAGTGAAATATAAAAATTGAACAAAATACTATTTTCATTAAAAAATGTTCATGAATGTTTGAAGCAAAAAAATTTGCAACATCATGCCTTTGTCTGACAATGTTCTTTTTCCTGTAATGCACCATTATTTATATTAGCATATATCCTAAAAAATTTCAAATGTACATAAAGAACTGAAGTAAAGATTTAAAACCCATTGGAAAAAGTATATGTGGACACAAGAGTATATCAGTGTTTGCTTCTCCCAAAGTTCAGTATGGATGTTACTGACTTGTTGCAGTGCCAAACTGTGTGTTATGCTGCAGAAGCCTCTGACTGGAGCTAAATGGCTTATCGAATTTAAGCTTCCCTGTGACAACCAAAAGGAGTGTGACAGTGTGTGGGAAAAAAGCTGACAAATGGCTTCATGAGAAACTATCCCAGCTGGAAAGCATACAAGAAGTGAATGAATGGCCCTTGTATGTAAAAGTCAATACCAGATAAGCATCTAATTAAAATATTTAAGCCATAAGATTATTACTTTTAGGAGGAAAGGACTCACATGCTGGGTAAGAGATGTGTCCACAATGAGAGCTGAGACTGAGAAATTCCAATTTCTGAGAAATTTACAGTGTAATTTGAGTGATATCCTATTAAAAGGCAAGATGATGAACTCAAACCCCTTGGCTAGGAGCTGTGCCCCCCAGACATACGTCCTGTAGTTTTCTAACAAGTAGTGTGTGCCTGTTATCTGCTGAATGTGTTTAAACAGAGATATTCTGAGAAATAACCTTCCTTTCTGATGGGCTGGCAAAAAATATATGTCATAGAGTTCCCAAGTTTGCATATAGTTCATATCCAATTTCACTGAAGTCAACACAAAAACTCTCACTGTGAGACGCTACCAGTTGCCCATTCACTAATGACAGTGGTAAAAAATATTTCTCTATCTTTCTTATAAGGCCCCCCAACTGAAATGCCACAAAAGGCCATTCCAGAAGTCTTTTCTTCTCCCAGCTGAACACCAATTCTCTCAGCCCTTCTTCACAGAAGAGGTATTCCAACTCTCTGATCATGGTCATAACTCTTCTCTACAATCACTCTAGAAGTCTATGTCTTTTCAATATTGGGGATCCTGGTGTACATAGTGTAATGTATAATCACTTCTCCTCTTGGCAATCTATTAAGGAAATTTTCTTGTGTGATCATTCAGATGTCACTCTGGGAGTCAGAGTCACACCACCCAAGGTTTTAGCTGAGGGGACCAAGGCCCCTTTGCAGTGAGTGGCTCCAGTGAAGCAATGGTGCCCTGTTTGACTCTCTCCACACCTCAAACCCACACTGTGTGACAAGTTTCTGTTGCTGGCTTGACCCTGATTCCCATAGCAGAGTGAGACCTCTGGTTCCTCTAAGTAATAAATTGTGGAGAAGCAACAAAATAAGAGCACAATCTGGGTGCCCCAGATATCCCTGAATAAAGGAATCCCTGACCCCTGCAGTCATTGCACACTCTCTTCACATACCCTTCACATCCTTTTCATGTGCCTCTTGGTCCAATGGTTTTATTTAGTCTGGGCTCTACTCACTGTTCACTGGGTCCTGCAGAGGCTCTGGGTGATGGCTGGCATTCCAGGACTCTGCCCTTTGTTAGGCAGGAGGTCAGTGTGCCTTCAAAGCTCATTGTTTGGGGCTGCAGCTGTTTCCCACCAGCCAGAGCACAACCTGCAGCTTGCACTCCAAGCTACCTGCACTAGCTGTGTTCCACAACAGATCTATACCATTTAGTAGCGATTATAAAAGTGTAACCTTAGATTAGGTTAATTTATTAACAAATTCCAGATCTTGAGATTTTCATGCATAAGACTGCATTTATTACAGGTAGCTGTGCTTTCTTCTGTATGAAGCAACTCACTAAAGTTGACTTTAAAAATCTCAGGCAAAAGTGCAGTACAGCTAGCTGTGTCATTTACACAGCTGTGAAGGATCTAATTATACACCTTTGTGTGACTTTTATTGTTTGGTTTGTTGTTGTTGTTGTTTTGGGGTTAGTTTGTTGGGTTTTTGCTCCAACAGATTTTTAGAGCAAGTTAATTTTAAAACATCTATGTCAAAATATGCGGCCATCCAGCACATTTAATAAATCACAGCCATTACTACAGCAACACTGGAAAACCACTGGACATGCTCTAGCACAAGACTGCACAACTGGAAATCATAGATGACCACTTTGTTTTCGCAAGTACTTTCTTTTCTTTCTTAGATACCAGTATTAGATTCTGGACAGAATCCCATTAAAACACCCAGCTGAAGATTAATTTGAGCAAGCCTGAAAAATCTTTGTTTGCATGCTAACAGATTTGAGATTCTGTGCAAAGTTTTTTGACACTAAACCAGTAAATACATAACTATATATATGTATAGATCTCTATAGATAGATATATACGCAGATAAAGATGCAGATGAGACTTAGATAACTTAGCCATAGGTATTGATACTGATATAGCAATAGTTATATCAGCCTTGCTTTTTGCAACTGTGAAAAGAATAAAAACTTCATAAAATCTCCTGCCACAGAAACAAACATATTGAAATGGCTTTTTATGGAGATATTGAAACAACAACAACAAAATAAAATACACAAGGCTTGCTTCTCCTGAGGGTTCAATTATTTTGAGCCCTGCTAGCAAACTTTGATTGATAAATCTAACCTTTTCTTTCCAGGCAATGGTTTGATCATATAGTGATGAGAAAGAGTTAGAGAATGGAAAAATAATATTTGGATTGTGACAGAATAATAAAAATGCAGAGGATGCCTTTGAATTTACAAGGTGAGAAATGATTTCCCATTTTGATTGTGTGATGTCAAGACTTCCTTCTAAGAACAGGTAAGTCTCGGCTTTGTATGATCCTATTAATCAAATTTCAAAACTTATAAGGTTTCTCCAGCCTTCCAACTAGAAATTCTTAATACATCCAAAATTAAGTTCAAGTTCTAGTGGCAACATAGGTTTTTCAGCAGCACAAATGACTGATGAAATGGTGTAGTGATCAGATTTTATATGTGAAATATGAACTAAAGATGTGACATATGAGCTCTCTAGGTCCACAGGGAAAAGCAGGCAGCCTTTGTGTCCAAAACAAATTTAAGAAATCTACCAACTGTACCAATACAAAAAACTGATAATGAATGTCCATCATGACATAATGTGGCACTTCTATATATCTTTTTAATTGTTCATTTACTACATATTTTTTCATTCCCTTCCAAAATACTTTTAGAAGCCCAAAATCCTCTGTCATTATTTTCTTCAAATCTTCATTTTTGTGCAGAAATTTATTTTATCATCATAAATTCCTTTACACAAGGTCTTCAGTAAACAAAGAAGTAGACACCTAACCTTGCAAGCAATTCCACTGGAAAAAAAATAAAAAGAGAGAGAAAGTAGAATTTTGCTTTGAAATATAAGCTCGGAAGTACATCACTGAACAACATTTAAAACTGTCTTCTTTGAATGTTTTCAAATTTCCACAAGCAGCTGTAAAAATTTACTTTGAAATGCCAGAATTTTGGGGAATCTAGCAAAGAGTTTGACCTTCATTAACTCTGCTCCTTTCTGATCCATAGAATAGTTTTTGAGGTTGGAGAGCATTTAGTAAGTAATTTTAAAAATACATAATAAAATTCATTTACGAATTAGCTGCATTATCTGCTTCAGCCCACATAACAAGCCACAATTTGGAGAAAAGGGTATTTTATGTATTGGTGTCATAGTAGAGCAGAAGACAGGGAAAGAAAACAGATGCATCATTGCTGGTTTAAAGACAGGATATTGAAATGCAGCTGTGTAAACGTGAATACTGCAGTGAGAGTTGAGCATGGACATGAAAAACGTGGTATTTATCAGCCTCCAGAACTGGTGTATCTGAATGCTGAAAGCCAAATTAAAGTTGCCCTTAGCAAAGGCATGCTGTTTCAAATGTAGCCCTCCCGCACAAGCTCTCCCTGCCCTCGCTACGCCATATGGGACAGATGTAATTTAGTTCTAATGTTTTAGTTAATGAAATCACTGCTACAGCCTATGAATAACTGCAGCAAATGTGCTCACTGTTAAATAGTACTGTGCTTGCAGGCAAGTGTGGCAAATAGATAACCCACTACACTTGTACCTACTTCTACAGTTTTTACTGCTTGTTTTTTTTAATACAGAGCTAGATTCCTGAGGCATGGTGTGCATGTGCAACATTTAAAAATTAAGAGCTCAAGCCTTAGATAGAAACTGTAAATCCATTTAGCTCTGAAAAATTTATCCTCATTAACAAAACAGTCAATATTTAGTCTCCAGACTATAACATTTCAGCTACTTTTCTTAGTTTACATACTGAAATGAGAAAATACATATTCAAAAATATAGTAATGCACACCTACAACACATATATTCTGCTGTCCTCTCTGCAATATATAGCAAATTCATAAATAATTTTTTTCTAATAACTTAGCTTAGGAGATGAAAGATAGAGTCTCTATCTCTTTGAATTTAATAATGTTTCAACCTCAAAAAAAAACTTTATGTATCCTGTTTTTAAAAAACAGTAATCATTTATGCCAAGACTTTGGCTCAGTGAAATAAATTTTCAATTCTAATTACATTACTTCTAATTATGACCATTTGCTCAGTTTCAGAAAAACAATTTTCAAGCTGATTACAAGAATTATTGGTTTGCATTCTACATGTTAACAAAACTGAGCAATTGTGCACCAAACCAGAGGTGATAAAATGCAATTTATATTTGGAAAAGCAAATCATAGTTTTCCATAGAAATTCAGTCCCAGCTACACCTGAAACAGGTGATGTTCTACATGATGCTTTGCAAATTCTCAGATTTTAAACACATAAAAACATGAAGAGAAACCAAAATTTATGCTTGTCATGGTTTAACCCCAGTTCGTAACTAAGCCCCATGCTTCCACCCACTCATACCCCCACCAGTAGGATTGGGAAGAAAATTGGAAGAGCAAAAGTGAGAAAACTCATGGGTTGAGAAAAGAACACCTTAATAGGGAGGCATAAGACACACACACACAGGCAAAGCAAAACAAGCAATTATTTCACTGCTTCCCACTGGCAGGCAGGTGTTTAGCTATCCCCAGGAAAGGAGGACTCCATCGGGTCTAATTATGACTTGGGAACAAAAATGCCATCACTCCACACATCCCTTCCTCCTTCTTCCCCAGCTCTCTATGTTGAGCCTAACTTGTGGAATAAGGAACATCCCTTCAGTCAGTTGGGATCAGCTGTCCCAGCTGTGCCCCTCTCACCTACCCAAACACCCCCAGACTGCTCACTGGCAGGGCAGCACAAAAATCAGAAAAGGCTTTGATATTATGCAAACACTGCTCAGCAACAGCAAAACAATCTCTATATTATCAACACTGGGTTGAGCACAAATCCAAAACTCAGCCCCATATTAGCTACTGCAAAGAAAATTACCTTGAAGAAATTACTGTGAAGAAAATTCTAGGCAAACCTAGAACAATACCTCTGAAATCAACATGCATGTTTTAACAGCCCTTATCTAGTACAGACCATGGGAAACTGTGCAGCTGATGACAACATCTGTACCTATTTGTATCATTTTTGTTGATTAAAGCTAACAGCTGCGTAGTTGAAGATTTATGATTAAAAGGGTGGCATAGAGCATTTTTATGGGGCATTGATTCTCCAGAATAAAAGGTCATTTTCTGTACATTGGTTAAGCTCAATACCACCTCCAGCTCCAAACTCCTCAGAAAGCAAGGATTATTTACAAAATTGTTACTAATTTGAATGCCTTTTTTTTATCTCAGTGTTTAATACTAATGCTGCCAGGAGAAGGACCATGATTACAGGAGTGATGCTCCATTTGTGGGCCTTAAAATCCTAAGGAGCCAGTTGTACCATTTGGATGTTCATAATAAGCTCATGAGGCTTGACAGAGTTCACCCCAGAGTACTGAAGGAGTTAGTGGGTGCTACAGCAGGACCCCTCTGTCATGACCCATGGGTATGGGGCACAATGTTCACTATAAATTCTCATCAGGCACGAGACCACATGTCCGGAAACTCTAAGGCTTTTATTGTACAGCCACCACCACTCTGGTGTTGGTTAACAAGCCCTTACATTTTCACAATATACTTTCACAAAAGGTGTTAGTTAACAAGACAATAATTTTGTACAGTACATTTAAATGAGTTTTCAAGCCCCACAACAAACTCTTCAAAAGATGCTGGCTTATAACCACACTATACTTATAACACCACTATTCAAAGGTGCTGGATAATGAGCCACAACACACTTCCACAAGGTCCTCACTCTCACAGCAGAGTTTAGTACAGAGTATGGAGTAGACTATGACAGCCGTGCTTTCCTCAGGCAAAGCAAAGGAAGAAAACAAAGAATAGCACTAGTCCTCAGATCCTGCATTGGTTCTGCTGCTTGGATGATCCAGAGCTGCGTTTGCAAGATGAAGAAAAGTAAAAGACAAAGGGATCGAGAAGGTGGGGGCGGGGGGAGAGGGGTGAGGGAAGCGAGGAAGGAAGCCCAACCCACTCCCTCATGCAGTTAAGAGGTAGGCCCTTGGTGCACACCTTTTATGCAAATAAAAAGGTTTTCTGGGCTGATTTGTTCAGGCATGCACAGCCAGCTCATCTCCAGAGAGAGAGCTGTGGGGGGCCGGGGGGGAACACAAGTCTCAAGGGAGAGCATGAACTTGGCTTACAACAGTGCTGCTCCACCTCCAGGAGAGAATCTGTAGCAATCCTGAGAATCTTTGAGACAAAACATCCTTAGGTTTGGTTCTCTACACCAGCTCAAGCATCTACCAAAGGTCTTGGGACCCTAAAGAGGTCTCCACTGATTGAAAGCTAGCAAATGTCATTACATTTACAAGAATGGAATGAGGGAAGATCCAAAAAAGCAGATTAGTCTAACCCCTACCTAGAAAAATAATGGAGGTCTATTGGGATCCTGTTAAAAGACATGTTAAGGACAATGAAATTATCAGGCACCATCACCATGGGTTCACAAAGGGGAAGTCTTGTCCAACTAATCTGATATCCTTCTATGCCAAGGTGTGCTGACTTTAACACCAGCAGGAAATTAAACTCAAGATAAGCCATTCCGCTTCCCTCACCCCTTCTGTTAAGGGAGGGACAACAAAGCAGAATGTGTGGGTTGAGATAGCAACTTACTAAAACTACAAAGCAATACAACATGCACAGTAACAACAGCAGAGAAGTTGTTTTATCCACAAAAAGGTGGATAAAAGAACTTCTGGCAACAAAAGAAGACGGTGGATACTCCTTGCAGGTTGTGCCGCATGGCTTCTTCCCCAGAGAAAGACAATATGATTCCAAAGACAATATGATGACTGTTCTTGCACACAGCCCACACAGCCATCAGGAACAAGGGCAAGACAGTGAGGAAGCTCATGTGGTGAATTTTTCCCACATCCCAATCTAAATTATACTTTTTTTTAAGTGACAAAATAAAGCCCCTAGAAACTAGATCATCTGAGTAAGGGTCTGCTTTGCTCAGTTCTGTGTGGGTGCCTCCAGCACTGCTTCCAACACTCTGTTGCATTGTGGGGTCACCCCCGCTGGTGCTTTCCTGGAGCAGCCTCCCTGCCAGCCCTCATGATTCAGCATTACAATTGATACTTGGTTTTGCTGCTGTCTCTTTCAGCACCAAGGTCCATAACCACACTCTGGAGGCAAAACAGAAGGAGCAAATGGCGGGGAGGCAGAGGGACCAAGTCCACTGGTGTTGATGCCCTGGTAAGGGCACCCCAGCTTTCCCTCCCAAAACCGCACCTCCAAGGATGATGCAGATGTTTTTGAATAACAACTCAATAACACTCACACAGCACTAAACTCCACCCCCAATCAGGACACAAGTTCACCTTCTAGGTGAATATAGGGAAGGTGGCAGAGGAAAATTTGCTGAATTTCATTCAGGCTTTTGATACTCTCCTTCCTTTTTGGCATGTTGTCTTACTGTGCAACGAGCAAGCACACAGCACTCTGTGTGAACTGTTAGGAGGGCTCAAGCAATTGTCACAAAAGGAGTTACATCTGGCTGGTGGCCAGTCACCAGTACAATTCCTCAGGGTTGAACTCTAGGGCCAGTTTTGTTTAATAATTTTTTCAATTATCTAAATTAAGAACTACATTATCAAGTTTGATGGTTACACTAAAATGAGAGGTGCTGTTTGCTCTCTCGAGGGATAACTGGGAGAACAGTGTGTGCAGAGCAGCCCTGCCAAAGGGGTCTGGGGGTGCTGGTGGGCAGCAGCTCAGGGTAAGCCGGCAGTGTGTGCCCGGGCAGCCAGGAGGGCAAACCCCATCCCGGGGTGCAGCAGACACAGCTGAGATTGGGATTATTCTGCTGGATTCAGCCCTGGTGCTCCTCACCCTGCGTCCTGTGTGCGGTGCTGGGCCCCACACTTTAATTTAAGAATAGTCCAGATGAGGGCAACAAATACGGTGAAAGGTCTGGAAGGTATGTCCTGTGAGGAGCAGCTGAAGACCCTGGGTTTGACAGGTTTGAAGAGAAGTAGGTTGTGGAGTAAACTGATGGCTCTTTACAGCTTCCTCAGAAGAGGACAAGGAGAGGGAGGTGCTGATCTCTTCTTCTTAGAATTCAATGATGAAATGTATAAGAATGGCTCAAAGCTGTATAAGAGGAAGTAGCTGTATAAGGGGAAGTTCAGGTTTAATATTGGGAAATAATTCTTCTATGTTTCACCACAAAGAGGGCAGTGAAACAATGGAATAGGCTTCATGGAGAGGTAGACGGTGCTCATTTTACATGCACCAAAGTGCATATCTGTGCCTCTTGGACTGTTTGTGTGGCAAAATTTCGGTATGGGAGATGGTGGGGTGGGGATGGGGGGGGGAAAGCAGGAATGGCTATATGGATGTCTGTTTTAGCTTTCTCTACGTCCACCATAGCTACTGGGTAGCTTCTGTAAGATGTTGCTAGTCCCAGCCGGCTCCAGGATTGTCATTTCACTGTCCACAGCTAAACCCATCAGCCACAAGTAGTGCTTCTTATACATATCTAAGAATGGGGAGGAAAACTGCTTTGAAGCAGTACATAGAGAGAGAGGAGTGAGAATGCATGAGAGAAATGGCCCAGCAGACACCAAGGAAGATGGAGGATGTATTCCAGACACTAGAACAGAGAGCTTCTCCTGAAAGCCACACTGAGGACCATAGTGAGGCAAGCTGTCCCTCTGCAGCCCATGGGGGCTGGAGCAGGTGAATGCCCAAATGAAGCTATGACCCATTGGCACAGGCTTTTGTCAGTTTAGAGACAGAAGCCCACGATGCAGAGCACTTTTGTTGGCATGGCATATGAACCCACAGGAGAGCCATGCTGAATTAATCTGTTCCTGAAGGACTGAACCCCCTGGAAGGGATCTGCACTGGAGCAGTTAATGGAGAAGTAGCCTGTGGGAAAGAGTCATTTTGCAAAAGTTTGTGGAGGACTTTCCCCTGTGGGAAGGACCACAGATTGAAATAGAGGAAGAATGAGAGGAGTCCTCCCTCTGAGGAGGAAGGAAAAGCAGAGACAACATATGATGAACTGACCACAACATCCATTCCCAATTCTCATCTGATATAAAATTTCTGACTCATTAACTGAAGAAAACAGAAGTGTGAGCTAAATGAGGTAGATATTCCTCACAACAAAAGCAAAAGAAATTCTGTTTGATAAAACATATGCTAAACAAAACAAGTCAGATAAACTGTCCGCCCATGAAGCCACCCATTAAACAGTCATCATTTTTGCAATATAATACAAGACACTGAAGTCTGATTATCTGAAATGACTTTGCTTTTCTCTTCAATGAAATTTACTGGAAGCTTTGCCCATTATGTAATTTCTGTACAAAAATCCAGTACTCTGAAAAAAATCTGAATTTGTCCAATTATATCTATAAACAGTAACCTCTTTCTCGTTATATTCTCTAGTTATTTTCTTCAACTGAAGAAGACAGAATTGTATTGCCACCTTTCAAAGGTGTTGCAAAGTTATAAAAACTGTGAATCATAAGCTATGAGCAACTCATATGTTCTGATCTCTCCATCACTTGCTGTTGCCCCTGTTTTCATAGAGGACGATCTCTGCACCTACTCCCAAGAGTGGTTCAATACTTCTTGTTTTCAATGAACTGCTGTGAGGGGAGTTTCCAGCTCTCACTGTGATGTGCTAGCAGAGTCTCTCTGATCAAAAGGCTCCTGTCTTGCTAGCTTTCAGACAATGACAACTTTCAAAAATGTTATCATCTCTGTGCCTAAAGCTAAGTGACACTTTGGTTTTGTTGTTTTAAACAGTGCTGACCATAAACTACTCTACAATGATTTTTTGGGTCCCATAGTATTGTTACTACTTGATACGTACTTTTATACAATGCTTGTTTTCTTAAAATCAGTTTCAGGCCCTACTTTGTGCCAGATTGGTGGGCTTTAGGTCCCTCTGTATAAGTGGTTCTGCTTGGATCATATGTAAACTTTTTTTTCAGCATCCTAAACCAAAACAAGTACACAAGTTAGAAGTATTTTTATGTCCTAGAGAGTCTGTTGTTTAAAGTTAGAGCAACATGAATTTAAAATTCCTTTTAAAGCTGTTGTACAATATAATAATGATTTTATTAAGAATACCAAACATGAATCTGATTTTGAAGTTACTTTGAGTACAAACTAACATTTGGTTTTGTCTGTTAACAGTCATTACTCCTCCAGTAAAGTAATAAAATCTACAAATGTTCTGACCATTTATTTATGTAATTCTGATAGAAAATATCCCAGGTTATCAAGAAATTTACAATATACTTCTAATAATTAAAATAGCCTGGTTTGCTAGATTTGACTGGTGGATAAAAGAAATGGGAGGAATAAAGGGAATGGTCATTATTCTCACTTCCAGGAAATTCAGGTTCCTTAAAATATGGACTAGAGATAGTTATCATGTCCTTCTCTAGCCAAGGCACGCTACAATTCAAAAATACTTCTTTTATCTTTGTGATCTTACTGTATTAGTTTCAGATTCCAGAATTCAAAGTTCAGATTTTTAAAACAACTAGGATGGGAAACAAAGAAGTTAACAAGGTTAACAATTTCTGCATGATTCTTAATCCAACAGTAAAAAATGGAAATTTTATATGAATTTTCTGGGATGAGAATAGTGAAGGAGTCAAGTTGTTGTCCCAGGTTCTTTCACCCAGTGTGCAAGAGCCAATCAACACACTGAATCAAGATATTTAATTTAATTACAATTCTGCCAAATCAGGCATCCAGGCACACTCAGTGCACATTTTAGGAAACAAGCGCAGTCTTTTATATTAAAAAGATAACAAAGAAACAACTGCACAGAAAAAGGTGATTGTTCACTCACCTTATAAAACAAAATTCTCCCTGTGCATGTGGTGGTCTTGGTCCTTTTTCATTATACTATAATTTATACATACAAATTTCACTGGGGGGTGTTTATAATTATCTAAGGTAAATTGATATTGTATTTTCATTCTATCAGGTATCACCAAGTTATTATTTAACCTTCCACTCTATTACAGTCTCTGTTTGAATCTATTTGAAAAATTAGTTAACAATGAAATGAGTGTTCTGCTCCTGTGGACTCTTCATTCCATTCTTTTCCTAGGGACTCTTTATTACTCCATTGCTTCTCCAGCTTCTTGTCATAACTTCAAGACCAAACCATAGTTGCAGTGAACTATTTTGTGGCTTTTTAACTTCATCCAACATCAAAGTCACCAGCTCATCTTGAAGATTCTACCAAAATGTGACAGAGAACAGAAGTGCTCAGAATTTCAGAAGTGGTCTCTTTGGGCTGGTTTGTAGATTTGAAATAGAATTGATTTTTGTTTTGGTATTCTGTAATGAATGGAAATTTTTAACTGAGATGAACAAGAACAGAAGAAGACAAAGTGAGCACATTTACTTCCTGCCCTGTGCTTGGAGAAGAGCTTTTGCAACCCAGGTTTGCTGCTCTTTTCAGCGTAATGGCATTGTAGGTGTTCATCCCAATTCATCTATAAACTTTATAGATGTTTTTATATTGTAACAAGGAGGAAGTCACTGAAAAGTATTTATCTTCTGTGTTCACTTGAGAGAAAAATGAATATGTTGACCTTCCATTCCTTCCCCAATTAGTTTTCTTCTTATCAAAGGATGACAGCATTTACCACAAGGACAAATGCCTGCATTTTTGTGAGGAATGTAGACAATGCTGTCATGAACAAATAGCCTCCAGGAGGAAAAAATGGAAGCCTTTCAAAAGCCTTAATGTGTAAAAGAGGCCATTTCAGTGAACCCAGCACTGTATGTCAAATGTCTAAATAAAGGGGAAAAAAGGCCTTTGGAGAAATATTTTTCCTACTACCCTGAGCTGCAGTGTTTTTACTGGAGAGCTAAATACACATCAGTGATAAAATTTTAAAATGCTCTGTTTATTCTTATGCAATATGCATTTTCCTACTTAGGTTTATCATACCAGTTATTTTCTTAATTATTCATGATATTTAGAGACTGAAAGCAAAAATAAACTTCCTAAAGAAGCATGTAAGCTGAATGGTAGGTATATTTTTCTTCCTACACTCTATTTCTGACTGAGGACTTCATTTCACCAAAATTTCTTTTTTTTTATCCTTACTTCATTAGAATCAAGGTAACATACCCTCTGAAATAGCTTTGAAATGTAATAATTCCAAAAGTAATAAAAGAATATAATTTGTACTGTTCTGATGGGAAAAGTATATTTCCCACTTATGTAGTTTGGGAAAGTAATTGCATCGTTTGGAAGCTACAGAAGATTTGATGTTATTGCCATAGCTTCTGTCTGTAAAACTTTGTGTTGATTCTCCCCATTTTCTTCCTTTTATGGGTCCAAATTTTTGAATATCTGGTGAAAGAATTACAGGAATCCATGGTGCAAATGCTCACACATAGAAAAAGAAATCTATTTTTAATAACAAATCTTCCAAAACAAATGTTGGAAATTTTGTGTTGGTTTCTGTGTGTTACTTTCTTTGCAGAATAATAGTTACTGCTTTAGCAGCTTCTATCACCATATGCGTACAATAAGTAAATGAACACAATAATGAGCACATAAAAGAAGGCTAAACCCACCCAGCTTAACAAATCCATTCTCCCACCTGCTGTGTACTGGAACATGAACAGAGCATTGTTTGGATCATAAGGATTAGTGAAATAACAGTCTTGGTGAACAACATGGTCATGTGGATAAAATGATTATTTCTTAACATCAGTGCATGATAGCTGGGATACCATTGATTGTACTTA
Source organism: Emberiza elegans (assembly GCA_024865655.1). Taxonomy (NCBI): domain Eukaryota; kingdom Metazoa; phylum Chordata; class Aves; order Passeriformes; family Fringillidae; genus Emberiza; species Emberiza elegans. The sequence goes on along the minus strand of JALJVW010001283.1, from coordinate 21,999,144 downwards.
CTTAACACATTATTCTAATCCAATGACTGTGGGAAGTGTATAATTATTTCAGTTGAACAGATCAACAATTATACACAAAATAAAGTTAAGAATATTTTGTATAAATGAATTGTGATCCTCCTTTTTTCCTCTTTCGTTTAAAATGAAATTACTATAATTAAAGTTTTCCTTACAAGCCATTTCTCTTTCAATAGCGTTTCTCTGTATGAAATGATGGCTATAAAATAACTTTACTAGTAGAATTGAAATAAGCTGGGATAGTTTTTAGCTGCCCTGTTTATACTGAAGTTTTACAGCATCAAATTTCAAAAGTGATCACGATTGTCATTCTGTGATATTTTAATACATAATAGGAACTTTGACAATTAAATCCATGATGCAAAGAGTTTCATCACTACATCATTCCTGTGTGTTCTGCTAGCTCAGTGTAAATTTTAACACACAATTGTTGCCTTTATCTATTCCTACTCTTTTCCATCTTTGGAACTGGGGTAGCAACCACTTTTAAGGATTGCGACATCAATTAGTGAGGGTATTGAAAATCAGGTACGAATATTTCTACACAAAACATTGACAGTCTTCAGTTCATATTCTTCTATAATGTCCAAAGTCTTTCTTTCTTATTCAGTGTCCTTTATCCTAGAATCATAAAATACTTTGGAAATGACCTTTAAAGGTCATCTGGCTGGATGAGGAAGTCAGGTTGCTCAGAGCCCTGTCTAACCTGACCTTGAATGTTCACAGGGATGGGATATCCTCCATCTCTCTGGGCAACTTGTGACGCCATTTTATGACTATCATCATAAAAAACTTCTTTTTTCATCTAATCTAAACAAGCCCTCTTTTAGTGGAGCTTTGTCCTATTGCCACAGGCCCTGCTGAAATGTTGGTCTCCAACTTCCCTGTAAGCCTCCCTTAAGTATCAGAAGGCAGGAACTCTTAGATATGGTTAATTCACTCTTTCTTAAATTTCAATTTCTTTGAAATTTCTTTGAATTTTTAAAATTTTTAAGTTGTCTTTGATCCATGTCCAAAAAGGATCTTATGCACACAACATGTACCATAGTTCTTATTGTATAGTGATTCATAAAAATAATAGGAAGGAGGCAATGTTCTTGGTCTTTTCCCTACTTTATAGATATTTAGGTTCAAATTTATTCTGTAATGTTTCCAGGCCATTTTACATTACAGTCTTTGAGAGCCTCTCAACATGAATTCTTTTGTTATCACTATTCAAAACAAAGGCATTACACATAAATGAAAAATAAAACCAGTGGAGAAGCTTAACACTCTGTAGTAGATGGAAATAGCAATAGATCACCCAGGCTTTACCCCTTCAAGTCATAGTATTTGGAAGGGGAACCCTTCTGACTTCCACGGAGCAAGATCTGAAAGAGATGTCTGGGAAGAGAAGCAGAACTATGAGGTACAGTTTGCACTCTGTCATGTGAAATGAGTGGGATGCCAAAGGTATTCCAAATGAGTGGCATTCCCAAAACAAATTTTTTTTCTCCTCCTAAGAAGAGGTAACTTTTTTGTAAGGAATAAAGACACAGTGTCCCCCTTTTGGCAACGAGACATCAGCATGCAACTCTTGATGTCTCTTATCAATGTTCTCACTTTTCTCTCTTCAGCACGACAGAAGGATTTGCTCAAGTTTGCTTTGCTGTGGTGACCTCAGTTTCTTTGCCATCACTATTGCTGTTACAATTAATGTAGGCCCTAAACACATTCTGATACATTGGAGCAGACACATGCATGCAGATCATCTGTACAGCGGACAAGGCTATAATTGGATTTAGGCAATGGGGTAAAACAAATGATTATTTATTCTTACAATATTTCCTGAAGATCTTTTTTAGAGGGTTGTGGTTCGTGGATACACTGTGTGGACAGAAACATTTACATACTAGAAAAGGGATGAATCCACACCTGAAGAATCCTGTAGAAAAAGACTACTAGTCTAAGCTGATGTATGTTTCAAGATATATTTAGTTTATAGAGGGGGAAACAGCACAATCACAAGACACTGGAAAGTTGTGTCCAGAAGAGGATGGTGAGGTTGTGCATTTAGATATCTTCTGAAAGGAAGCTGTATGTTTCAAATGCCTTGTCTGAATGAAGACTCACTGAAAGAAGCAATTCTAGACTCAAGTACAAGCAGAGAATGCGAAAGGACTCATCTCTCATTTTTTAAATTTATTTCAATTGATTACTTTGAAGCAGTAAAATGTAAATGAAAAAATAAAAATACTCATTTTCTTCACACAATTCCTATCTAATATCCTTTTTTTTCACTATTCCCCTAATATTATGCTTTGATTATTTTTGTTTCTGACAATGCTTTTAATTTCTGCAAACTAAATCAGCTAATTTATGCAATGCTTCTGAGATCCTAAATCACACTTTAACTCAACTGTACTGAGCCAAGGTATATTCCATACCCTTAAAGGCCTGGAAAATAATAGCCAACTTCCCTCATATGTTAGCATTGACAGGAAATCATTTTGATATCACAGTCTTACATCCTGAAATGCACCAAACAAGTCCACATACAGTTTTGCCTTTTGTTCAAAAATTAATTCTGATGAAGGTACCAATCTGAATTTTTACTTTAGGGTTGTGCTTAAATTTGAATTCTTACATTATAAAGGTTGCTGAAGGTGCAGTGGCTTCAAAACTATTTATGTCTAGTGGCTAGCACTCAATTTTTCTAATGCACAAGTAAAATTTGGAGATTATTCCCTAATTTTGTGAAAAACTTTTAAATCTGACTTAGAATGATGCTGGCATTTAAGCCAACAGATGTTAAAATCATTGTACCAAATACTATCCTTATGGGTATTTTAGGATTATATTTGAAAATTGGAACTGAACATTGAACTTCAGAATTACTAAGGAAAATAGTAACTAGTGTCAATACCACTATTAAACCTGTAAAATTCAGCAACGTAAAATAAATATTTCACAATTAAAGCTTTTTTCTTGTTTTTATTTTTTTTATAAAATACCACTGGTTGTGACTGGAGAAAGTAAACTGGCAAAGTCTCAGGAAAAGTTTTGTTCTTGTTTTTTTATTTCCAAAGAAATATGGGAATGGCAGGCTGTCAAATAAAGAATTGCTGCCTTAAATGTCATTGGGTCACTATATGTTAATGTTGGATTGTGTGATATGATAACACATTCATCAGAATGCCATTTTTTTGTGATAGTACCACACAAGTTTGGTTATTTTGATTCACATTAAAATAGCTGTACTGCTGTTCTAGCCCTCCCCTCTCCCCCCAGTAGTTAAAAACTTTTAAAGATATTTGGAGATTCATCAACAATTTGTGGAAAGGTAAATCTTTTGTTTGTAATTCCTAGCAATGTACAATTTTAATGCTCTTTTACAAGCAAAGTGCTTTATTCTCAGAATCATTCAAGTTGGAAAGGACCTCAGGAGACCTATAGTCCAGCTACCTGCTACAAACAGGGTCTGTGTTTGAATTCAGGAAGGATTGCTCAGTGCATTATCCAATTCGGTCCTGAAAACTAAGGACAGAAATTTCTCAGTCTGTTTGGGCATGCAGTTCCATCACTTAATTAGTCCCATGGGGAAAAATATGTTCTCATCTGTAACTGTAGCCTCTTTTTCTTACACAACTCCTTGTTCATCTCTGCGTAAGAGCTGAAAGATTGCTTTTCAGTCTGTTCCTCCTCCAAGGTGAACAAACATTAGTTCCACAAATTCTGCTGGCATGTTAATACTCCAGTCACTGGCTATCCTGGTTGCCTTCTGCCAAACTTGTTTCTGTTTCTGGACATTTTTCTTGTACTAGGTGGCCCCAAATTGGTTGCTGCATTCAGATGTAGATGCTGCATCATTAAGTGCTGGGAAGATGGAGATAATCACCAGCCTCAACCTCATGCCACTTTTCACACAGAAAATGCATTGCTGGCCCTTTGTTACTGCCTGGGGGCACATCTGGCCCCTACTTGCCTTGATGGTCCCCATGGTTTCTAGTCCATCTCCACAGAGGTTCCCACTGACTGAACCATCTCCAGCATGTGTCACTGTCAGGGGCTCTGCCTATCCAAGGCTCAATCTCTGTCACTGTTGAATTTCATCAGGTTCTGTGTGGCCCAATAATATAACCATACCTCTGAATGCCAACCCTGCATCCAACTGTGTTTGTTTCCCCAAGGCTGATATCCACAAATGCACTGACAGTGCTCTCTGCTGGCCCCAGGACAGGACCTTGCAGCAGTCCACTTGAAGCCAGACTCCACATAGAGATCAAATTATTAATTTCTACTTTTTGAGCCTAATGTTGAAATCAGTTTTCCAGTCATCTAGTTGGCCTTCCATATAGACCCCAACACTTCAGTATGTAATTAAGGATGTTGTTGACTGTGCTGAAAGCATTCCTACAGGTGAATAGATTGCATCTACCATTCTTCCATCATCTGCAAATACAGTAATTTCATTACTGAAGGAAATTAAGTGTTCAGCCATGGTTTAAAACTGGTACCTTCAGGCTGATTTCCCAAACATCCTCTTTTCCATGTACCCAGAATAGGGCTCCAAATGGTTTCAATCCATGATTTTCCCAGAGGCTGAAGCAAGACTGACAAGTTTTTGGACTTCTTTGGATCATTCTTTTAGTATGTTTCAAAGACAATATTTGTCTTTCTCTAGGTATCACAAAATTTCCCCCATTTCCATGACATTTCAAAGATGATAGGGATAAGCTTTGAAGGAACATTACACAACTCCTTCATCATCTTCAAATGCAAACCTCTAGGCACATACGGGACAAGTAGGTGATCCGAGATAGTCAGCATGACTGCACTAAGGACAAATTGTGCCTGACGAGTCTTGTGGCTTTCTGTAGTGGAGTAGAGGCAGCAAGGGAAGACTTACCAATGTCATGCGCCTAGTGCTCTGTTAGGCCTTCAACATGATCCCACATGGTATCCTCTTCTCCAAATTAGAGAGATATGCATTTGAAGGGTGGACAGTTTGGCGGGTAAGGAGCTGGCTGGATGGATGCAGGCAGAGGGTTGTGCACTGGCTCTGTGTGTAGGTGGAGGCTGGTGACAAGGGGTGTCCCTCGACCTTTTGGAACCGGCACCCTTTAATATCTTCATCCATGACATAGATAGCGATCAAGTGTTACACCAACAAGATTGCAAATGACACAAGGCTGACACAAAAGAAGGGTAGGATGCCATTCAAGGGGGCAGACAAAATAAAAAAGAGGGCTCATGAGACCCTCATGGTGTTCAATAAGCCAATTCCACCTCGGTCCGAGTGATCCCATACCTGAATATAGACTTGGAGATGAACTTGTTGAGAGCAGCCACGTGGACCATTATTTGGGAAGTGGAAGTTTTCTTGAGGCACAAGAACATGAGCAGACAATGTTTACTTGCAGCCCAGAAAGCCAAGCATATCCTGGGCTGGATCAAAAGCAGCATGGCCAGCATGCTGGACTAGAGAGATGATTTGTTCCCTTTAATCTGCTTTCATAAGACCTCACCTGGAACAGTGCATCCTCAGGGGATCCTCAGCCCAAGAAAGATGCTGACCTGATGGAGTAGGTCCAGAGGAGAGCCATAAAGAATATCTGAGAGCTGGAGAATTTCTCCTGTGAAGACAGGCTGAGTTGTTTATCAGCCTGGAGAAGAGAAGGCTCCAGCAAGAATTCATTGCAGCCTTTCAGTAGGTGTCTTGTAGAAAGGTGGGAGAGGAACTTTTTACAGGTAGTGATAGGGTAAGGAGGAATGGTTTTAAACTAAGAGAGAAGAGATTTAAATTAGATGTGAGGAAGTTCTTTACTCAGTGAATAATGAGGCACTGGAATTAGTTAGGCAGAGAAAAGGTGGATGCAACATCCCTGGAAGCATTCAATACCAGGCTGGATATAACCCTGAGCAACCTGATTTGGTAGATGGTATCCCTACCCATTGCAGGGAGTTTGGAACTAAATGGATCTGTAAGGTTCCTTCCAATCTGAAACATTTTATGGTTCTATGAAACCTCATTCCATTGACTGGATTCTGGACTTGCTTTTCACTAAATTTGACAGCTCCTTCCTGCATGAACACTGCCTTTAGGCACAAAAACCTGAAACTTTGCTGGTAAAGATTAAGGCAAAAATATTGAGTACCTGTACTTTATCTATTTCCAGTTATTTTCACTGGATGAAATCAGTCTTCCTGTTCAGCACTGGGTCCACATTTTCATTGTGTACTCTTTCATTGCTAGTGCAGGGATAGAAGTTTTTTCATGTTGAGATTCAAAAGAGAGCCTTGTGTTTCCTAACAGTACATATTCCTGCATACAATCCTCCTTCGTAGCCTGTTCTCACTACTCTTTTTTTACAACTCCTATTTGATACTTAACCTGAGTTACGTGTTCCACCTTTACCCAAGCCAGTCTTCCAAGTCATCTTCATATTTTCCTGAGTATCATGGTTGCTACATTGACTGTACCATCCCCAGCTGGTTCTTCCTTCTGTGCAGGTATTGGGTCCAGTAGAGCTTCTGCCATTTCCTGATTCGTCCAGCAAACATGCAGTTTTTCTCAGAACTCTCTAACACCCTCATGCCCTCTTTTACTTGTGTCCCATTGAATTGCCCTTGCAGCAGATGGCTGGGAGGTTAATGTCTCCTCTAAACCAGGGAATAATGATACAGAGACTTCCTTGAGTTGCTGAAAATGGAACTTTGTCTACTTCTTCATTTGATAGAGTTGTTGGTAACAAAATCTCACCTCAAAACTAACCCTCCTTTTCTATCTTATCATTCTGAAGCTCATAGTCTCAATCAGCCTAATTCTTATTCCATGACTTAGCCCAGGACGCTCAAGATGCCTATTCACATGGAGAAAGACCCTTCCTCCTATCATTCTCTTCCTGAGAAGCTTGTATCCATCCCTTATAGAGCTGCAGCCATACAATGTGTCAAAGCACCCCACGGCTAGAGAACAGAGATGTTATATTAAAGTTCTGCATCTCATGTGAAGGTCTCACACTATCTGTTTATTTGTCAGGTTTTTCACAAAACGTTTTCTGCAATCTGAGTTTTGTAAATAACAAGAACTTTACCTTTTTTTTTTTTATTCTAGAGACTCTGTGTTCAATCATAATAAGGTTTGTGTTCTGAGCACACAATTACAGCTAACACTGCAGATCTGTCTTCAGATTTTCCAATAGCATATTCCAAAAAACCAGTGAAAACAATACAGGTTGATGTTAAACTCTCTGATGAATACAGACTAACATTTCTAATATTTTTAAGGACTCCACTGAAAATAGTTCTGTTATCAGTGCAAGACATTATGACTAAAATTCTAGTCATGGGCTGAAATTGTGATTACACTGGGAAGGCTCAAGGCTCTGAATTTTAAGAAGGACCTTTACAGACTGGTGTCTTGGTTTAGGACAATTTAAGGGCAGACACTCCAAAATTAATTACCTCTCCTTAAAGTTTTAATGACTTCCGCAAGTTTTAACCACTTCCTTTTCATTCAACAAAGAGAGATAAACGTCAGTAGATATAAATGAAAAAAAATAACAGTTTACAAAAAATTAAAACAATAACAGGCAAAAAAATAATAGTGAGAATAACTAATTACAAATTTGCTAAATCTCTCAGACCTCCAGAGAGCCTGCCAGACAAAGAGAAAAAATATGGCAGAGAAAACCCTCGCCAGGATGGCACCTGTTACGATGATATTTTTTGAAAAATCCCTTTGCCAGGATTTCTTCTTCAAGGAAGATGAGAAGCTTCAGATTCTCTATGTTTTGCTGCTCTGGAATGTAGTCTGGAGATTGTTTATCTAAACATGTGAATTGTTTTAACTTAATGACTAATCACAGCTAGCTGTGTCTAACTCTTTGAGTCAGTCACAGGTTTTATTATTTACTCTTTTTAAGCCTTCTGATTTATCCTTTCTCTTTCTTTAGTATAATTTTAGTATAGCGTTCTTTTATATTATATATCATAAAATACTAAATCAGTCTTCTGGGACATGGAGTCAGATTCATGTCTTCCTTTGTCCTGGGGACCCTCACAAACACGGCAGGCACCCTCCACAGAGGACTCCATGATCTGGCCAGCAAAGGCAAAACAATGGCAGACAAGACCCATCCAGCTCAGCCTTTGGCCACAGGAGCTTATGAAGGCGTTCTGGCGGCAGAAGGAAGGCGCTGGCACGGCCTGGGAGCTGCAGCCCTGCAGAGCCATCCCAGCTGATCCCTTGTGGCCGTGCGTGGGCCAGGTCAGTGCTGCCCCTCCTGCTGCCCACTGGGCTCCCCTGGCCAGTGCTGCTCCCTCAGGTCGCTGCCCAATGCTGGGAGGATGAGACATCCCCACTGAGCACCCAAGAACGGTCCCCAGCTGGCTCTAGCTCAGCTCTGCAGACTGGGAAACTCACTCTGAAATGCAGCTGGATTGTGGAATGCAGCTTCCTGGGCTGCTCCTATTGCTGCTTGGAGATCTGTGTGAAGCAACCTCCTCAGGAGCCCCAAGGGAAACAAAAGGAGGCTTCTGCCTTGCACTATGTCAGTTTTCCCTGTAAGAATGAAAAGGCAAGAGCAAGAGATCTTCCATCTGAATGGTCCCAAGCTTAAAAAGGAACCCTGGGGCCAACCCACTCCATGACCCCATTTCTAGATAAATAACAATTTTTGGCATATGACATAGCACAGATAGGTATGGATTAACCATAACATTTTGGATTATCCATGACAATATGTGAAAAAACAGAGAAAAATCATGTGCTTTATGGTCAAAGATTGAATATGTACAGTTGCAACAAGAAAGATGTTGATTATTCCTAAATGAGCAGTGGTAGAGCATATTAATTATCTTGTCAGTTATTTCCTGAGCTTAGTTCTCTGTATGTCACAGGAAAACTCATTTCAAGTTCGTTGGGATTGAGGTGATTATCTACATATCCATCAATCTGATTGCCAGGGAAGTGGCAAAGTTGTTTCCTTCTGAATTCAAAAGTAAATGTTCTAAACTGGTTTAAATAGGCAACCAGGAGTTGTTAGCATGCCCCTCCTGACACTGAAGTACTTTTAGAAATGTAAATTGTAGCTCTGAAAGGATAGAGCTGTCCTAAAATGGGCATGTGACCTCCTGAAGCATCTTTCAGGCAGATTTCTGTCAGGTTCACTATGCAGAGCTTTGAACAGCCTTCTAGAAGGTAATCTGCTTGTATTTGGCAGGTGTTTTCAGATATGCAGAAACAGAAATAACCTAAACGTATTTTTATGGTAAAAACATTTGAAAATTGCTCCATGTAAGAGCAATCCATCCTGTCCTCCATGAAATAAATTATTTTTAAGGCAACATAGTTGCTGTGAGAAGTGTGAACAATATTTACATTAGCTAATATATCCCTCATCCTCAGTATGCTTATAAAAGTATATGCTTATAAAAACATATGCCTTTTTTTTTCCAAAGATAAAGACAGTGACGTGCCTTCTTTATCCTTTTTCTACATCACAGTTCTCTGAAAAGCAAACAAGCCCTCCCACTTCTTGCAAACCCCAGCCTGGAAGCTCTATTTTGTTTATTTTATACAACATCCCCATAGTGGTCTCACGCTACAGAAGATTCCAGCTTGAAAGAGGTCAATGTCACTCTTTCATCAATTGCAAGGATCACTCCGATGTCACCTAAGACTTAATTCTCTTGTCCCTACAATTGCTTCAACTAAATATTCTGTTTTCACAATACCGCTAGCTCTCACTGCCTCCCTCACTGCCTGGAGTGAAGGAGACTGGAACAGAGACACCAAACTAATGTCTCTGATGTGTCATTGCACAGCGTATTGCCATTAGGACATCAAGCCAGCATGATTTATAAGCAATTTTAATTAATTTTCTGAGTCATTTCCTAAGGGCTTAATTCTGTAATCTTATTACCATGAGCCTAACATGCTGTAGTAAGACTATGCTTTCTAATCTTTCTTTTGTTGTTAAATACAATCTCTGCTTTCATTAGGAAACTCTTGAAATAAAGCAGGTTGCTCTTTTGCATGGTGAAATTTGTCTGTGTTCATTAGAAATTAGTACTAGATATTATGTAGTCGAGTATATTAGTTCTTAATACAGAACTCATCACCTACTCATCTGCTTTATTCTTTTGCTACGGAATCATGTTAGAAGCAATTGAGGCTCCTACTTTAAAGAAGTCACATATCTAGAATTTTAGATATGGAGTAATCTCAACCCCATTTTATTTTATGTACACATAACCAAATCTTAATCCCATTTAATTCAGTGAAATCTGGATTCCTTTTTACCCATTATAAGCAAATAAACTGTGCTCATGAAGATATATACAGATTATGAAGAGCAGACTAGTGTGCTTTTACTGTTTGCTTTTCAGCCTCTGCTTTAAAAAAGGAAAATGATCTGTAGATGGTTTGCTAAAAGCTAAATATCTTTGATCATTAGTATTTTGCCTGAGAATTTATACATGGAATTATATTAGTTAATTGTTTGGGGGTTGAGTTATATTTATTGCATCCCACTATCCATAAACACTTTTTAGCTGCTGTAAATTTACATTATTCTGAAGGATCCTGATCTAATGGAATAATCAAAATTTTAAGTTACCAGGATATTTTATGTGACATAAGTTTTTAAAAATAATTTTTAAATCACAAATATGCAATATCACTACTTTGATTTGACTTTGAATATTCTAATTATTCCCTTCATATAATTTAATATGTTACTTAAAATATTAATACCCACAGCATTGCCAAGTACAAGCATCATTTCTGTTATAGAAATTACAGCATGAAATTTTACATAGGGGAAATAAACACATTTTTAACACGGAAGACTGGGGGAACTGAGTCAAGACTCACAACACTTAGAAAGCAGGAAAGCCTTTTACTCCTAAAGGAACACGGAGGTGTGTGCCCTTACAAGAGTCCAGGGCAATAAAAAAGAAATATAAAATTGTTATATAATGATCACTAGCATTCCTCGGCCCTCCAGAGTGCCCTAAAGATAAAGGATAAGTACAGAGTGAAGAAAGATGGTTTGTCTACCCTATGAGCTTTACATTAGTTATGGGACAAGGAGAAATTCAGCTGTCATGTATGTCTTTGGATATTTCTGCCACCATTTATTACAATTTTCCCAATATTATTCTGTTCCTACATGCAGGAAAACTAGTTGACCATAAACCAGAAATTATTTTCATACTAAAATTTTACATATTTCAGTCTTGAATAAGTTGAGTTAGGACATCAGGTTTTAAAATGGAAGATTTGCATTCTTTTTGTTTTGTTTTGTTATTGACAGTGTTAGTGCAATTAAAATTGGCTGTGATATTTTAACGTGATTGATTTCTCCATTTGCAAAAGCCATGCTTATACCTTCTTCCCCTTCATATGTGTTTAGATTATTCACAATGCGCAGAAATATGTGAAGTGTAGTGCTTTTGTGAATATCAAAAGAGTATTAAGCATGCTAATGTAACAAGAGAGCCCTTTGATAGTGTACAATTGTTGCAAGGGTTCTAGCAGTACAAGTTGAAGAAAATGTTTTAAAGAATGATTTAAGTCATCACATTATTCTGAGGAAGGAAACACCTAATCTGTTTCTGTTCTCAAAAGATGAAAAGTGCAGAAATGAACAGTAAAAACATCGTTCATAATGTCACTTTGCATCAACAGAAAATGGACATAATTATCTGAAAGAGGATTGCACTAAAAGCCTGCGATGCTGTTTTGCGTCATGTTTAACTTTACCAGTGGTACCTCCTTATTCTTTTGGAGGTCTGACACCACCAGCTGTGAAACACCAAGAGGTGAGCTCAACCCAGCTCAGGTGAAATGACTGCCTACCCTCCCCTTCTCCTCAAAATCACAATACAGAAATGAGAAATGAGAGATCCTGAAAGAGTCTTTAAGTCCTAAAGGAGAGGGCATTGAGGACAAAAGAAAAAATGAGAAGATACACATTAATGAAGGAGTAAAATTGCATTAAATTCTACTCAAAAAGCAGCAATTAATTGTTTATTTGAAAGGGATGGTCTGGATGGATGTATACAGCTTACCAAGGGTGAGGAAAGTTATTAAACTTTTTCCTAAATTTCTTCCTCAGTAGTCACACAACTGCAGTATTTTTTGCCTAGGCAGGCTCCTTGCAACTCAGACTTCCTCTCACACATCTAATTTCTAGTGTCCACAACACCTTTTTTTCCTCTGATTTATGTGTTTCCTGTGGATTGAATGGTGAAATGGCAACAAATGAAGCATAGAAGAATGATTAGCAATGGCTTCACTGTATTTAAAAGTAAATTTTTTTAAAATAGATGTACAATTGCAAAAGGCTTAGCACCTAGCATTCTGTATCTGACCCTACAGCCCCTCAAACGACCTCTGACAATCAGTTTCTGTTTTGTTCTGTAGAGCTCTAAAATAAAGTACAGTGTCATGGGCTTTTCTGAGGAAATAAGAAATTGTGCCTTGTTCTTTAGGGTGGATTTGACTCTCTTCCTTACACTGGCATTCGAGATGAAAACCTCCATGGAACTCAGTAGAGTCACACTGGTGCACAAGTGCTATGAAATGGAAGAAAAACTGGGCCATATTTTGTGTTTTGCGTAGTGATCTGACATTTGAGATTTTCTCATTGAAATACCTGCAGAAAAGGAATTTCCTTGGTGGTTTTCATTACCACAATAAAGAGCAGAGTTGATCTGCGGGGCAGTGAAGTACAGTTATAGAGAATTATAAACAAGTGGAAAGAGGTCAGTTTCCTGGACTCCAGGGAAAGCACACTGCAAAAAGACCCTCTGAAAGCAGTATTGAAATGATACTTTCTTCTTTGTAAAGGGGGATTTGTTTGAAGAAAAAGACAGTTATTGATTGATTATTCTCTTGATACATTGAAGTAAAAAACATTAACAGCAGGCTCTGTTTAATGGAAAAATTTATATTTGTTCTTCTTCATGAAAGAACCAAACAGCTGAGTACAGTAATTTCAAGTACTGCTCTGTTACAAAAGGGAAGAAGGGAGAAGCTCTTCCTGGGAAATGGCTGTCTGAGTTCGATTAATGGCTCTATATGACCAGCCAGACTTTACTTCATTAACTAGCAGTAACATTTCCCTTGCCTTCTATTAACAGTGGTTTTACTTAATCTAGTATTAGTTAAGACACGATATGATCAGAAAACATCATTGCCAGCCAAGTGTTCCTCAAACACAACTGATTTATCTCTTTGGCACCTCATTAAAATGCAAACTATATTGAAATTGATTTTCAGCACTTTCAGGCAGGAATGTTTGTAATAATGTTAATTTGCAAAGTTCCTATTTTTTATATGTATTCTGTATGCTGTGGTTGCCTTGTTCAGCCCAAGGCTATTTGTATTGTGCAGACAGAAAATGAAGAGCGAACATTTATTTCTCATATCTTTGTGAGGAACCTGAGGCGCATGAAGATATTTGTGCTGTAACAGGCACAGTCAATCTCCTTCACTCCCCTCAGTCACTATATATCAACAGCAAACTCCCAGCTAGTCTTGCTGCAGCAATTAACCTGCCAGGGCTTTCTGCTGTCAGACTCAGTAATAATAAACTACCCCCAGTGAGAGATAGAGCTATAGATTCTCGCCCTGCAACTTCCACAGTGGGTGAATTATTCAGAATCAGCATGATTAAAGAGATGACACGGTATTAGTTAAAAACACATACTTTTTTTCTCCCTGACTGAGATTTAAACCTATTATAGAATAACAGTGGAAGGAAATGGGCCTTTATCATCCATCCATAGGTCTTGGAAAAGGGGTTTCTAGAAAAGTTGTTTATAATGCCTATAATTTCAAAAGTTTTAGGGTAAAAATGTAAATAATGTAAAAGGGATAGCATAGTTAAATCATAAAGCATCTGTAAATCAAAAAACCCAATAAATCAGAGTGAAGAAGCATCAGGGACATAGAAAAAACCATATTATTTGTGAAAAACATGTAATGTAGAATATCCTTTTTTAAAGTGAAAGATGGCCTCACTATTCTTAATTTTTATTCAGGGTTATAATACAGAGCCATCTAAAAAGATATATTGAGAAACATTAAGGGTGTCCCTTATTAATAATTTTCCCTTTACAAAAAATAAAAGAAAGAGAGAGGGGGACAAGGTAGCATTCTTATAAAGACTGTAATATGTTACCAACAAATCAATTGTTTGCATTTCCTGGTGTCAGGGCAGCACTGAAATGTTATACATGCACTGCAATTGAGTTTACTAAAACAAAGTCAAGGAAAAATGAACTTAGCTTTCACACTTCTAATCCCATTAAAATCATAATTCATTTACCAATCTCAGTTTACTCAGCCACCTGGTAACACATTCTTAACTAATGTGCCTAGTGATTCTCTGGAGAATAATCTCTCTAAAATGCAGGACTGGGCCTATGTGTTAGAAGTAGTGCTAAATCTAGTCAAATCCATATTCTGTGACTATTAGACCAATGTGAATTATATTATTTGTCACATTCATCCATATGAAATGGAACTAATCTGTTGATAGAGAAGAACAGACATAAATAAGAACCACTATTTTTGCTTATCCAGACCTCCAATACAAGTAAGCATGCATTCCATACTATTGCATTTTTTCTAAAATTAGGCAAAGTAACAGGTTAAAGAACACAGGGGGGCAAATTGCATACAGACAAAACTAGCATCTACACTACTGTATGCTGGTCAAAAGTAATATAACCTTCTAAATCTCAGCAATGGGTAAGCTAATTTAAAATAAAATTAACTTCTTGAAATTCAGTGGAGGAGGAAGTGTTGATTTGCCATTCTTCAGAATTGTTTGATTTTTACATATAGAAACCAATGAATTGCCATTTTCCATAGGAAGGAGAATGAATTTCATGGCATAGGACTCTGTACTGTACTGATTGTACAAACTGATGTTCTAAAGGTTGTGTTCTCTTAGCATATGTGATCATTTATGAAACCTATCTAAATTAGCCTTCTAAAGTATAGAAATCTACATAGAGAATTCAAATAGAATTATAAGCTGTCTTTTGAGTCTATAAATGGATAAAATAGACCATCATGAATCCCATATAACAGCTTCAAGTGCAAAATGTACTTTTACCTATGTATTCTAAATTTTCCATTGTGCTAAAAATTTGGGAGATATTAAAAAGGAGATCTCAAACTCTTAACTCCAAGGCACCTCATATTATGACTGAAAATACTCACAGTGTTCTTTATTAGGAGCAATTTGGATTTCTCTGTTTTCCTAAAGTACCCTACACTGTAATTTTGAAGTGTAATATTTCACAGGGTTGAGGCACTACAAATATTGAGACTTCATGTGTTAAAGTTGATCACAGACTTGGATGGATTACTTTTCAGGGAACTGACTATCACCAAATTTTATAAACTGAACACTCAAAGCTAGACATCTGAAAAACGAATTATATGTCTTATGTTTTAAATGTTTATGATATGAATCATATCAATAAAATTAACTTTATTGGTTACCAACTGGATCCTCTGATCCTTTTTGGATTTTTTCCATGTATTAAATGAAACAATTTTTGAATTTATTTTCTTAATTAATAGGTTATGTTGTCCTTCTCTTTCTCTCACTAAATTCAATGTGTTTTTTCTTTTTTGTCTTTTTCTATTTCAGAGATTTAGCAATGATCCAATAAAATAGTAGCTTGAGGGCAGCAATGCCATCCAAAGGGCAGTTAAATAAGCATTTAACACATAGTAAAAAAAACCATGAGTTTGTCAATTCATTTTAAAATTTAGTGTTCTTCATTCAACAGTATGAAAAACAAATATAGCAACAAAAATATGCTATTCTTCATTCCCATACACTTTAGAATATTATAAAATAAGATAGATGCCTAAATTTTCATACTTCTCACAGATTAAAAAGTAATCATGTAAGATATGAGGCAAATATTATCATCTATTATGCAGGATTTTGTATTCCTATCCCATTAAAACTGTATGAAAAACAAACAAAAACAAACAAACAAAAATAAAAAGCAAACACACACACAAAACCCCCACTTATCTTCTGACTTTGCCCCAAAATTTCAGTTAGTTTAAAATTCTCAGTGTGCCAGGTAGACTGACAAACCCAGAGTGTTCACACTCTGGAAGAAATTGATTTTGACTTCCTGTGAAAAATTCGTTTTCTATAAAGGAGGTGTCAAAGCCTATCCAGAGCTATCTGGCTGGTGCTGTGTGACAGGTGAATGTTTCATTTCATTCTGTGACACTGATTAGATTCTGAGATTTTTCATCTATCCATGCTGCAAGTTGGATTATTTTCTTCACAGTTAATAAAATATTCAGTGTAGTTTTGGACCTACTAGTGTGTTCCCTTTGGAAATGCAGAACCCTGGTAGTACTATATTATGATATGTTTAAGCTCTTTCTGGAAAACCTTTCTCAAAATTAGAAGACAAACCTTATGCTTAGTATTACTTTACTGATAGACAGCAGTATGTCTTGAACTCAGGACTATGGAAAGAAAATGTACCACTTTTCTATAAAACTAAGTATTGTATAGCCTCCTGACTACAGGAGAAATTACACTAACAGTTGTGCCCTTTATTTTTTTGAGGGAGGAAATACATTTTCTTTACTTTTAAAAGTCCCAAGAGCAGGGCAATAAAGATTCTCTAATTCTTAATGCAATTAACACTGCTATTTTTTAAGGATTTTTTTATTTTCAAGTCATGTTTTAGAGTTCTTCATTCTTTCTTTTAAAATATATTGCAAACTTACTAACATCAATTTCAAAAATGCTGTTCTCTTAATGTATTTACAATTTTCCATTATTTGTATTGCTTGGGGTTTTTTTAAGTAGCTTTGAATTTATTTAGCAGATGCAGCCCTCACACTACTTTCAGAGTTTTTATCATCACAGCTCTTTCTATTCAATATTATCAACATCATCCCACTCATCACAATCTTGCCTGAATCAAAGGCAACTTGTTTCTTGTTGGTGGAAGCTTTGAATGAATAATTCATCTGGAAAAGCCTTCTATGTTGTACATTTCCAGAAGACAGAGCAATTCTCTTGTCAATCACAGTGGTTCTGTCAGTACTAAGTTCCATATACTGTATGTGCTCCAAATGTATGGGGGATGACAAGCAGCTGAGATTACCAACTGTGTTAGTCCTGGCCATGCTTTTAGCTTTTCTTTGACAGAACATTCAAATTCAAGTCTCACTGTAACACTGCATTGAGAAATCAGTGTCAAAATTTCCTCTCTGTTCTCACCAGTACAGTTTGGTTGAAAGCTCTGACATATATTGCAACCAAACTGGTCACAAGCTGCAGTTACTCATCTCCAGATAGTTACATTTCATTTTGGCTCCTGAGTTTCCTTATGCCTAGACAAGCTGAGTCTGGGCTCAGGCTGTCTCAATAAAAAAGCTTCAACTGATAGTGCAGAAATCTTCATACACGAAGACCTCTATGCCTAAACATACCCCTACCTGACACAGGTTGCTCTCTAGTCTCTTGGAGGATAGACTCCTTGTCATTTCTCCAAAAATTAATCTTCAGAAGACTAGTTGTGACTAATTTATTGTAGTACAACCAGAAGCATAAAATACTAGGAAGAGAAGTTATGCTGTAAGAAGCTTTCACTCTAAAACAAGCACAAACATTGGAAGAGATACAATATTGCACTTCAAAGATAGAGGATATTAACATATTGTTTTAGTCCAAAAGTAGAGATTTTGAAAGTACATGGGTTTTTTTTTTAATTTTTTCACTTTCTTCTTAAATTGATCTTTGTCAACATGAGAAAAGTACAGCTGCAACAAAAATGTGAATGACTGGCATTAACTAGGTATAACTCTGTTCCCATCCACATTCTGAAATTCTGAAGAATTTCAAAGTCTCTATCTACACTAACAAGTAATACAGCATTAAAGCAGCAGATCTCTACAGCATGGATCTAACATTCAGACCATAGATGTTTTACAAGGAATTGTTTCTGATTAGCCATAGTCTTATTCTGTGAGATGGCACTTGCACCATTTTTGACATGCTTCTGATTTTGCTTTGTAGAAAAGTAACACTGTTCATGTAGTCCAAGACTAAAAGAAAATCAGTGAAAAAATTAGATCTATTTTAAAACCATGTTCATGGTCTGAGCTAAAATGCTAATGTGCCATACAAAGCTACTTCTGAGAATACGAGCCTTAAAATAAAATGCAGGTGAAGAACAGATCTAAGACCTCTGAAGATTCATGAGGATGGATAACTGCCAGGCCTTTTATTTCTCCTATAATTTATAAATTTGCAAAATTCAATGAATAGATATGAAATTTTTGTTTATCTCTGTGGAAGATAATGTCATCCTTCAGGAAGAAATAAAGCCTTCAAATAAATAAATAGATCAATCTGTGCATATGTAATAACAGTGACTAATTCAATTTCTTAAAGCAATGACATTTCTAGCATGTATTCTTAACACTGAAACATCTTTTACATAGACCACTGCAATGTGCTGCAAACCTTTCATTTAAAAGGCACTTTTGAGTATGAACATATTTAGTCTAATAACTAAAGTTGGTTTTCCCCTTTAGAATGGGGATGAGAGACAGCTTATTGTAAGAAAACTTATACAGGTAGTATTAGTTTCTGCAGTTGGCCTGATATGCAGGAAAGATGCCCTGCTACTTATTTTGTTTGTAAGCAGCAAAAAAAAAAGGATGGGTGAAATGGTGACTGGTGGCTTGGCCACCATGATCATGCGGTATTTGAGTGTCAAATTATTGGCAGTAGGAGAAAAACTGTCAGCAAACTTCAGCATTTATCCCCAGAATATGGGGAGAGCTGAAGAAGGTTAATGTTCCATGGGAATCTGTTTTGAAGGTGTTGGGGCCCACAAATGCTGGGTATTTTTAAAACCCATCCTTTTAGAGCATAGAAGCAGACAATCTGAAAGTGTTGGAAGTCAAGCTTCTGGGGCAGAAGGCTGCCTTAGCTCAGTGGAAATCTTTTGCTAGAACTCAGGCAGAAATGGAAAGTCTATGGAGCAAGGACAGGTGACATAGGAAAGCCAAAGAGATGCTCTTCAATGCTGTAGGGACAAAATTTGTGCAGGCAAAGGTCTAAAGGTCTACTGTTTGAGCTGACCAGCACTGTGAATAATGAAAAGAGTTTGTTAAATATGTTAACAGAAGAAGGAGAACAGAGGTAACAGTGATCCATTACTCAAGGAGGTTGGTCACCTGAAAAATGGGACATAAAAAAACCAGTGCCACTTCATGTCTTCCTGACTCTGCCTTTAACACCTTCAGTCTCTGCAGCCCTGTGTAGAAGATTGATTGCAGACATAATAAACTCCCAACTGACTCTGAATTTCTGCTCCAGATAGATGGACATTAATCTATGGGTCCAGATGAGATTACTTCCAGTGTACTGGAAGATCTGGCAAATATCTTCACAGGATCTCAACATTTTCCAGTTGGTCTGAGGAGTCTGGAGAGGTTTGAGTGAACTGGAAGCTGGTGAATATTGTCTCAGTTTCCATGAAGAGAAAAAAGGAAGATCCTGGGAATTACAGGCCTGTCAGTCTCACTTGAGCACCTGGTAAAAATCCCAGTGAAGGTTTTTCTAGAAGTTACTGAGAAAACACTTGAGAGACAACACTTTCATTGGTCACAGCCAGCAAGAACTCACATGGGGAAAGTCATAGAATTACAGTGTCACAGAATAGGTAAGGTTGGAAGGGACCACAGCAGGCCATCTGGTCCAACATCCCAACTCAAGCACAGAGTCATCCTAGAGCATGTGGCCAAGAATTGCATCCAGAAAGTTATTGAATATCCCCAGTCTGGGAGACTCCTCTCTGGAAAGTCAGTTTCAGTGGTCAGTCACCTGCACAGTAAAGATGCTCTTCCTCATATTCAGATGGAACTTTCTATGCATCAGTTTCAGCCAATTGTCTTTTATCCTATTGCTTGGCACACCTGAGAGGAGCCTGGATGCATCCCCAGCACCATCCCTTCAGATATTTGTATACAATTATGAGGTCCACTCTCTGTCTTCTCTTCCCAAGGCTGAAAAGGCCCAGGTCCTTTAGTCAAGTGGCCTGACCTGCTTCCATCTCATGTGCGTTTTCTGCTTGCACTTGAGGAATGACAGTTCTCAATTAATCCACAGATGTCTCTTGCCTGTTTGGTTCAACTTCTTTCTCATCAGTCTGCCCTGTTCTTGAACCTGGAGGAAGCAACCTTTTTCCCTGCAGTGCCTGTTCTTCAGGGTATTCTTTCAAGAAAATTCCCTGAAGAGATCCCTCAAGTTATTTCTCCTGAAGTCCATGGTTGCAATCTTACTTGCTGCCTTGTTCATTCTTCACCCAATTTGGAACTCCACAGTCTCATGATCACTACCCAGCCAAGGCTGCCCCCAACCTTCCCAACCCCACAAGGCCTTCCCTGCTGGTTAGTGTGAGGTCAAACAGCTACAGCATTCCTTGTGGGATCCTCCACTATCCATGACAGGGAGCTGATCTATGCTTTTGAGGAACCTGCTGGGCTGTTCGTGCTTCAGAGTGATGGCTCTGCAGCAGATGTCAGGGTAGTTAAAGTTTCTCACAAGAACCAGTCTTTGTGACTTTGAGGCTGCTGCAAACTGCCTGTAGAAGGCCTCATCCATAAATTTTCTGCTTTTATCCCAAACAAGGGAGAAGGCCTGTTGAAAAGCAAATTAAATGTTTTGAAACCAAATCCTGAGTAATTGCTGGCTTAAATAATGGCATATGTTTTCTTATTTTCTAATTCTCCATGCCAGCTGATTCCCTCCAAAAGTATCATGTTCCTTTATGACTCAAAAGTTAATAATGTCTTGTTTGTTCGTTATTTTCCTCTCTGATGGTATCCAAATAGCAGGCTACTTGATTGTTATTCAAAAATTATGATGTGGAAGTGGCTGAAAATTTTCTTAACTAATTTCTCTCCACACAAGTCTCTTCCTCTATCAGGGAGAAGAAGGCAGAATATTTCTCTCTCTGCAGCACCCAATACCTGCCTTGTCGTATGTTCTCTGTATCTTTTTACAGGTGTTGTTTTATAGATAAAGTAAATTTAAAGATCTCCTTATTGCTACCATGTTTTTCTTTAGTGAGCTTGTTTAGGTACAGCAATGTCTAAATGGAGAGGGAGTCAGAATACCTGGCTAATCATAGTGGTTGTTCTACTGCTGAGTTGCTACATAGCCTTGGGCCAGTCTTTAAACTTCCAAGAACATTAATTTTGTTCTCATTTCCTAAGAAAACCATAGAAAATATCTTTAAGATAAGATACTGCAATGATTGATGATAAAGAGAAAAGATAGATGTAGAACAATTATGTTTGAACTTCTAAGTGACACTTAATTGATGTGTTATTATCCATCAAGACATTATAATTATGAACTGCTTATTCACTTTTGTCCCAAGTCCACAACACATAAAGTAATAGAAAAATCAATGCTGTTTAGCCACAAATAAAACAATCCATCAACAAATTAATTAAGTGTTAATTTGTGAGCCCTTGTCCTAATGTTCAAGCCTAGACAGCCTTTTTGGAAAGTTTCATTTCTTAAGTGAGCTTACACAATATGTAAGAGGAAAGTGTGCCACAAGAAATATTTCTGTTCAAAAGCAAATCTTATATGCTGGGTTTAAAAAAATATAGACTTTAAATATTATAAAACAAATTAGTTTTTCAATTTATTCAAAATCTACTTCCCTTTCTATGGAGCTCAGACTTGAAATTTTTATACAGGATCACGTAATTCTGCTATTAAATTTTTTTTTTACAATCATGCATGATGAAAAATTAGTATTCTATTTTTGCTAGAGTTTGACAAAATGTCAAAAACCTCATGCCTTTAATTTTGTATGCAGTGCTTTTATTTCTAGTACATTTGTATGGAGAAGCTCATCAATTTGGAATTATGATTTCTTCCTAGAGAATAGTGATGCCAGCTCATTGCCTTTTTATAGTTACCTCCAAATCATTAGAAAACAGTATTCTAAGGGGGCTATACAACATTTTAAATTTATTAAAGGTTCATGATGACGTACTAGTTAGTGAGCAATTTTAACCATGCGTTGCTCTATTTCCTTTTCATATATATTTCATAATTAAGGAAATACTTTTTAAATGCCTTTGTGCCATAAAGTAGCTTCAAAAGATGCTTACATTCAGATAAATGACCACACAAGTTACTGGTGCATGGGTAGCTTTATCAATATTTTGGCTGTAGCATTCATTATAACAGGTCATATATTAAGAGACTGGAGAAAGAGTCTTCCTAGTTTTCTGTAGTATAGATGTTATGTCAGTATTTTTAAGTTATAACTCACTGCACAGTTTTTTTCTACTGTTTGTCTTGTTCTGAGACCTAATGACAATAAATTAATGCCTTTAATATGTACAATAATTAAAGTTCACTAACTGATGTATCCAAAACAACCATTTAGAAGGCAGTGGACATACAGCTCTGATCAATATCAGAGCCTCTTGAACTAAGCTACTTCATAAAAGGATTTTTTCATTATGACTAAAATTATAAAACACAGATTCTAAGCAAAGTTAGTTATACCTCAAATAAAAGGAGTGGCTGGAAATATGTCCTGCTGAAACCATAGTGTGTGGATTTTATCCTTCACAGATTTATGGATATTAACTGAAGTTAATGATTTCACTCTAACGATGTTATTTGCTGCCTGGAGATTAATTTACAATCATGTACTCTGATTTCACTGATTTGTATTGCATTACTTGGTAGCAGTGAAAGCAGAGCCAAAGCTAGATATTGTCATATCTATTGAGCATATCTAGCAAATTAATATTTATTGTAGCTTAAATATTTTGAGGATTGGACTCAGAATATTAAAATGGAATGTCTATCCCATTATTATGGAGCTTTAAAGAAAATTATGGCTATTAAAACAATGTCTGTACTGTTTTAAGCTGTGTCATTTTATGCTGCTGAATTTTCTATGTGATTAGATTTTCTTTTGATATTAAAAGTACATTGCAAGGATATTTGTCTCTCTAGACTTTTAGTAGAATTCCATGGTATGTTTATTTAGAAGGCTTCTGGCAGGTCCTGCAATACCAAGTACATTATTTTTTTACCCACAGACCTCTTTCACCTTTTCCTTTTCCCTTGGATTATGAATTAATAATCCATGCATTCATATTTTCCACTTGTCAAACTCAGGCAACAGTGAAAATAAGCTGCACAAATTGGCAGATAATGCACCTTATTTCCATGTAGAAGCAGGTGCATTTTCTTCAGCATAAGTGGCAAGATGACGCTGATCCACTTTGACAGGCAGGCAGATCTAAAATTACTCAGCACACTTTGCCACTGGTTCGGGAAAAGTCTCCCATGAGCTTGTTCTGCTATTCTTCAGTCCCCAGAGTGTTAATTAAAATTTACTAGATAATATTTGCAAGGCTCACTGGTTACAGCAATTATCAGTTACTAAATGTTCATGGCAGAGATGACACCTGATGATTGGACGCTTTATTCAAGATATTCAAGAGGGTTTCTCCTCGCCTTCCTTTTTTTTATATCTTCCTTTTAGTTCTTGAAATAGCTGGATCAGCTAAGTGTTTCAATCAGCCTTTAGACTAAAAATTACTCAGATAGGAGTTTAATTATCTATTTATCCTTGAGTTTCTTTTCAGATGCCAGTAAAATTCATGCAAAAGAGGAACAGACTTGATACAAAAGTCTTTAGAAATGCAGGGGTCAGCTCAGGACAATGAAAGGGAGTACCTTCTATATAAACTTGCTGCTCAGCTCAGATTTGCTCAACAAAGTTTAAGACTGGAGACTTGCTAATCACGCATGCAATAAACAACACCCTCCTTCAAATTGCTTAAGTCCAGCTATCAATAAAATTTATTGTCTAGATGTCTACCAGTGACTTCTTTCTCTCCCCCCTTAAAGTTTCATCAATGTATTGAAACACAATCACTCTAAAAGAAAAATTTTTCCTTATTTTTTGTTACTAGCAAAAGAAAGTTTCCTTATAATTTGATTAATTTTTATTTAGATAGTTAATACTTCAGCTACTTTTCCTCAAAATCCTTTGGCATTCCTGTTCAGTTTCTTGCAATTGTGCAGCATTCCTGCTCACTGAGGACCTGCTGTTCTTGGTCTCACTAACAGAGTGGGATCATGTCCTTTTTTGTTCCCAAGACTGGCCAACTCCATGAATGAGGGTACACTGAACTGGGCTAAGTATTTGCAAGGTCTGTAGACAGCCTTCAACTACAGGTCATATTGCCTCTGCCCCTCATGACTGCAATAATCACAGAAGAGGCACAAAGTTAGCAGGCTTTGTCTCTGACTGGGCCCTTCCATAACCTACCCAAGGGCCAGAAAATTCACTGCAATATTTGTCAGAGATAGGCAACACAAAAAAAACCAGCACATGAAACAGAGTGGAAAAAGCACAACAAAACCTGCACACTTATGAACAACTGCCAGATGTTAATCCCAGGGTATCATTTTCTTCATTTAACTGAAACAGTTTATTTTGGGCAAGAAAAAAAAAAAAAAAGAAGAAAATGCCAGGGATGACAGGGCTGCAGGACTTAACACAGCCTTTAGTGTTAAAAACACATTTTAAGTTCAACTTGAAAGTCATATCACATTAAAAAGTATGGCTTAATGTTGTGAAAGGCAATGATTTAGCTCAAGGTTCATTAGCTAAATTCAGTTGACTGAACCAACACCTGTGTGTCCCTAGACTTTCCAAACACCTGAAGAATAATGTTTCAGATGGTTCTGTGGGAAGAACCCTGTTCTGTGTAGCAAAACAATCTGACAGCAATAGTCAGAAGACAAGATAAAAGCAAAAAGAAAGCCAAAAAAAAATCAAAGCATGGAAAGAAAGGGGTGGGGAGCAAGCAGTTTGACATCATAGGGGTAAAACATGTTCACAGAAAAAAAATGCGAGAAATAGATAATAGGCATAAATGTCTTACCTAATTTTAGATCTTAAAACCAACAAAAAACCACTTAATTTTTAATGTTCTATTTTATTCCCTGATGGACATGTTTTGTATCTTTATGCATTTTGTAAACTACTGAATATTGTACTTGACAAATACTCCAGGTACACAGATGGTTTTTCAAAGCTTCTTCAGACCACAAAAATAACATGGTCTTCTCATAACACATAGGTGAATTTCTCTGAGAGCCTTGGAGTAAATTTCAACATCAGAGTCTCACTAAACACAAGAGGAAGTGCAGCTACTCAGGATTATTTCAACCAACTGATCTTCTGAAACATAACCAGAGATCCATTGAAATCTGCATTTGTTCCTGGGAGCATTATGAGTGTCTTTAGTGCTTTGTTTCAGACAAGTTTCTTTGATGCTAGAATTATGATCAAGAAGAGAGACCAGACAAAGGTCTGGAATTAAATAGTAACTAGATGTTTCCAAAAATAATAGGTGATTAGTACTAAAAGAAAAAAAATACTGCTTTGCATTTGATTTCCCTTAATTCTAAACAAGTGGTAAGATGTCTTTTAATATTAGAGAAATTATGCTAAGTAGAAACTAGGAGAAATAAGCTCAGAGAAAGAAAGGTCAGTAAGTTCAGATGTGGGTGACTGAGGACCAGGGGATTTATCCATCAGACTCAGCAGGACAGGGTTTCAAGTCACTCTCTCTTACCTCTCTTCAAGTCTATAGTGAGGATTCTAACCTAGGGAAAAAATCACTTACCTATGTTCTTAAATCATGAAGCAAAAAATTCTTTTGTCGGTCAATTTTCCTTGAGGAAAAAAAAAACAACCTAAGGTGTCACAACAGGTTGGAGCGATGGGCAAACAGGAACCAGTTGAAGTTCAGCAAAGGGAAGTGCACAGTTCTGCACTTGGGAAGGCACAGCCCCCTGCACCAGTACATGATGAAAATGAACAGATAGGAAGAAGCCTTGCAGAAAAAGATTCAGGAGATCTGAAAAGAGAGCTTAAGAGCCAACACTATTCTCTTGTGTAAAGACAGACAGCAGTGTGCTGGTCTGCATAAGGACAAGTGTTGCTATTGGAATGTTGGGGGACACAAGATAGACAATGGACTTTGGATCTGGTTAACATAAGAGATTTGATAACAGGATGCCTTGGCAAAAGCAAATGAAACTGAAAATTAGACTTAGGTTGCAAGAAGATTCAATCAGACAGGTTTACTGGAAAAAGAGAATCTCATTAAACTCTGCAAGCAAGAGATGTTGTATGCATAGGTTTGTGTACGTGATTTTAACCTAATCATTGTAGTATATTTTACTAGTCTCTCTAAAATAGTATGTGTTTTGTATCCCACAATAAAATCAAATTCTGATCACTGAATCAGTCTTCCCCTTCTCTCTCCATTGCTGACATGTTACCTGCAAGCTGAGGCATGTGATCCTTCACTGTGCCTCAGCATTGGTGTGGCCATGACTGGTGTACTGCACCCACTTCTGGGCTCCCCAATACGAGAGTGGTGAATATACTTGGATAGCATCTACACAGGAACTAGGATAATGAAGAGGCTAGAGCAACAAATGTAGGAGGAACTTCAGACAGCTCAGGTTGTTGGGCCTAGAAGACACTCAAGGGAAAATTCATCAGGGTTCCTGGACACCTGAAAGAAGGGTATAAGGATGACAGACCCAGCATCTGTTA
The DNA here is from genome assembly GCA_024865655.1 of Emberiza elegans. Taxonomy (NCBI): domain Eukaryota; kingdom Metazoa; phylum Chordata; class Aves; order Passeriformes; family Fringillidae; genus Emberiza; species Emberiza elegans. The sequence continues at coordinate 21,972,429 of JALJVW010001283.1, read as the reverse complement.
AGTGGTGCCCAGTGACAGAGTGAAAACAATAGACACAAGCTTAAACATGCCAGGTTCTATAGTAAAATCAGGGCAACCCCCGACGATGGGGAGAAAGTGATGCATCTGACTCAATGGATATCAGAAGGCTAATTAATTACTTTATTATTATACTATATTATTCCATACTATATTACACTATATTACATTATATCTAAACTGAATCTGCACAAGCACCCAACCACACTCAACTGCAGCATCTCGTGGCTGTCAGCCAACAGTCCCGACACACGCACCTGGATTCAATTGGTCAATGAGTCAGAACACTCACACCAGAAACCAGTTACCAATTCCCTTCAGGTAAACAATCTTCCACCATGCATTCCACTTGTGAAAACAAGCGGATCAGCAATTGGGATAAGATTTGTTTTTCCTTTCTCTGAGGTTCAGAGAATGTGAATCCCAGAAATATCCTTGGGAAGTTGTGCCTTGCTTTTCTCTGTGAAGAGAAATGTGGCCGCAAGGTTCCTCCTCAACACAAGGAGATATCCTTTTACTTGGAGGATGACTGAGCCTAGCAACAGTTGCCCCCAAAGAGATGGTGGACTCTGTCCTTGGAGACCATCAAAGCCATCTGATAAGGTCTTGGACAACTGGTCTATCTGAACATACTTGAGCAGAGACAGGGTTACCTCCGGATGTCCCTTCTAATGGCATCCCTTGTATCATCTCCAGTGGCAAGGGACAGGGGGTCTGTCTTCCCTGAGAAGAGCCTTTGGAGAAGCCGAGCCATTGTGCTTCCTCCACTGACTCACAGGAGCTCACCAGGAGCTCCCCTGCCACACCTCTGGGCAGCCTGCTTCCAAGAATTTGTGTTTGGGGCACCAACCCCTCATCACAGGACCCTGGGGTTCAAACCCACTGACAAGGCCACATGAAGACAGCACCTGTACCCAACGTAGGGAATGCTTTGCAATGCTGTGTGGCAGTGAGCTGCCCAGGACTGTGAACTACATACACTGCAAGGGGAGAACAGCCATTAGGAGCGCAGAGGTTATGCCTGCCTGCCACCAGTATACATATGTATATATTATATGCACACTAATGTGAGAGCACAGTGCCCAACTTGTCCTTGGTGATGAGCAAACGCTGTCTGGACATGGTTCTGGGCAACCTTCTCTATAGTGATGGACCAGATAACCTTCAGACATCTCTTCTAACCTGTGTTTCTCTGGTCTGAAACTCAGGGAGTGGAATCAGAGTTTTTTGTTCCTTGCCTAAAGTGTCAACCAATATAAGCTCTTGTACAGAGATATCATTACAGATGCTCCATTTTCCTCTTATGTCATAAATTCTTGACTAGTATTTGCCACAAAGCTTTTCATCCTATCCCAAATACTAGAAATTTCTAAAACATTATAGTCAGTTAGTATAGAACAATGAGATATCATTCTCAAAAAATATGCCAACAGTACCTAGTTGTGCTGTTGAGCTCTGATTTTTGTTAGGTATGCCTTGTTGCTTTTTAAAATGTGGCTTGAAATAGTCATAGGAATTCTGGAGAATTTGTCAGGAAACATTAGTCCTGTTTTTGACACTGATGGTACTTGGCAGTGCTCTAACTAGATTCCAAAAATATTGAGAGGATGGTTTAACTGGTGTGTGGAAAGCTCTTCAAACTCAATTTGAACCATTCTGGAAAGTGTGTTGAGTGGGCATTTTACCTAAAACTGTATTTCTTTCTTGCTGTGTGAATGGTTTCTGACTATGTGTGTAGTTGCCAAAATAAATTCCTCTGGAAAGAGGAAGATCATCCTTCCTATGCAGAAGAACAGTTAACATTTGGTTGGCAATAGGAAGTAGAGGGTTTACTAATGCCAGGAAAGTGTGTTGAGTGAAATACAGGAAATTTTACTGTGTATCCAGTTCTTTGGCAACACAAAGATGTTGTCAAAGGTTTTTGATCAAGCTGAGGGTTTTTTTTAGGTGTGTTTCCTTGTTTGTTGAATTACTTAGGAGGGGCTTTTTTAGAGATTTTTTAATTTTTTGGGTCTTGATCTGTGGAACTTCACTGCCTTGCAAGGAAGCATTTAATTAATCTTTAATTGATCTTCACCATCCTAAATTGGACTCAATATCAAACACTTTTTGAAAGGAAAATGTTTGTGGATAATCAGCTCTATGACTACAACACAGAGGGTTTATGCACACATTCATTTTTTTCCCTTTTTTTTCCACAAGCTTCTACCAAGACAGTATTATCATTTAAAAGACCCCCATTCTTAATTTTTTCCACAATAAATTTGGGCCTTGACATGGGTTAAAAATATGTTCATATATTTCATATTTTTAAAATAACAACAATACAATACTCATTTCTGAAAATTTGAAGGAAACAAATCAGTGCATAGAAGTCCTGTTAATATTAGAAAAACGTTTTTTTTCATCAATTTATATATGCTATGAACTCAGTATACCGTCACTTGTCAAGTGGCTTCTAAAGTTATGTAACTCAACCCAACACATGTTTTATGCTGTAGCCCATGTGAGATTAAAATCATCATTTACCATGTAGAAAATTCAGCTTTGGAGCAATCAAATAAACTGGAATACATTACAGATCTGTAGGTTTAGGGTGCAGCTAGTCCAAAGAGCAAGAAAAAGATCTCCATACATCTTTTTCTCGCTTACTGTTCTTCTGTAATGTTGATAGTAGTGCCAGTCCTTGGGAATGACTGCTATTATGTTTTGTGAAAAGGCAATAGCTAGTAATAACTTCCACAATGACTCAAACCTTTCCTGCCCTCTCTTCATTAAGCTACACAGCAATGAAATCTTACTTTCATCCAGATAAATCTATTAGTTCTTATAATTATTCCACATTAAAAGACTTCTTCAGAGAAAACACTCCTTCTTCACTTTTTGTTTCAGTTTTTTGAAACATTTTTTTTCAGTATTCTCTATAAAAAGGTTTTAACTATTAACCACTATCAACCATCCTAAAAGCAACAATAAATTAATGTAAATGTTGCCTCCTGACATGGGCAAAATGTGACACCTGCTAAAAAATCAGAGACTAATGTCCAGGAAATGAAGTCACACCAACAGTCAGCACTGAAGCCTGGACTCTGTCTGGATAAAAATATTTCTTCAGCTTTTCAGCTGCACAAAAGTAACTTTTAGGAGTACTTAAATATCCAGACACATCCTCTTTTTAGTTTCACTTAAATGTACTTCTCTTCATGTTGAAGGATAAACAATTTTCAAAAGAAAACAGTGCTATTAAAAGTGCACATTCTTCTTCCTCATGTGGGCACAAATCAGGGCAGAAAATTCCAACATTCTTCACTTCTGAGAATTACAGATTTTAGGAGGCATGTTCTCATTTCTCACATTCTGACTCTAGATTTGAAACATATCAAAACTACACCAAAGAGACTGCAATTTATATTCATGATATAGGAGGTGACCTTTTCACTCATGAGTGGTGTAGTCATATGGAGCGGCTAATGAGAGAACCCCTACTGAGAGCAGATAAATTTCAAACCTTCTGAATAATTATTAGACATTTTATTGTATTTATAAACCTCCCTCATTTCAAACTGTCCCATGATTTATAAAGCTGTCTTAGTTTTGTAAGCACTAATGATGGTGTCAGCCAATGCCAAAGACAGATGAACTGTCTGTACAGGGGCTTCTTTTCCTGGTGCCGAATGCCAGAGAAATACAGTGAAAAGTTAAAAACAGAACTGTAGGGGAAAAGAGAGGACAGAGATGGATGAAAGATGGCTTAGAAGGAGTGAGGGAGGGAACATCTGTACTGCACTTCACTGATGATAATCTTTGCACAGTTTATGACACAGAGGCAGTGGGAACAGTGAGGTAATCATTTTACTTGCCTGTCAACTGCAGAGAGTATTTCAAATTGCAGGATGAAATTCTGGCTCCATTGAAGTGAGAGACAAAGCTCCTGTTGATTTAAATGAAGGCCAGGATTTCTATGGATTCCCAGAGAGGGGCAGACGGGCAGAGTGGCAGCTGTGCCATCTACATGACTGTGTCAGTCTTCATCAGGATTTTAAAAGCTTTTCCTCAGCTCAGTTTCCAAAAATCTATGAGACATTGAATAACACAGATACTTTCTCAAACAAGCTAAATTTTGAAAGCATGATCTTAGAGAATCTGACCCTAGTTTGGAAAATCCGTGCACAATAAAAAATGTCCTTACAGGCTAATGCATAGATCTATATGTATTTCAATTAACATTTATGAGTTTTTCCTTTTCTGTTTCCTTTAGCTTTAATCTATACAAAAATGGCCTCAGAGCATGAAACATATGGAAAATTATCTTTAGTTATAGTTGTCAAACTAGAGAAAGTCCTCCTATCATGACTGCACAAAATTTACATCTTAGAGACAAAAGAAGTTATGGCAAATTGTCTGAGGGTGTAAAGGTGTGAATTTCACTGGACAAGTTTTTCTCCTGATTAACAAGTAATAGAAGGACATACAGGGTGAGGAGGATAGACATGATAGGCTGCAGTGCAACACTTTTACAGAAGCAAAATTTTTGCAGAGGATTTTAATAAGTGGGGGATCATGGCAAGCGAAAAATTACATTCAAAAGAGGAAAGTGCCTAGCCATGGCATGTGGAGTAAGACAGAGAATCTGGAGGAACAAGAGGAACAAGCTATGAAACTGGAAAAATGAAAACCTAAAGTTAGTCTTTGTATAAGGCCCTATTATATGGCAGGGGCATATTTTTTCACAACTTAAATACTAAACTGGTGATAACACAGAGGAGTGATCATTTGATATGCTAATTGAGTCACCCAAGGAGAATCTCTGATAAAAAGCTGCTGGTGTACATTCCTTATCACCTTCAAAACATGAAGAGCTCCCTATATAGTGACATTGACAGCCTACCCTGTACACACCTCTTGCAGACACTACTGTGAAGCAGTGGGGACATATGGCGTGGCAAGAAAATCATTTCAAGCAGATTACAATTTTTTTGTGTGTGCGCATACTGTCATATACTTACACCCATACGCACAATTATCTGTACACATATTTGTATTTGTGTATATAAAAGATTCTATAATTATTAGTCAGAAGTGACTTAAGTATGTCCACAATATATAAACATATTAAGACACACCTCTGTACACATATACACACCATACACACACTTGCCAGGGTATCTTGAGCATATAGCAGCTATGTTGAAAGTTGTTTTGGTTGAAGTCCATCAAAAAATGTGGAAGAAGCTGATAATGCCCAATTTTGCTTAACAGACAAAAAATAGAAATCAGATAAAATCTGGGCTTAAATCTTACTTAGTCTAACTGAATTAATTATTCATAAATTAATCAACAGAAAAGAAAAAATGGATCAAGATGCTTATGGGCTCCTATTTGTGTTTTGAAAGGATAGTAGTAATATATGGATGAGAGATGGGAAGTCAAAGTGAATCAAAGACCTGTGAACAGGTGATCTAAGATTCAGCACGATAGAAAACATATCATGATATAATTATACACTTTCACATTTTGTAATCTGTAGAAAGTGGAAAAGCCTTCTGAAGAAATTAAATCTGAATCACAACAAAATATTTTCATAGTTTAAGACCAGTATAATTACCTGACTTATCTTCTCGCTTTCTAAGCTAACTTTCTGCAGAATTGGGGTCTGATTTTTCACTTCTTAAATTCACACACTCCTTATTTATATTCATGGACAACACTCTTTGCCTTGGGTCTTTGTGCTGCATATATGACCATTCTGTTTTTTGAGTATGGGAGAAATTTACTTAAGGGAAGAAAGACTTTTAAATTGAATGAATATTCATACACAAAATATTCTCTTACACAGCCATCTATGGGCAAGGTTAAAATATTCCTCCTTTGTGCCAAATACTTATTCGTTCTCATCAGCACAGTGCCATTCAATGACTGCTTAACTGTTGTTGTGATTTAACCCCAGCTGGCAGCTAAGACCCAGGCAGCCCCTCCCTCACCCCCCACCCAGCAGGATGGTGGAGAAATCAGTGGGTTGAGAAAAATACACTTTAGTAGGTAAAGCAAAAGCTGTGCACACAAGCAAAGCAAAACATGACATTTAGTCAGTGCTTCCAAGGGGCAGACAGGCAATCAGCCATCCTCAGGAAAGCAGGGCTCCATCACGCACAGCAGCTACGTTGTCCTCAACATGAGTTTGCTACGTTTGGCGTGCAGCACCAACTCACGCAAGGGGCAGAGGAATCTCTATTCTTTTGTTCCAGCTGGCACAAAATAGAGAGGTAGGTGGGAACCCACAAAAGGCTGGCTCACTGATCATCAAAACTTTATGGTATTTCTATATTTTCGCAAACAAATACATCAGCATTCATTGAATACAAATTACAGAGCTTTTTTATTAATTGGTACTCAAATCCCTATTTACTAGTTATATTTTTTGCCTCATATGTTAATTAGTCCACATATGCAATTCTTGTCTCCATTTGAGATCAGGGTCCATTTTGAGTAGGTGGTCAATCGGTCAATGATCAGAATCACCCACTGTCAGAATTACCTTAACCCCAGATATTTCTCCATTCTGCTGACTTCACTCCTGGTGGCTTTTGCCCAGACAACCCAATTGTCTTTCCTTTCTTTAAAGGAAAAGATTAGCCAAGCACACAATGCTCATCATGCAGGGTTTTAAATCATAACAGTCTGGCTATAGCTACTAATTAACAACCAAAAATTTTGCAAAGTTAGATTCAAATCTTGAGACTCATATCTTGAGGAGCTCCATATCAGTTACTTGGGGAAAGAAACTCCATCACTCCAAATATCTCCACCTTCTTCCATCTTCCCATAAGCTAAGCATGAAGCCATATGGTCTGGATATCCCTTTGGTTACTTGGTATCCTCTTTCCCAAATTTGTCCTCTCCCAACTCTTCATGTACCTCCAGCCCACTTGCTGGTGGATGGGGGTGAGGGTCAGAAAAGTCCTTTACACTGTGTAAGCCCTGCTCAGCAGCAGCAAAAACATCCCTGAGTTATTAGTACCCTTTAAAGTTCAAATGCAGAAGACAGCTCCATACTAAGTATTTTGGAGAAAATTAAGTCTACCCCAACCAAAACCAGAGCAACTGGCTTCTTATAAGCACTGTGTTTCTCTCCTGTTATATGTTTTTTCTTCACATGAATCAGTTTGTTTGATTGCAGAGACATCAGTTTGGTTTGCAAAGAAAAAGCTCCAAGATATTGTTATGAATGTCTTGGGAAAACTGGTAATTAATATGACCAGAGTTTTGTGAATATTCAATAGATATTTCAATTTTCATAAATTCAAAGTAGGCATACAATTTTTCATTTTGATTCTCAAAAAAGAGATAATACCTGCTTTAAGAACTGAACTTTTTTCTTCTACTGCTCTAGTCTTTAAATCAGATTTAAAGT
>JALJVW010001283.1:21740000-21960000 GCA_024865655.1 Emberiza elegans | reverse complement strand
TTCTAACTTAAGCATAATCTTCATCATCACCATCATTACCATCATCACCATCATCACTAGGAGAGATGAGAGGAAGAAACTTTTAAATACAAAAATCCATCAGAACATGAGCATCAGCATATTAATCATCATAACTAACTCTACGAAGCAATTCCCATGTTTCTCTCTCTATAATGATATATTATTATGTAAATACAGTATGACATGATGACAAGAGCTTCTTCTGTAGTTTTGGAAATATTCCCCATATCCCAGGCATTTTCATCATTTGAAACAGCTAAAAACAAAATTTACGTTCTCCATTCTGCAATTAGAACTTCAGAAAAACTGTAAGGACACAGACTGTAGCTGTCCACCGCCATTAACAAGAGAAAAGTGTATTGTAGGCAGACCCTTTCATTAAAAGTTTCTCCATCTCTCTGTGCGTGCAGAGGTTAGTGCTCTTCTGCAGCACTTATTGGCAATGAAATGGCAGTTTGGAATATGGATTTGAAACACTCTTGTCTTACTAAAAGACAGCAGTTCAGTGGCAGGTTCTGGTCTTCTTCATCAGCTTCCTAAATGCATTTGGGGTCAGCTTAGTGTCAGTTATGATTCATCTTGTAAAGCTTTATGAGTTTACACTTGGAACAACAAAACCGTGCACCTGATCACAGTGACACGCTAAGCTTAGTGCCACCTTTCAGTCAGGTCTTTGTAAAAGAGGTGAACAAATTAAAAGTTTTGCCCTATCCTCTTCTTTTCTCACTTTGAAGTTCTTCTGGTCACTAGAAGAAATTGTTTCTGCTCTTTGTTTGCACTGCAGTTCTGGGACATTTTTCAATGCCATTTGTGAGGCCTTAATCTTTTAACAGGAAATTTGCCTCTAATGGCATAACTGAGGACAGAGATATATTTCATCTTCTTAACTGTTCAATGAAAGTCGGGACATCTTTTTTTCTTTAATTTTTGTCTTTATTTCTTTTGTGAAAGCACATGTGTGAAGAAAAAGTAATAAAGCAAAACAACTGCACTAAAAGGTATACAGTTTGTGGGAGAGATGAAACAAAGCTTACAGCTACATTAGACAAAATATAATCTGAAAAAAAAATCTCCAAAAAAAGCCCTTTTGATAAAATGAGTTCATCACATAAGTGACTACCTTCAGGAAAATACTACTGTGCCTGAAAATCAGGGTAATGTAATCATCTTTAATGTAATTACTTATTGCTTGTATATATCTCATTTCAGTCTCTCAGCCTCTTCTGATGTTTTCCCTTGTTTAAATTTCATCTCTGTTTAACCAAAGCATTTGTCTTATTATTTTTTTTTCTGTACCTATAAAATAGTTCACATCTGCTAAAAATTTTGGGTCTATTTTGGGAAAGTTTATAATTAATCAATTAATAATTGTATCAACTGCATAAAATATCCACAATAAGGAGATTGCATATTTAAAAGGAAATTATTAGACAAGCTTAATATTTGTCTCACATAGATGACATCAGCATAATTCCACAGGAAATGTAGAAAATAATGGAAAAAATATTTCTGTGAAAAAAGTACTAACAGCCAAGGTACCAACATGATTTTGAACCAACAACTCATTTTTTAGGTAGACAAAACTATGTAGATACAGCAAGCTCTCAGAACAATTAGGTTTAGTGTGCAAATCTATTTAGTTTATGATATTCTGAAAAAAACCCTATTTCTTTAAGTTATACTGATCAATCCCAACAGTATGTGTGCAATTCAGCTGGGAAACTTACTGCTCCTCTTGTTTACAGTCATCATGTCTCCATTGCACTTCAGCTTTAGTTCAGGCTGTTTAGTCTTTTCACTAAAATATTTTGTAAGTAAACTGGTTTTAAATTATGAGGGGAAATAAGCACTAAAAACACTGCTTCTGAGACAGAAACAAATTGTAAATCAAAATCAGATAGGAAGACAAATTTGAACTTCTAACCCTAGATGTGCAGCGCTCCTTTAGGCTTAATGGGCTATCAACCCTCTACAATGACTTTAAAATATAAAGGTATTGTTTTGCCCCACCAGAGGGAGCCCATAATATTTCATGAATGAAAAAGGAGCACAATGAAAAATGCATAGAAAAAAAAAAGAATTGCATAGATACAGTAAATAAATATATACGTGTGTATATTTACACATTTACTATGTATTGCATATCGTACCTGAGATCCTAATGCTGAAGCCAGACCATCAGGAATATGAGATTGGCAGGAAGTGCATTTCCATGAAACAACACCAGGGACAGATGTGAACAGCTAATCTTTAGAATCACAGAATCATAGAATATTCTGTGTTGAAAGGGATGCACAGGAGTCACAGAAGCTCCACTGCTGGACCTGCCCAGAACCACCCCAAGAAGCACACCATTGTGCCTTCATCTTTAGAGGAAGACTAGAAAGCAGTGTTATGTTGAACAGAACAAAGACCAATTTGACTTCTATTTAATAGCAATGTAGACTATGAATAAAATATTGTATGTATTAGAACTCACTGAAGGAAAAGAGGAGCTGACTTTGACTTTGATCATTCCATAAAGGTTTTAGGGTCTCAGATAAATTCCAGATTAGTTTGTTTCCTGAAAAGGTGCATTAATCATGTATCTGTCACACACTTTTTCTTTCACATGAAACACAGACTGTCAATCTGCTACAATAAAGGAAAAACTAGAGCTGAGACTTGTACATGCACGGGCAGTATGGAATGGAGATGTGTCCTCCTTGCAGGCAAGGTGAAGCAAGAGTTTCAGTTATTTCTTACCACTCCTGTAATGTGGCAACCAAATGTGTGAGTCAGGGGCACAGTGAAGAAATGCTGATTGTGACACAGTAATAAACACTGACTGAGAAATCTTACTGTCCTCAGTTGCTCCTGGTAATGTCACTGTCAAAACTTATCCTTCCTTCCAAAATATTTTCTTGTTGTTCTGTGTCTCAGTAGTTTCCTGACCAATATTTTTGTGCAGAGAAGGCCAAGCAGAATTTACTCATATAAACTGGGACTAGTTTTAGATTCAGACTTTTTAAAACTGACACTACTGAATTTTCTTTAAAAGATTGATTAAACATTGTATTGTTAAAATTCTAATCACTGTGAAATGTAGTCTTCTTTTTTTCAAATTATTTGGTATTATTATCAAATAAACACTCAGAAGATGTATTCTACAACATTTCAGCACAAAAATTAAATAATACTTCTTATATAAAAATTATTCTCATTAGCACAAATATCTGATTTGTTATGCTAGCAAATTTCAGGCTTCTCATAATTCCAGCACCACTTCTAGACAGCATTAGATATTGTGCACCATTAGCTAGCCATCAAGCCTAGTGTTAAATGGAGATGAAGAAGGTGTGTCTCTTAGCTTTTAAAACCTTCAAATCCAAAACCACCTACAAAGTCTCTCTGTAGCTGCACTCAACTCCAACCTATTTATCATTAAATCACTCATTTAATTTAGTAAAGCTTAAGTTAGAAAGCATTGTGTATCCCCTTCTTGGGCCTTAAATAATTGCCCATAGTTACTGTTTCTTAATACATATCTCTAGCTCTTTGTATATTAAAAGGATGTCAAGATCTGTTGTACCCAAAAAAGATTAATGTTTTAAAAGGCATAAAATAATGACAAATGTTTAGAGAGCAGAAAATAACCAGATACGTCTTTGGTCTCTGTCAGGCTGGTGACTCAGGCACCAAAATTAAAAAAGGAAACTTGACATCTTGAGGATAGATGGCAAAAACTGTCTTAGGTGCTGCAGTGCTGAGCATCACAAAATTTCCTATGAAGTAGATGGCTCCCAGGCTGGATCTAATCAAATTGACTCACACCTAGACATTCCAGTTTGGTAGTTTAAAATAGGATTGATAATAGCCAGCACACTGACCTTATTACAGGGATCTTTGCTTATCGTGTCAATAGGACATGCCTGGAGAGTGCTCACACAGAGACCTGATAGCAGTCATGCAGAGAAATAACTATTTCTCAGTAATATTTGATTTAGGTTGTTCAGTCTGTCAACAGAGAAGCAGCTCTGGATATCTAGTAAATGTATTTTTCTACACATTTTTCTAGGTATCTGGGTTATTTTTACAGAGGAAGGAAGTTTTTGAAATAAAATCTGTGCGTCTGAAAGAGCACATGCACCATAATTTGCCCATAAGCATCAAGTTCTGTTGAAGCACAAGCTTAAATATTTACGTTTATGTTGTTGGGTTTTTTCTTCCTTTGAGGCAAGAGCGAGTTTGACATACAGACTAAAGAAAGACTAATCGGGGTTTTAGCAACTTGCTTAACAATGCAAGTTCTTGCCTCACAAGAACTCACAGGAAGTTTTAATCTATACAAAAGAATCCATTTTATAATACAGGTTTTTTTTTTTCCTGAGAAAGTCTTATATTCTACTTATTCTACTTACTCTCCTTTTCTGAAATTGAATTAATTCTTTGTGCGTATGTTTAGAATCATTATCCCAAAGAGATTGCCTCCCTTTTTAGGGCCCATTATGATCAATTCTTGAAACCTCTGCAAGGAAAATACTCTCTGAACACCAATATTTATGCCCAGGGAATATTGTTTGAAATTGTGCTTACCTTCACATCAGTTACCAGTAAAAGCCTAGTCCACAACAGGAGCAGACTGCTTTTTTAAAGGCCCTGGATAGGGAGCAGGACAAAGATTCCCTGCTCTTGAGTAAGACTCTTAATCTGGAGAGAGGTCTGAAAGGATCAAGGTAGCATGTAAGTATGACCCATTTTATTAACTATAGTATTGCATTCCATTTCTGGCAGTATTGTGCAAGTGGAATAGTGATCTTGGCAAACATGTTTCCATCTGAAGAGCCTTTTTTCTTGACAATGTCACTTGTTGTCAAAGCAAGAGAAACTGCACAATAATTCTTTTGTTTATTTGGGGCTTTTTGCATGCAAAGAGAAAAAAATCACAATTGCTGTATTGCCAGAATAAGATGCCAAGGTGTGACCCTGTGCATAGTTCACAGGTCTTCTCATAAAGCTTCACAGTTTCATCTTTGCTCAGGTACTGAGCAATCCACACGGTGCTTTGTGGATTTAGAACTTGTAAATGTTTTATATGTTGCAGAGAGATATGCTTGCTGTAGGTAGTGGGACACAACACTAAGAAGTAGTAGCTTTGCAAAAACTCCAGGCAGCCTCATAAGCAGTAGAACCATCCCGTTGGATCACCTCAGCTGAAACTACAGTTTGGGAACAAAAGGGAAAATGAATCTTGAAGCCTGTTACATTATTCTATCCCTGAACAGTGAGTTTTATTCTAGTCTTAAGGACTTCCTTTTTTTTTTTTTTGTAGCATCAGGAATAGGCAGAGACAATTCAAGCACTCCTTGAGCCCTTGCAAAAGTGGCAAAGAGTGTCTGGTTTATATATTACATTTGCAATTCCAGAAAATGACTGGCAAGTCTTTCTATAAAAGCTGTTAAAAAGCTTTTGGACCACATAAGGGATGCTACTCCAAAGAATATTTGACTTCTTAAATGTTATTAAAAAAGAGTAATAAAGATTCAACTTTCAATATAGAAGAGGGCTATCATGAAAGTCCGCCACAGAGATTTTTCCTAGTACCTGTGTTCATAAATGATTAGGAAATAAAAATTTGAAAAATGAATTTATCATGATGTACAGCAGTTGATGGGAGGAAATGTAAAATTACTAAGGTTTGCATAAGAATTTTATAATAGAGAGTGATAGGGGAAACCAGGATAAATTAAGTGGTGCTAAATAAAAAATAAAGAACAAAAAGAAAATGTGTGGTCTAAATTTAAATTTACTGGAAACAAAATGGTTTTCAGAGCTAACATGGACAGCTCTCTCAGAAATAAAAAATAAAACCAGAATGCAAACAACTGTTAGCCAAAAAATAGCAATTAAACAAATATATATAAAAGCTTGTAACAACAGTTTAAAATTGTGATACCCCATCCTAAAAATATGAAACAGAAACCTAATACACAGGAACAACAAGAGGGGTGGTCAGGGGTATTGAATGGTTTCAGTAAAAAGAGTAAGAAAAAAGGTTTTTCACCCTCAGGAAAAGATGGTCAAGAATTTGAGAGCTATCTGTGAAATCATTAACATCTTGAAGAAAATGGATAGGTATGGCTGTTCACTATTTCAGACAGAAACAACCTAGAAGGAGCCAAATAAAATTAACAACCAGTGAATTCAAAATAAAAAGAACTATTTTTAAGAGAAAATATAATTAATATATCATTAATTTTTTTAATATATTGAAACAATTGTATTAATAAAAGATGAGTAAGGGAAAAACGTTTATGAGAAAAAGCTCTGAAAACAAGATTACTGAAGAAGGAATAAGAGGCATTGAAGGTGTGGGAGCAGAGAATCCAGTGTAGCCTGTGGGAAAGACAGTGGTGGAGAAGATATTTCCCTGCAGCCTATTAAGGATCTAATGGCAGAGCAGGGAATAAAGTGAGGAGGAAGGAGTGGCAGGGATGAACTCTTATGAACTGACTGCAACACTCCATTACCTATCCCATATTTTACTGCAAGGGCTCTGGAGTCAAATAAGGAATAAACTGAGTGAATTTGAGTCTGAAAATAAAGATGAGAAAGATGTTTCAGGTTTTGCCTTTGTTTCATGCTATCTATCTCTATTTAAATTTGTAATAAATTAGAATAGTTTTCCAAGTTGAGGCTGTTTTATCCATGACAGTAAATGATAAGTAATCTGCCTGTCTTTATCCTACTTGGCCTTATTTTCTTCTCCTCCTCTGCCTGGTTGAGGAGGGACAGAGAGTGAGAGAGTGGCTGTATTGGTGCCCTGTGGCTGGCCAAAGTCAACAAACCAAGAGGATCTATCAAAGTCTACTAAAAAACACAGACTACATGCACTATTCAGCTGAAAAAATATCTGCAGATTTCAGATTTCCAGCAAGTGGAAAGGTTGGAAGAATGAATCGTGTAAAGATTCAGAATAATCTGTGTTTTTCTGGTTCCTTTCCTTTACCTCTAAGCAGTAAGTTTTTGCCCCATCGGTGATGAAAGGAAAAATGGGCTAACTGAACCTCAGCTGTGGCTCAGTGAGAAAATTATTAGGCAAAGACCTTATACCTCGGCCTCACATCCGAAATGCAAATTTTACCATGCTATTTTGTGAAATGGAAACATTTCAGAGACATGTATCTCTGTCAGATTTGCTGGAGTTTAAGGGAGGTTCAAAAACATAAGCAAATAGTACAATAGATTACTGCAGGCAATATGTTTGGAAGTGACTGTCTGTGATGGACACTGAGTGAGAGAAGGTGAGAATCACACAAAAAAACCTTATGAAGGACTATATTATGTCCTCCCATGAGTCTTTCTGAAGGAAGAAATACCCTGACTCAGGGTTGGATTTTTAAAGTATTTCCCCTCACTTACTCATTTTTCTGCATACCATTGACTGATAAGGCAGCACAGTATTGCCACAGACAGCTTGTCCACATACATAGCATGGATCTGAGATTCCAGTGAGGGCAGCCAGGGGACTGGTAAGCAAATCATCAAGGTGGAGTACATAGAAATTCTCTCCCCACTCTTAGTAAAATGTGTAAGATTTAACTCACCCTACATTCACATATAGTTCTTCCATAACTCAACTTCAAGCACTTCCAAAGAAAGGAGAAAATAAATCAGTAAGGAAACAGATTTCAATGTCAAGCATTAAAGGGATAATTATAAACAATAGAAACGATTTTTTAAATTATGAAAAATACCATGACAGGATGCTTTTAAATTATATATAATGGAAAACAAGGTGAGTCACATAATCATACTCCTTTTGACACATAACAGTCTTCATCAGTGATCTTCATCCTGCCCCCATGTCAAGCCTGTATAAAGGGGGCAGGCTCCCTGAAATATGTGAACATGCATCTAATCTGGTACATTGAAAATGGTTATGCACTCATAAGAATTGCATCTTGTGAAACCACTCAACTTACTGTAGAACAACTACTTGGTTAGATATAAAATATTCATTGAATATCTCTTAATTAAAAAAAAAAAAAAAAAGAACATACAAGATTGAAGACATCACAGATAGAGTATTTATGATATAACCTAAAATCCCTTCAGAATTTGCCAAAGATGACATTTGGCATTTCAGCAACAAAATATAACCACTGGGGCCAAAGCCAAAATATTAACTTTAGGTTTAGGGATGGTTTTTTGTTGTTGTTAGTTTGATCTTGAAAAACTGAATTTAAAGAAATATTTTCCTAGAAAGGTCATATATCTCTCAGTGGTATTTTTTTTTAAGTGTGAAATTCTATTCAACATTTTTATCCCCTCTTTTCTGTAAATCAATTTTACAAATATTGTCTTCACCCTCCCTCTTCCTTCTTCACCCGCCTGCTCTAACTATGGTGGAATTTCAAACACAGCAATCAAACTCCCAGATGAGTCAGATTTGCTTATTGTATTTTACTCACATATGTAAAAGAAATTATGTCATCTCTGTTCTTATTAATTATTAATGTTAAGAGGTCCTACTTAAAATTCTGCTCTTTACTCTTTTTCACGGCCTGTCAGAGAGGGCTTTGTTTTTTCTTTTTGTTTTTCTCCCACTAAACATTTTAAACATCCAGACATAATGATTTCTCACCCTGTAGCTGTTTAGAGAAATCACTCTTTGTACTTTACCACTTATGTTTCCCTTTGTGATAAGAAAAAATAAAGCTACTTTCTGACCACAAGCAATTCTCAGAATTACCGCTTGGTAATTCTAGGGTGAAACCACACTATCTAATGTTGCAAACAAATTATCTGTATGCCTCTTTGTCAATTTTACTATTATAATTTTATGTATTAAATCAACATAAATTTTACAGCATCTAAATAACTTCAGCTCATAAATCTTTATTTATTTTGAGGATAGTCTTACAAAGAGATTTAAGCATTGTAACAGGGATTTAGCTACCTGTACTTCTATTAATAAAAATCACAAAAGTTACATGTATATATAATCTTCTTAAATGAGGGAGATATACACAAACTTATGAAAAATTGTATGAATAATCAAGGGGGTAGAATTAAGAATGTGAAATCTAAAAGACTTGATTTCAATGGATATAGAGTGTGCAGAAATCTGTTCCACTTTCAAAACTGTACAGTTTTTTCACTGAAAGTTTCAGAGAAAGGAGAATAGTTCATTTTGGCAGAAACGGAAATAATTTGTACTAATACTGTATCTATCCCAATCTTTTCAGCTAGGTGGTTTTTTTGTACCCTCCATAATGAAGTTCTAGTACCTCCCAAAATGTTTGGCTGCAGTGATAGAATTCTGAGCATTTATACTCATCTCTAAAACTTGTTGCACAGAGATGCGGTTGCTCTATCCCTGAACGGAAGGGTTCAAGGCCACCTTGGATGGAAAAATGAGCAACGTAGTTAAGTGGGTAGAATTCCTGCCCATAGTGGAGGTGTTGTAACTAGGGGATCTTTAAGGTCCTTTCCAACCTAATCCATTTTATGATTCTGTGAGGTTTCAAGCTATTCCAAGAATTACACAAAATTATTGACTGGAAGGATATTGTGTAGGACACTGCATTCACAAATATGCATTGATATTTCTAACCAGCAGGTTTTGCTCTCTTTGAATGATCTCTTGTTCTTGAGTTTGCAATAGGGAAAAAGAACGTTCTTTGCTATTTCTTCCCTAACATTTACTATTTTTTCAATTTTTATCCTGTTTCTTCTTCTTCATTTCCTCTCTAAGATTAAAAAATCCTTTTTCAGTCTCTCTAAAGTGTTTTTTGACTCCCTTAACAGACTTCTCTTCATAATAATTTCCTTCATCTTTCACTGAACAATTTCAACTTCTTTAATATCCTTTTTGAGATAGGGAGACTTATATTGCTAGAAAATTGAAAATTTTAGTTGAGGGCCCTACTGCTATTTTCTTTAGAGTGATAACATACCATCTGTATCATTCCCTTTATGGGATTTAGAAGTTTTTAAAGACAAAAGCTAAGTAACAAGAGAAGTTTTTCCTTCCTAACAGCTGGGTTTACTTAGAGGCATCAGATAGCTTTAAAGTTTCTCACAGATCCTTGACACACGAAGTCTCAAGTAAGCAAGTAAGTAACTCCCATGACTTGACACAGTGCTATTTCATAATTCATATTCTGTTTTGTCTGTATATGTACTTAAAACATTATATAGGACCTCAATATGGAATCCCAATGGGCTCTGTTACCAACAGTTACAGCCAGTTTAACATCACCCTTTGCTTGCTTTTTTTCATCTGGGATTTATCCGTGACATTATCTATTTTTTCTCATTGTAGATATTTAGCTTCTATAACAGCCCACAAAGATGGCCTCTCACAAATATTTTCACAAATCTCACTAAATAATACTTGGTCATTCATTTCCTTCCTACACTTTAAGGAAATGATCAAAGAATTGTATTAAGAGACACGCATAAAAAGTAATTTCCATGAAAATCCCCTATCAGAGGATCCTTTTTGAATTTTCAAAGTATTTTCACTATTAAGTTTATTATACAGGAACAAAAAATATGGGATTGAGGGCAGGAGAGTGTCACAAAATGGGGCTTCTCTACAAACAGCACAGATTTTAAGTCCTTGACTGTGTCCAGTAGCTGACAGAAAGGGCTTCTGAGAAGCTTTGACTCAGAAAGCAGTTAAAAATCCCACCCTACCAATAGCTCTTACTCCGTGCCAGTAGGCTTTCACAGCACTAAATCCTCTTCCAAATGTAAACACCGGAAGTCCCAGTTTTCTAGGATTAAAAAAGGTGAAATCTTTCCAACAAAATCTGGAGAAAGAAAAAAAATCCTTTCCACTCTATTGCTTGTTATTGACTAGTTCATAAAATTACGGCAAGTAGTGAGGTCTGGGGAAACCCTCTGGTGGCACATGTGAGAGAACCTAGCTTGAATGAGCCAGAGGAGCACCTACCTAGCAGACCCTAGTCAAATATCTCAGGTCACCCAGCGCGCTTCTTCTGGTACGCTCAGACATGGAGTGCCAACAGCCTTGAGCAGCAGGTAAACCACAGTTCAAATTAACAGGTTCTGTGCTCTTTGATGTCCACTCTGGAGGAAACAGCTTAAAACCAGCAGGAAATTTCCGACTGACCACAGAACCAAAGTGAGTCTATCCTGTTATCTTCCTGTTAGTATCCCCTCAGTACATTAAATATTTTGTTTATCTTTCATGAATGGAAAAATGTGACCATTTCCCTGACTAGTTTCAGAAAATTCCCATGGTTTAGTAAATAAGCCTCTTTTTATTATTTTTTCTTTTTTTTTCTTTTTTTCTTTTCTTTTTTCTTTTCTTTTTTTTCTTTTCTTTTCTTTTCTTTTCTTTTCTTTTCTTTTCTTTTCTTTTCTTTTCTTTTCTTTTCTTTTCTTTTCTTTTCTTTTCTTTTCTTTTCTTTTCTTTTCTTTTCTTTTCTTTTTTTTTTTTTTAACAGATATTTAGCTTTTCTTGATTAATTATAAGCAGTGTAATTCTAGAGCTGGGGGAGGGACACGACCAAAAGAAGTCCAGAGAGGACTCCGGTAAGTTGTTCTAGTTTGTGAATCAAAGAATCATAGAATCATTAGGGTTGTAAAAGACCTCTAAGGTCACCCAATAGAAGCAACAACCTAGCACCACCACCACGTTTACTATTAAACCAAGTGCCATCTCCAAGACTTTTTTAACATGTCCAGGGATGGTGACTCCTTGACCTCTATCAGTAGTGGATTCCAGAGCTTGATAATCCTTTCTGTGACACATCCAGGAGAAAACATGGAAAAAATCCTCCATGTTATACAATGACTTTCCTGCAGTAGTATCTTTTCATTTACTATGCATAGTTAATATAAATACTGCTTCAGGATCTGAAAGCAGATAAGGTAAGATGTGTATCCCAAGCACACAGGTATCCCAGAGCCATTTTGCTATGTGAATAATGATGATGATAATAATTAATAATTATTCTGTTCCATTGGAGATTTCCACTAAGTGGTAATCTTCTGTTTTCAAAGTCCTAATATTTTCTTTCTGCGTGCTGCTAACTACCAAGTAGGATGCTAATGGAAAGGTGGCTGACCAATATTTTAATAATCATAATTGTAATCACGTAAACTCTTATAAAGATAACCTTTAATTATATTAGTTGCTGCAGGAAACTGCTTGCAGTCAAAAATATAAGTTAGGTGGGAATTAATTTTCAGTCTAAAACCTGAGCTTCCGACTTTTTAAAAGGGATAGGTATAAGAGGTTTTATCTTGAACAAGCATTAAAATCCTTGGGATTTTCAGAAGGATGATGTTGTATTAACGTAAGGTGTGGGGCTAATAGTGGATAAGTAACAGAAAGAGGAAGTAAATTAATATATTTAGAGAAGTAAAGAATTCAGTAATCAAGTAAACAGCTTGTCTTACAGATTAAATTGAATAGCAATAGTTAAATCAAGTAGGTGCTTCCAAGAAGTTCACAAGTAATTTAGTAAGTCAAGAACTGGAATATTAAAAAGCAAAAGTACCAGTGACCTCACAATTGAAATTTGGGGCATAAGATAAACCTGACTGGATAGATGGATGAAAATATTGCAGAGTGGCATCTCCACAAAGGAGCAATTTGTCTAAGTCACTAAAAGACGTGTGAGGTTTTAATGTTCCTGCTCTCCTCACTCATAGTGTCACATTTTGAGGCAGCTCTTTACTTTTACTCTCAAGATCATGCTGGAATAAACTGCCAAACATCTCTTACACCTCCATGCCATCTAATTATAGCCTGTAACACTCGAGAATGCTGACAGTGCTGAGCTATTGACTCTTGACACTCTCTAAAGCACTTAATTATCTTTTCACACAGGCCCCTTTGAGACCTGTCAACTTCTTTGTATTGTTTATAAAAAAGTTGCATATTAAGATTTCAGGATTGTGCACCTGAAGTCAAACTTGCACACACACATGGGTTATTAAAAGGAGAACTTAATAAATGACAGGAGGAGAAATTAAAGAATTTGACTTGGTAAGACTTCTCAATTATGTAAATGAGAAAAAAAATGGCCTTTTACAAAGATTCCTGGAAAAAAAACGGCAAGAACTTGAGGCTTTGTATTATTTTATGGAAGACTAAAAGAAAAATCCACCAATATGTGCATGGTTTGGATTATTTATTCTAGTGTCATGATATTAGGATCCAGAGTCAACACTTCATCTCTTTTCAATGAAAAATACATTTAGGCATCCCAGGTAAAAAAAGAAAAAAGAAGCTAAATTTTTCAAGATCTTCCATGTTAAATAGAACCCTACAAATTACCACTAAAATGCAAATAAAATTTTCTTAGTTGAATGAAATATTGTAGTCAACATAATCTGATTTATAAAATACCTATAAGTGATTTTTAAGCATTTTGGAAGTTTTT
Organism: Emberiza elegans; assembly: GCA_024865655.1. Classification (NCBI taxonomy): domain Eukaryota; kingdom Metazoa; phylum Chordata; class Aves; order Passeriformes; family Fringillidae; genus Emberiza; species Emberiza elegans. The sequence goes on along the minus strand of JALJVW010001283.1, from coordinate 21,946,570 downwards.
CAATGTAAACCTGTTGAGGTTGTCCCTTAAATGTCATTGGAAAATAAGGTGTCATTCATGATGTCTAAACTCATTTGAAACATTAACTGTCACTGTAAATTTTGGTTACACAGTGTTACACCCTTCAATTTGATGCATGGAATACAGCTTTAACCGTACTTAGGATTTGCTATCAAATTTGAAGGTTCTAACTCATTAATGTAATTTGGCACAATGCTTTCTACATAAAATTAAGTGTGTGTTGCCTTTGTATATTTGTTACCTTGAAAATAGTTTTAAGCATTGTCACACACACTCTTGAAGATAGTGAGTTAATTAATCTAGTAGTGGCAGAACTCAGAACATGGAATACGTCCACGACAAGTCTTAACTATCACTTTTTGTCTTATAATAAGGTAATTTTAAATAGTCAGCTTAATTGTAGAAAAGCAACTAGTTTCCAAGCATTCTCCAAATGACAAAATCAACAACCTTCCTAAACAATCCCGTTTTTAAACACATTGAGCTCTTTTGGAACATAAGCATTAATAATGAATAAAACCCCTACACTTTTAAGTTTAACAAGAAGAATCCTTCTTCTCAATAGTTTCTGTAAGAGTATTTTCTTGGTATAAGCACAGAGTCAACCTACTGGAAATAGAACAAATTTGAGACACTGGAGGACGTTATACCATGCTCATATCAGCCTCTTTTCTTTATCACAAGACTTACTAATCATACCAATTATGTATGTGTGAAATATTGTCTTATGCCTGAATTTAGAGCACTTAAACGTTGGCTTTGTGATGATTAACAGCTATAGCAGCTTCACACATTACATTTAGGAGGTGTCAGGGCAGCTAGGTTATCCTGCGCAGCAAAGCAACTAAATGTTTGTGCAGACAACCAAGGGATCAAGCTCATTAAGATTTTTGCTACATTGCACAAAATTGAGTGTTCTATAACAAAAAAGGTGGGGGGCATTACATAAAAAGATTTTGTTTGGGTTTTTTTTACACTAACTCAAATTCTGTATGTGCCAAGCAATCCCTTATACTAAGTAAATTTGGAAACCAAGCTACATGAAAACAAATGAAGCTCTTTACTTCAAATAATGATTTCCAGGATGGGGGAAACTGATCAACTTGTAATCCCAGTGCAATTATTTAGAAGCTAAATTTTTCTCTGTGTGTTTCGTATTCCTTAATTTATTTGCACCAAATAAGAGATAAGGATATAAGAAGCAGTTTTATTAGTACATTCTAATTATAAAACAAAATAAATATGGTGCCAATAGCACCATCAGTAATTATAGTTTCTCCTTTTAAATTATTTCTGCTGTGGTTTGATGTCATGACTTAATGGAATCACATGTCCTCCATAAAATTTGGTCCATCTCTACGTCTCAGATGCTTAGTTCTGGATTATGAACTGTCACAGAAGCTTTAAATCTTTCCAATCTACTTTACCCTTGCATTTTCTGCAATCACTTTTAAACTGCTTTTGTGACTCGGAGGGCTGCTCCTCTTATTGCTCTACTGTTTGGTCTTTTCACTGTTTAAGAAATTTACTTTACTGCTCCAGTGATTTTTTTTTCTCCTTTATCATCGCTAGTGTGACTTTACATTTAGCTCTAGCAGCAGCAATTGCATGAAACATGCAATAGAACACCTCTGAACTACGAGTTTTTCTTTATGTGGCTTGTCACACGGTGAGTGATATGTTGTCAGAGGACCTCAGTTTCTGGGTATTCCATGTTATAGCAAGCATTTGAGACCAAGGATGTGTTATTAGATGGAATGGACATGCTAATTGCTTTCTTCAGTCCTTTCTCTCACCCACCTGAACCTTTTCTCCTGCCAAAGTAAATATGGAATTAAGAGGAAGAGAAAGGTTTGGGTAGGTCTCACAGCATACAAGGAGAGGGGTTTTTTTGGCAAAAAATTCACTGTAGTACAATTATACAGTTCCTATATTTCCTTATAATTAAATTATACTACATCATCTACTTTTAGTCAAGCTAGGGGTGAAAAAAAAAGGGAAAAACTTTATGATTCTCGAGCTGTTCACTAGAGTCTTTATTTCATAATTCAGTTATAAGCAAGAACCACAGAACTGCATAACACCGATATTTATTTTAGAAGGTTATACTTTCTCCATAAATATTTGCTGTGGGTCAGACTTCAAACAGTCTATTTAATTATTTTTCTTCTGTAATTGCCACTTAAACTCATCCTGAATGTGATCATTAGGAGGAAAAAAGAAGATGGTTACCTCTCTTCCTGTATTTTGAAAAGATATTTAAGATATTTTCCTTCCATAATTAAATTATGCCTGTTATACTTTTCTATACTCTGTAAGTCCTAATCCTATTCATGAAGCAAGCTGAAAGAGCAGTAAGTGACAATGTTCTTCCTCCTTGAGAGAGAAGCAGATTACTTTTGAATTTATTCTGTTTTTCAGTAGCCAAAATTAGACTTCTCATTTTTTTTGTAAAAAAAGGAAAAATCTCCTTCCAGCAGAATTTCACATAAAATGTATTTAGTTAGTTCTTGTGGTCACTTGAAAACAAAAACTAAGAATACAGTATGTGTTATCCAAGCCTGAAAGACTTGCTACTGTATTACAGCTATCTCAGTAAGATTCTTACTATGCATTTAGTAAAATGAAGACAGAAGACACAAATACTCATCAGTATTTCTGATGTTAATTCAAAAAAAGAAATACATCCTCAGGAACATAAATCCTATCCTATGTTGAAAAGCAGAAATGAGGCAGAGGAGAAAGAATAAGGAATGAAAATTGTGGACACTGTGTGTTACATAAATATAAAAGCATAATAATATTAGAGAAACAACAACAAATCAGATTCACCCAGTTTTTCTCAAACTTGAAACAATATCTCATGTTTCTTTCTGGAAGCAGATAGTCTCAACTTTATAGTCCAAACAAATAGAAAGAAAAAGCACATCCTTCCCTTATATATAACTGAGATTTAACCAAAGCCATCACAAGGAAACACCTATCTTTCCTACCGTGGTCTACCTGCAACAGGCACTCTATCCTACACCATGCTTATTTTTCTGCTTTTTCAGCCTTCACAACTGCAACTGTCTAGTGTAGAACAAGAAACACTTCATTCATGTCAATCTTAAAGCCTCAATTTTGTCTGTATGTCAGGAGATGTTTAGCTTCATTGTATATTTGCAGACTGTCCCATTTTTACTATCTGCTGTCCTCTGGTAACCTTCTAAGCAGTTCAAGCTTACAAAACCACAACACTCCTCCCTAGAAACAAACAAACAAACAAACAAACAAAAAACCCAAAAAACCCCAAACAAATAAAAAAAACCACAACAAAACAAAAACACCCAAAACCACCACATTGCTTTCTTATCAAGCTGCAAACAAGCAAAAGAAAGACCAGAAAGGGATGAACTTACAGTGTCTGTCTAACAGTAAAAGAAAAGAGATGCTCAATCAACTTCTGTTCAATACAAGAAGAAGTTCAAATTCCATTCTAAGTAATCAATGAGACAAGAAAAAAAAAAGAAATATGTCAAAGGAATAGTAATAAATGGCAAAAATGGTAATTGGGAGCTGAAACTACTAGAGAGATATTTCTGTATTGGAGGTAATTAAACAGCAGAACATTTTATCGTATTTGTCAGCAGATGTCTTTATGTTAACTCTTGAAACTACAATTTTCAAACAGAAACCAATTAAGAAAATTCTTTATTTTATCACTGTAACATCTGGCCCTGAAATCTATTACTTGCCATCTATTTCACTTATATATGTTTTGTTCTTTTCTTGGGTTGACTGAACTGTACAAGTTAGGAAAACATAATATTATCAATGTATCATATGCATTACACATGTGACCACAGAGAAAATGACTCTCCACATGGATTTGTGAAAATCTTGAACACATACCTCATGGGGCATAAACAAGGTGCTCTCAGGCATATTGTGCTGTGTGTGCAGTCTGACTGCACAGTCAAGTTTAGGAGCAATGATTGAGGACATATCTAGAGATGTTCAAGAACTGCATTTAGACCACCCAGTACTCTTCATAGTTATCACACATTACCTTCTGCAGTTTCTGCAATGCCTCTATCCCACAAATAAAAAGAAAATGTCATGGGAAACTTCCTAAAGAAGGTTTCCTAAACTAGTCTCCCTTTGACCACTGACAATGAGGACCTATTTTCACAGAAATTATAAAAAGGAAGATACAAATCCCTTAATATCTCTGCATGAAAAGTAACTTGATATGTGTCTCTTTAACACATTTATAACATTTATTTTCCTTGTACATTTTTTGTTTGATTCACTAAAGCACTCAAAACAGCCCAAGAAAAACAAATGAAAATAAATGAAAAAAGACGAAGAGCAGCCTTTAGACATAGCCTTGTTTTACAGTTTAATGACCTCATGAAGAGAATAGTGGTCTACTTCATCTGAGGCCTGCTGCTTTTATGTTATATTAAATTAATTACACATAGAAATATTAGTACTCCAAGACTCAATTGTGACTTTCCTGAAACAAAGCTTAATAGAAATTCAATTTTTACTAGTATAGACATGTGGACAATTTTTTTTCCAGTTTTTGATTATTTTTACTCCAAATATTTGCATAGAAGAGAAACATAATTCAGTTTTGACCCAAAAAAGATTCTGCAGGGAAATTATTTGAATGCCAAAGGTAAAAAAAAAATTGCACTTTGCTCATTCATATACTATATCAAAACATGTAGAAAAGGTACAAGGTCATTGAAATTTTTGTTTGCTTAAAGAAATTACTGTTAACATTATTTTGTGATCTACACTGCAAGGTTTTTTTGCTTATTATTCCTAAAAATTTATTTTGTCTAAGCTTTTAATAATTACCAGTTACATTTGTTGGTACAGTTACACCAGTACAGAAAGGATTTTAATATCATGATGAAAAAATAAAAACATCATAATAATAAAACCAATTAAACCCATAATGGACAATGAAAACTCGAATTTGAGAGGGAGATTCCTATCCCATTTATAACAAGAAAAGTTTAAATACACTCATTTTTCCCTCTCTGAACTTGATTTTTCTTTAATAAAAATGTCTATAAAATACTTAACATTTTACCTATTCTTACTCCTCAATTGAACTACAGCTTTACAAAATATAGAATAAGATTTAAAAAGAAAAAAAGAGGAATAATTTTTCCAGTAAAAGCAAAATGCAGTTTTCTACATGCATCAGGTGTTTTATTTAATAAAAATTTTATGGCTGTGGCCTTTGAAAATTAGGCGGAGAATGATGCAAATTTTAACAGCATAGTCATACTTCTGAATATGATAAAAGAACTAGCAAAAATTTTCCCTATCCTTCAGTCAATTTGTAGTTCTACAATTGATATAATTCAAGGTGAAATACCTGGAGAATGTTAATAACTTTTAATGCCAGTAAGTGTTAATTCAGTGAAGTGTCATGATTCAAATGTTCTTTTTGAAAGTATGGAGTGTTAGAATTCTTAGAAATATTTTATTTTAGTATTTTCCTTCTTGAGAACGAGGGCATTCTGTATATGCTCCAGGAAAGACTACTCCAGGTAAGAATTTATTCTATGCACAGGAGGTTATCACTGCACTTAAACTTCAACCAAGCCTTAAAAATAGACTACATCCACAGAGAAGAACTGAGACCTGATTCATGCAGGCAAGTCAAGTTCTTAATCATGCGTGTACGTCATGAGTTAGGAATGATACTCCCCTATTTAGCGCTTCCCTGGGACTCTATAACCACACTGCCTCTCACTCTTCCTCTCTCCCATCCCCAAGGCCCCAATACCTCCACCACACTTACTCAATCAGAGGAAAGCACTCCTGCACTGAAAAGGCTCCCTTACCCCCACCTCAGGAAAGATGTGATGAGGTATAGAATATCCTCTAGGTCCTTGACATGTCCCTCCTGGCTGGAAACAGGATGGTGGGAACATGCATGGCTCTATAAAGCTTTAATTCTCCTCAATTTTTATCTAATAAATCCCTTTTTTTTGAGGGGAATTTGTATGAGGAGTGGCTGACATAATCATAGACAATTCTCTTACTCAAAATTTACATTATGCTGGAATACATGCCACACAAAATGAGATTTTTTTTGGAGCAACGTTCTTTTAATTACATTTATTGGAGGAGTATTCAATAATTTACAACACTACAAGAATTTGTTTCACACTTTCCTAATTGGATAATTATGCATGAAAGAGTTATGGAATAAAATGGGAGAACATTATTTAATGGGAAAGTTTGCCTCAAATTAGTATTACCTTTAAGAAAGCATAATTCTTATTTATGGTATTAGTGATTAATTCACCTTTTACAATTTCGTATTAAAATATATACATACAAAATCAATATAAGCAAGCCTCTCTAGGAAATTTGATATAAATTGCTATAGTTTCACTGCCCTGAATTAGTTACATAATCTTTAGCATCACTTGCAGACCCATCCTTTTTCAAAACATGAAACTGAAATATTTGTACATTTCACTTTACCATCTTGCATGCTTGAAGACTGATTGTAAGGACTTTCTTTTTATTACATGATGGCTATCCAGAACTAATGCTAATTTTGACATTCACAAGTATGTAATTGCTGTATCAGCATTTGATTACAGCAATGGTCAACCAAACACCATTTTTAAAAAATATTTGCCTCATATCTTCATTGCTGTTTTTCTCAACTGTGTATTCTATTATCTCCAAAAGTCATCTCCTCTCCAGTTTCTATCACCCTGATGCATTTAAAGAACAATCAAAACAGCACAAAATGTCCTGGCTCTCTTACTTCTCCATGTAAGATCAGTGGACATATACAGTTACTTTGATAATTAATCTGCTTTATTTCAAAGTGTATGTAATATTCAAATACATGTAATATATGAAATAAGCAGTTCTTGAAAAATATGATTCATAAACAGAAAAATAAACTAGGTTGAATTTTGATAAATAATTTATGCAATCTTTTTCCAAATTACCTTTGTAACTCATTCATGAATTATGAAGGTATTAAAGCATATGCAAATGAGATATTTTACATGATATTGGTATATATGGACTCAAATGGAAAAACTGGATTTAACTACAAAGGACAGATACAAATTTCATCACTTCCATTGATCATTAATTTCTTTGATCATAATTTTTTTGCAGGGAAATTTACAAATTTCAGGTAACAGTTGCATATTCTGCTCATTAACTCAAGATTTAAGAAATTGAAATCTATCAACATGTATATGCTAAGATGCATACAGGAATGTTCTCATGTGAGTGTGAATTTACCATGAGTATGTGTGTCATATTAGCACATATCTTTAATTCTTTATGTCTTTAAAGCAATGAATATTTTTTATCAAACATCAAAATTCAATAAAATGCATCATAAAGAGGTAAATAAAATACTTATCCCTTGAAACAGGTCTTTAATTGATTCTACTTTGATCTTTGACATAAAATGAAAAGAAAAAAATAAAAATAAGTGTAATCATATGAGTGTAAGGAGCAAAAGTGTTTTGCTCTATAAAGTGAGATATGGTATCATTTAAAGTGTTTTTCTATATGAAATCACATATTTAGTCATGTAATTAGAAGGAAAACTTTGAAAGAAATTAATCTACAAACTTCTTTGGGATTCTTTGAGGAAGAAGCCATGGATTTATTTAATAATTTAAAAAATCACAAAAGATGGAGAAGAAAATAACAAAGGACATCTCATGGAAAATGGTTCTCTGGGGATTTGATTCTTTCTTTGTAAGAGATGCTCTTTTTGAGTGAGTACAGGAAAGGAAAAGTATCCTGTTTTCTCTAGAGAATTTCAGAATGGTTTTGCAGCAAGAAAAAGTTAGTGTCTTAATTTCCTTTGGCAGGTGAAATCCTGTTTACTGTATCTGGAAAAAAGATCCACTTCTTCCAGAACTTTAAAATTAAAAACAAAATAACAACAACAACAAAACAACAACAACAACCCCCCCACCATGAAAATAGGTAATAGATTGTATTAAATTAATATTTAAGCTAATTCTGCTTCAACAATAGTTTGTCCCCAAACATTTTTGCCAAATAACGACAATTAAAAACTGTGAGAAAAAACTATTTTCCAGTGCATCTCTTCCACAAAATAATTATAAAGAAGGTGAAAATTCTGGAGGCTTCTGAGACTTAAGTAATTACACCTCATATTCAGCAAGGCGTATGTATTATATTCTTTAAAAAACTGGAAGTGTTCAGGACAATTTCTAGATTGCTACAATAGAAAGTTTAAAAAAGAAAACTCCACTGCTATATATCCAATTTCATTTGGTAAGCATGAAAACATATTTTCAGTGGAAAGAAGTCCAAATGGCTCTGTAAGTATATGAGTCACTGTGGTTTTGCTTAAACCATGCAGATATGCCCAATAAGTAGCATGGACTTTGCAGAGTAGTTAGTTCATTCCTGTACAGTCAGAGGCACATTCTTGTGATCCCATTTTTGGTTTTGATTAAAATAAAATCATATCTGAAATATAGAAAACAAAACCAACTTTGCTTCTAACCTTCTCAAATTTGATGCTTCCTTATTCGACCAAGAGAAAACAAGAGTTCAGTATTGATCAGTCACTGAAGTTGAAATGTATTTTGAGAATACTGCTTGAGAAGTGAATGTGCCGGCACTTATTTGCTGTCCATCATAGAAATTTGGTACATATTACTTTTTCACCTTTGTAGCTATCACTAAATACCTGGGCAACTTGCTGTGAGTGAAAAAAAGACAGATTAGCTGCAAAAGGGTAAAGTTTCCTGATCCTTTTTTTCCTAGTTGACATGGTCTGAGGAATTTTAAGAGCTGTCTTAGTAAGAGAAAAGGTGGAATAGCAGTGATTATGCAGACCTGCTGCGTGGAAGCAGTTCTGCATGACCTATACTACATGGAACACAGATTTTCATTTAGAGAGAAAGAAATAGAACTGAATTAGCTCAAATTGCACAATGCAATTTTTTACAGAACAAAATACACTGGAGTGATAACATTCAGTGCTGTATCTTATTCTTTTTTGCCATGAACTCATGGCCACATCCAAATTTATAATCAAGTGCTCTGATTTGAAAAGCCAAGCAGAAGTAGCTAATTGGGACTACCATGAAGTGGTCAATTGTGATTGCCATGCATGAGGAACAGTCAGTTCCATTGACAGATCCATTGTACCTGGAAGTTTCTTAACAGCTACTGTTAAATTAGTGTTATCATCCATCAACTCTCTTGGTTCAGTAGAGAAAGTGGATCTACATTCTAGGGATGGAAGGAAGTAAATTAATTTATTTACCTGTGCACATTTATTAGTTTACGTTGCATGAATAAATGATGCAGCTATTTCCTGTGAATCCATCTTTCATCATTAAGTGTTTTTATACTTGTGTGTCTCTTCTTAATTCCAAAGCCAAATCATTCATGTGATGCACTGCCTTGCAGAGGAAGACAATTAGCAACAATCATTAAGAAAAAAGTAAATGTTTCAGTGGAGCAATTAATGCTAGAAAAACTGAAAATATTTTTTTATATTGACTACATAGATGTAAGAAAACCCTTCTAAATTATACCAGCTCAAAAATCACCTGTAACTGATGCTTAAGAATAGCATTGTCTCCATAGTTGTCTTGATTTTATTATGAACTATTTATAAGAGAAATATTCATGCAGCCCCAACAGAATTTATCTTGGAAGAAGAACTGTGTGTTCTAATTGTTTTCACAAAATTCACCTAACTGTATGAAAATCTGCAGTAGTGAATATATGAAGATCATAGTCCAAGCTTAAAGGCAAGGCTAAAAACTCTTCTTTAATACTAAATTATTCTCTGTAAATATAATTTATTCTAATGACTTTTGACTTAACCTCTAATAATCTACTTTGATGCATTCACTAATTCTTTAATGAGGAATTCAAAATAATGTAAGATATGGTAGTATATAGGAAAGCACATGAGAAGATAGAAAATGCAAATCTCTCTCGTTTCACATTTATCTCTGAAAAACTGAAGCAAGTGTGATTAAATACTGCTTCGTTATGAAACCATAGGGCTCAGAGGCTACTAAGACAGATTAAAAACTGGGGAGAAATCAAAATTCAGACAATGTACATTCACTTAACTGATTTTGAATCAATTAGAACAACTCTGAAGCTGATACATGAAGATATAAATTTCAAAGAATAAAAAGAGGTGCAGAAGGAAAGAAGTCTTCCTATGAGTCCTAGGTTACAATAAAAAGATATATTCTACTCCCATCCTCAAGAGCTGCTGAAACCAGGAGGGGCATTGTTTCCTCCTCCCTACAGGAACCATTTCTGTTTAACAGGTAATCAAGGCCCAACCGCGTGACTCAGAATTATATCAGCCCAATGTGAGACGCTCTGCCCCGGGGGGAGTAACTAAGCATCCCCACCTGGATAAAATCTGGGATTTGGGACAGAACAAGCTGCCCTTAACTGGTTTCCAGAGGACAAGAGCTACCAGATTTTTCTATGGGATCCCCACTTCAACAAGACCATTTCATCAGGACTGCTACTACCACCCTAGTGGGGTGTCAGGCTGTATTCTGACACTGTCAGTGGTTTTTCTTTTGTATTATTGCATATATTTTGGTTTTTTCCCCTTTTCTTAATAAATTCTATTTCTGACTTGGAGTCTCTCACTGGTTTTGCTTTCAAACCAGAACACTATGTCATGAAATGGAGGCAAAACTGTGAGGTCCTTCCCTTTCTGAGTAGACCACACAGAGGTGGAAATAAGCAATGAGGACCCTTTTGTCAAGAGATAAATGATTCTGCATTTTCAGGCCTGAACAGAACTTCAATTTCACATACCATATAACATTTTTGTGAGTGACTTGCAAAAAATTATACCCTTCTACGGACTTCTATCTGTCTCTGTTCTGTCATTGATATCTCTGTGTATGGAGAAAAGATATGTGCCCATCTCTGCAAGGAAGAGTTCTTTAACTGCTTCCTAAAAACATTTTCTATATGTTAGGTTGGCATGAAATTCGTTAATATATTGTGAGCTGAAGACGTCTTTCTTAATCCACTATGTTTGATTTGATTCTAGACTTCGTTGTTTTACACTGTAAAAGACAAAATGTCAAAGAAAGTAGGATCAGAGATGGAAAGTGGCAAACCAGAGCTGTTCAAAGAGCCTGAAGGAAATATGCACTTTCTTTGGGGAAGATGTCATGCACAGAATGTTTGTGTGAGTCCTACAGACACATATACTTCACCTATTTGAGTCAGTATACTGGATTGACTGAAATACTGGCTGAGATTTAACTTGCTAGTCAGTTTAGGATTCCAAACTGCCCCCCCCTTAATGATTCTTAACAAAAATGTGTGCAAAATAATCTCAGCTTCACAGCAACATGAGTGAACTTCAAGGTGCTTATTTAACTACTTTTAATGTTTTGATTTATTTATTTGAAATTTTAATTGTGGCTTTTCATTCTGTAGTTTCACCATATATGTGTTTAATATCTACTTGTTCTTTAACAGATTCCTGGAAATGCACTTTCTACTGAACTGCAAGCTCTGAAAGCACAAGTTCACTCAAGTATTTGTATTCTTTTAGGCCCGGTTTCCAAATCAATTCTGATGTGCAAGTGTAACTAATTCAAGGAGAACTCAGGGGAAAGTGCTGCCAAATGAACTGGAAAGTCATCATCACATTTTCCTTCCTTAACAAGTAGAAAGAGCTGTTAAATTTTTCAGACAGTCATACCAGCACCAGGCAACCTGAGATGACTTGTCATGCTAGAGAAAGACACGTGAGATTAGATTTACTCTTGGAGACCTTAAGTCTGCTCTTATAGTACTGCAATGAATCTTTTCACAGGTCTGACTACTGAACTTGACATAGTCTTCTCAAGAAGCACTAGGTCAGATTTGCTTTGAGGTTTAGTTATCTCTACAAACCACTGGGCTTTCAAGAGGAAGGTGGGAGAAATAGATGGGTTCATTCAGTTTCCACATCTCAAAATACCAGCTGACCTTGATGTCAGAAAAAAGTAAAGAACTCAGAAATCTTTAGAAATACTTAGAAATTCTAACGTCACACAAGACAGTTGCAGTAGCTCTCAACCCTACGCTTCTCTTTCTAAAGCTACTGCTGCCCAGATATTTGTGTTACAGAGGAAAGCAGTTATGCTGAATCCCACCAGCAGCTGCTGCCTGTGACAAATACCAGACTGGGGTATCAAAAGCCTTTGACACTCTTGCAGGGCCAGCCCAGCACCCTCACTTGTGCCTGGACAGTAGTGCGGGGAGAGCTCTTTGATTTTAAAACCCATCATTGAATGCTGCCTTGGGCACATTTTGATTCTGAGCAATTGGATTACTGAACAAGGCCCAGCTACAGGCTTTACTGCCATGCCATTTATTTAAACAGATTGATCTTGATGTATGAGGCTAGGAGAGAACTTTACAGAACCTCATGTCTTTGGAAGTTATTCCTTCCCCCGGCCCCTTCCTGTTATTTATAGAGTCAACAAGACACAAAGACACAAAAATCAAACTTCCAAAAATTAAGAAAATATAAAATTTAACCAAGTCCAATTCTGTTAGTCAAAGACAAAGGGAGCAGCAGAGTTTTGGAGCACTCTACTAAGTTCTGGTACCAGTGTTGAGTAAAGGACCTGAACGTGACCAAAGGTCACATTACAGAATGGCTGGCAATAGATGTAGGTAGTAAAATCTTTGTCTTTTTTCCCTTTGTCAACTGTGCCCAGCCCTAGGCTGGCTGGTTCTCAGCTGCACTGGAAAGAAAGGTAATGTTGCTAAGTTCTTCTTGTGGAATATTCTGTGAAACAGCAGTCACCTCTGCTAAGCTTAATCCAGCAATATCCTCACTGCAGGCAAGTCTGAGGCAGGAGGTGTGAAGCATATCTGGTCACAGTGGACTTCTAGACAATCTGCCCTTTGGCTTAAGTTTGGTTTTGTAATGTTTCTTTGTCTACCTTTAAAGCTGATGGAAAACTGCCCAAGGATGAGCAAGTATCTGAAGTGCTGATGTGCAACCTGCTGTCATTCCACTTGAAATGGCACAGCAAATGAGATTGTCTGTGTCTTGTTCATCTAAAACCATTAAGAGAAATCAAAATCTGTCCCAATTGTTAACAGTATCTACAACTTCTGCCTTTTCAGATGATCTGCAAGAAACATTTAGTCAAACAAAAACCTGAATATGGTGTACAAAATGGGAAGGTAAGAAAGAAAATCCTAAACAAAAGAACTAAGATACTGTAATCTTATATTTTAACATATCCATGATCAAATATTGAAGTTATAAGGTAGAGCCTATTATTGTATTTGTGGGGTGCCCCGTGGGAGGAAGGAATGATGAATCTGACTCCATGTTCTTAGAAGGTTAATTTATTATTTTATGATACTATATTACATTAAAGAATACTAAACTAAGCTATCCTAAAGAACACAGAAAAGATACTTACAGAAGGCTAACAAGGTAATAATGAAAACTTGTGACTCCTTCCACAGTTTTGACACAGCTTCACCCTGATTTGTCAATAAGTCAAAACAATTCACATGAAACCAATGAAACAACCACCTGCAGGTAAACAATGTCCAAACACATTCCAAAACAGCAAAACACAGGAGAAAAAAAATCAGATAATTATTGGTTTTCTCTGAGGTTTCTTAACTTCCCAGGAGAAGAATTCTGAGCAAAAGGATTTTTCCAGAAAATATGCTGTGGCAGTCTTTCTTCCGGATGCACTTCAGAAGAGAAGACAAGACATTCAGGTTGTCTTTTAATTTCATTTAAATAATATTGTGTAATATATGGGAAATTCTGCCTCATTTTTAAGATTTCAACCACCCTTCACTAATAACAAGTAAAAAGTTTCTGAGAAAGCTTTTATGTTGGAAACACAATGAAGAGTTGGGAAGGGGGGCATTTCTGAACTGGAAAAGTTCCTATGGACCAAAGAATTTTTATTAATTATGCTAAGTATTTACAGGCTGAAAGAAGTACCTATGAACTTTCATCTTTTCAGACCTAGACATATCTTTAAAAAGTTATCTGCCTTCTACTCATTGTGAAAATTGAAGTTTGTAGATTTTCTCATATGTTTTCCCAAACTTATTCCTATTTAAAAATAAGCAATTAAACATCCTAACATTAAAAGGTATCTATGTTTCTTTCCCTAAAGTAGATCTCTAACAACTTATTGAAATCCTTCAAGATAAAGGAATCAAATATTTTAATAAAATGCCTGAGTTGCTTTTCATTTTTTACTTTTCAATATATTATTTCTGTTAGCTTTCATGGTTGAATATCATGAGATCAAGCTATGACTTGATTAAACTAGGAAGGTTTCCAAAAAATGTTATAATACTCTTACATACTCAGCTATGACATTTGAGGAAGACTGTGATATAAATCTTCTGACAGCAGTGACGGTCAGTTTATTCTGTAAATATTCTTATTCCCATTATTGCCAAAAAAAAAGGATAATTCATAATTTTTTTCAATTTCTAGATCTATGTATATACTTTAATGGTCACAATTATTCTTTAGCGATTTAATGTGCATGCGTCACTTACAGAACAACTGGGGGATCACATCCAGCAGCACAGTTTAGTGAAAGGCAGGTCCTGCTTGACCTGATCTCCATCTGTGACAAGATGACCCACTCACTGGATGAGGGAAAAGTCTGTGGATCTTGTCTGTCTGGATTTTGGTAAAGGCTTTGAAACAATTCCCCACAGAATTCTCCTGGAAAGACTGTCTGCTCATAGTGTGGACAGGTGCCCTGTTTGCTGTGTTAAGGACTGGCTGGATGATCAGGCCCAGGAAGTGCTGATGGAAGGAGTTACACCCAGCTGGTGGCCAGTCACTAGTGGCCTCCCCAAGGCTCTGTGTCAGAGCCAGTTCTGTTCAATGGCCTAGATGAGCAAATCGCAAGTGCATCATGGTTTGCAGGAGACGCTAAACTGGGTGATTGTGCTGATCTCTTGGAGATTAGGAAGGCTCTAGAGAGCAGTTTGAACAGGCTAGACCAATGGCCCAAGCCCAGCTGCATGAGGTTCAAGAAGGTGAAGTGTTGGGTCCTGCCCTTGGGTCACAACAGCCCTGTTCACTGCTACAGGCTTGGGACAGAGTGTTGGAAAGCTGCCTGGAGGAACAGGATCTGGGGGGGGTGGTTAAAAGCAGCTGAACAGGAGCTAGCACGTGCCTAGGTGGCCAAGAAGGCCAAGGGCATCCCAGCTATTGGAAACAGGCCAGTGGGACCAGGGAAGGGATCATCCCCTTGTACTTGGTCCTAGTGAGGCCTCACCTTGAATCCTGTGTTCAGTTCTGGGCCCCTCACAACAAGAAAGACATTGAGGTGCTGGATCATGTCTGGAAAGGGCAGTGGAGCTGGCAAAAATGTCTGCAGAATAAGTCCTGTGGGGAGAGGATCCTTCCTCTGACTGAGTACACTGTGCATCAGGTGAACAGATCTTTATCATGCACACTGATTATATCCTCATTAGCTATCCCTGCTTACTTGATATTATTCCAGAAAAAGGAATAACATTTATTTTATTTTGCAGATCAAAATAACAGAATAAGGGTACATATATGTATTCCTTTATTTTGCATAGCTGCACCTCTGAATGGAAATCCTTACATGGTCTTTTAGGGGGTCTTCTTTAGTGGTCTTCAGCATCCACTGCTGTAATATCTTAGGTGGTCATTCCTTGACCCCAGCTCCTGAGTAAGCACAAGACTGGTTTTTTGCGTGACTCCTGCTTTGTCAGCCTTGCAGAGCTGAGCTGGCATCTTGCTTGCCTAGGTTCCAGCCCTTATCTACTTCTCTCAAGGTGTTTTCTTCTGCTGTTATGTTCTGCTCTCCTTACCAACAGAACAACAGGAAGCAGCATCTAGGTGTCCCAGAGAAGATTTAGATTTGATGCCAGGAAAAACCTCTTCTCTGAGAAAGGGCTGTCAAGCATGAGAACAGGCAGCCCAGGGACAGGATTAAATCATCCCTAGTAGTATTTAAAAGAAGGGAGGCTTGGTGCTTGAGGACATGGTTTGATGGTGGACTTGGCAGTATTGGGTTTCCAACTGAATTTTAAATGTCTTTTACAAACTAAACATTTATTTGATTCTACAAATTAGGTCTTAAATGAAAAATATTCTATTTATTCAATTGGTTTTGCTTTGTCTTTTCCTTTTCAAAATTCTCTTTCGGCATGAAATGGTTACTACATTCTTTAGTATGTAATTACCTAGACCATTAACACAAAATTTGAGATGCGCTCATAATTCAAAGCAATGCAACAATCCATGCATTTAAAAATGTGCTCTCTTTAGGGAAGAATTAAATGCCCTGTCCATTCAGTCTTGCACAACAATTACAACAAAATGGTTTCAAGTGAGCTGGTGAGTCTAATAAATTGTAAATAATAATGATACATTAGGATCTGAATATGCAGTAAATCTCTGTTGTCGTCTTAAGTACATGAAAAAGAATTTTTTTTCTCAATTTTTTCCACATTTTTCTGTGCATGCATACCCAGATTATTCTTTCTATGGCAATGCAAATCTAAACCAAAGAAGGTAGACATAAAAAATTACAGGGTCAGAGTTTCTATATAAGAACTCTTGGATCAAAGCTCCACCTAGCCTATCATCCCATCAGTTGTCAATCAGAAGCTGTCATATAGGGAAAAATAAAGCAAATAAACAATATCTTTAAGGTTTCTGATGACAACAGTTGAGACTTTGACAGTTCCTGTGTTTAATGCCTGTCTTGGACTTACACTCTACCAATTTGTCTGATTTTTTTTGATACATATGTACATTCTTAGTTGCTAACAGAATCTGGAGCATTGGATTCCACATAATATTCCTCTTCTCCATTATTTTAATAATTATTTAACTAAGATTTTCCAATTGTATTTTCCAGAACTTTTATTTATTAATCAGAGTGCATTAAAATATTTTACATGTGTTCTTTTATGCTATTACCTTTCCATAAAACTGGTCTCTAAATACAACTCCTTCTTCTCATGAGTTCATTATTTCATGAGTATATATTTCAGGGTCAAAGTTAAGAACAGATGCAATATTTGGATGGAGATACCAATACCCAAGAGTTTTCTTTTTTAACAATGTCAGGACTTTGACTTGGACCTATCGTGGCTGTCCCATTCATTAGTTTGTTACTGAGAAATAATGTCATTCCAAGTACTGGAGTATCGTCTGGCTCTGAAACAGGTTTGTTTCCACAATTACACAGTGCAGAGACATTGTGACTACTAACCTGTTGCCATTATTTTCTTTCAACCAAGACGTAGGGTCATCACAGCATTTAAATTTAGCAATCTATAGTATCCACTGCTTGAACTAAGATTGCAGTAAGATTAATTGTGCCTTAAACTATGAAACAAATGGGGTTGGCCTCACCCTCTCAAACTTCAAATATATATTTAGCAATGTTATGTGTTTTTGAGAAAAAAAAGGCAAATAATATTCTAAATATTGTCTTTTATAAATTGTTATTGCTTCCTGTTATGAATTATGAACAGCTACCAAAGAAACGCAGTTTCAGAGTTGTTATTTTGCCTGGAAACTTTCCAGGAAACATAAAAGGAAACCAAACACCTTTAGAATCACAAAAATAAGGTGTCTAAAACCATTTTACTTACTTTTGAGCAGTATCTCCAGAGGCTTTTCAGACTGCTGAATAATTAATTGTATAGGCACTGCAAAGAATCCATTTTATTATTTTTCCAAAAGTCCATAACAGTTCTTACTAAGACATTTCAGCTTATTGGGTCAAGGTTTGCACTGAGAGACTCTGGCTTACGGATGACTGATTTGGCTTTCTGTAACAGCTTCAGCCTGACAGGTCAAAGTAAATGTATCACACCTTCTTATATCCACCTCCAAGAAAAAAAAAAAAAAAAAATCTCTGTATGCCCAAGAACAGAAACACTGATTTTGTCTGGCTGTGTCTTTCAAGTATTCAAGCCATATTCCAGCTGAAATGATATTATTTTAATTCATTAAGACATGGGTAACCAGAAAGGTGCTACATAAAAGGAAAAGTCAAATATGGCACTACAGTGCCATTCTGTGTATTTGCATTAGCCAATACAAGGAGAGTGACCTATATATAGAAGCTAAGCTGAACAAACCTGTTGCCTTTAAAATAATAGATACAAGGCTCTGCTTAGTTAAAGTCACAAAAATTTTCTTGTTTATTTCATTACTTACTGACTTAAGCAATGTAAGTAGCCTTATAAATTACTTGGTGATAAATTACATAATAATCAGGACTGCATTTCCACTCTCTACTGTAGACATGGTATTGCCATTCGCCAAACAAAACAGTAATACAGCCAATCTTCTAAGATCATGGCAAATATTTACCCACTTAGATCTTTGTAGTGCTATACCAGGACATTAACCTGATCTAGACAGCACCTATGAAAACTTCATGCAGCTTTCTCATCCCACTCTCTTGGGGTGTCACAAATTACTGGGTACAAAACTCTCTTCTAAAAAAAACCTCTAATCCCTTCTGTCAGACAAATGTGGCCAATAGAGAATCACCTTTTGCAGAATGTAGCCATGTTCCTCAGTCCTGCAAATACCAGGGCAGTTTTCATCCCCTTGTTAAACATTTTACAAATTAACTGGCCTAGAAAACATGCATGCATACCCATTTATATTTGCCTCTAAGCACAAATATGTATATAAGAGGATGTTCTGTGGATTCCAGTGCTTTGTATTTAAGAAATGATGCCCGTAATTTTTTTTCCAATTTCCCTATTTATAGCAGATCATTTCTCAAAATTAGTGTGTATTTAAAGAAAAAAAAAAATTAAGCAGCATCATAAATCATTCAGCAAACACCCCAACTCTATTCATAGCCATACATATGTTGCCAGTAATACAGATAAATATAGACTCATAGAAATACACACACAGACTTTGAGAAAATATGCCTCTAGACAGAAACATATTGTGCATATGCAAATAACTGTCTGGCACTGAAGCTTTGCCCTTTAGCATTCACTTAACTGTATCTCTTTCCTACGCCTGCTCACTCCCATTTTTCCATCTGTTTATTTTTTCAAAGCTTCATTTAAGAATATGGTACAACTTCTCAAAAATCAAGAAATATGGTCCTGCAAATATAACTGCCAGGTATAACATAAAATATAGCTTGAGAGAAGTTAAAAAAAGATATGGAGGAGGCTACATTCAAGTTTTCCTACAAAGGTTACAAATGGGTTTTATCCATTCTGTCCCAATGATGTTCATTCCTGGTTAGTTTTCAGGTCTGGTTGCTATACTTTAAAGAAGCTATATAATCCAGGCTTGTGATCAGCTTCCTTAATTTATTTCCCTTGAAATGACAGGAGTGGCAAAGGCAGGCTGGCTTCTCAGATGTCTAGATTACACTGTAGCTATGGAAACAGGTGTTAAAATGCTATGAATTTCAAGTTACACTGATATTCTGCACATCACGTTCTGTACTCATGACAGGTTATTTTACATGCTGACCAATAAAACAGCATCAATCTTACTGATTTACATAAGACTGTCAAGTAAGAGAGTCTCCACTGATGAACTTGGGGAGTTTTCTTGGGGTTTTATTGTCAATATGCACACACAGTTGAACATGTGCATGTGCAGGGGTAGTACCTGCTCCTACACTTTTCCCAAAGTCTTAAGGACATGAAGTGCAGATGCCAGAAGTCAAATTATAGTGAATTTTCCAGCATAATAAGTATTCACTCTTTTTATTTTCTTTGTTGAAGAAACTACTTCTTAGTACCTGTTCATGTAAAGAACTGGCTCACATCTGAAGACCTGCAGTTCTTTCCTTAGTTTTGCATAAGGCTGTAGGGAAAAATCCAAAAACCTTGGATGGGTGGGGGAAGTATAACAAAATAAATATATTTTTTCTTTGGTACAAAATTGTCTGATTTCCATCCCTGCCTCCCATTGTGACTTCTGTAGAGGCTACAACAGCATGAGGGTCCAGGTAGGAAGCCAGACCACTTCCCCTGCACAGGACTTCATCTCAAAATAGCAGCATATTGTACTACTAACTTTCATCATCACAAACAGTGAAGTCAGAAAATCGTTTTTTTATGATTTTGCATCCAAATGAATGAGCTACGGAAATCACAAGTTTTGAAAGTCTCCCCCAGGCTTGTTCTCACTGTCTTTTACTTTGATACACCCACACTATCTACTCCCTTACAGTCCTGATGTCTGGGTGGGAGATTTATGTTGCTCATGTATATGGACATTCCCCAATCAGCTCAACATCTGCTTCCTCCTTTGTGCCACACAGTCAGTCCAATCCTTCCTGAACGTGCCTCTTCTATCAACAGGGCCTTTTTGAGTTTTCTGATATTCATTCTGTTTTTGATATCTCCTATTCAGAGCAATTCAAACAGTGATGAATTTCAGTTGGCTGTCAAACTGGATTTTTATTCCTCACAGTTGTGTAAACTGAAAAGCTTTTCCTTCCTGAAGGAACTGAAAAACCTTTTTTAAACTATGTGGAAAATGTATATTATATTTGGCATAAAATTTTATCTTGTCAAAGCTTAGTGTTAAATTATTTTCTAAAGCATGATAAACCAATAATCACCCTGAAAAATTAAAAAAATGTGAAGGCTTTGCTATATAGTTATAAAGTTCCTATATGAAAATATCAGTCTGAAAAATTATGATAAATCAGTCCAAGAGAAATAAAACACAATAGAAATAAGGTAGTAAAGCATGTAAACTGCATTACCAGTGATATGGATGATACGAGCTGCAGTCTGAAACCCCCTATCATTAGTTTGTGCCACTGTGAACGTGCACACTGCTTCATAGCAGTTTCAAGAGTTTATTCTGCACAGCTCAATTATCTACTTTACATAAACATGTATGGAACAGCACCAAGGTAGTTTACTTTGTATGGTGAGGGCCTCCTCACAGACATTTGAGACAGGGCCAAAGTTTCTGTATGAGGCATACCATCACTATTATATAAAAACATTTCCAGGAAATTGTGAGTTTGAACTAATGGCACAGTAGAGTAAAACATCCCTGCACACCAGCAGAGAACTTCAGAGTTATTTAGTTTTCTGAATAAAATATTCTATAAATGAAAAGCCAAAAGGATTTTTTCTAAAATTTTGAAATACATGTCCTGGAAAGTCAAAGTTAAGGTAAGAGTAGTCATCATACTTTCCCCTCTAGTTTCAAGAAAGTTAAGGTATGATCTAAAAGCAGAAAGAAGAAGAAGGAGCTCAATCCCTCTTTCTCAGGTAGGCAACACCAGTCAAGAAAATTAAAGGAATAATTACTGAATTTCAATACCATTTCAACACATTTGCATGACTGGATGAAAGATGTTTGAAGGCCTCTTTTGTTTTGCCTCCCTTTCAAACCCTCTCTGTTTTTATGCTGAAGCATTCACTTTAGTATAACAGAAGTGGTATGCAACCCTTTCTTACTATATTAACTAAAACTGCACTACTGAAACACAAGTTTTCAGTAGACACAGCCTTGTCTGGTGATACCTGTAAACTAATAATACAGCTTTTTCTCAGCTATTCAAATTTTAAAAAGCATTACCCACTTGACACAGCAGGGTCTGCTTCAACTGATAGCAGCAACAAGCATTTAAAGACCAGTTCAGCTTTTAGTTTCTTGTCCCTATCCAAGGCCTTAAGAGCTGATGTTTCAAGAGATTTCTCTGGGCAGACAAAGGATCTTAGATCCACTGCCTCTATGGCAACTGAAGTCTTCAAAGGACTCATTTCTTCTAGACATAATTCATATGAATGACACTTTTTGCACTATTACATCTAGTCAAGTCCTTCCCTAAGGAAAACCTGATTCTGTTATGTCCAGTCAAAATAATTACTCCACAAGACACATGGTTTGCTCAAATAATTCCCCATTAATCAGCCTGCACTGGTTTTAGGCGTGGGTCCCAGAGGTTAATGAATGGATCATTAAATCTACTGTGCAATCAGTCCCCCAGAGTATGCCTATTTTTTGCCACATCACTTGTTTAAGCAAGTATTCTACTTAATAGCAAAGACAGAAATTATAAACTCAGAAGCAGATGATGCAAATGATACACTTCTTAAAAAATCTTCCCTGTAAGTATTTGGCAACAAGATGAGAAGGGTGAAACAAAATTTTCAGGGGAGAATGATTTTCAAAGCTGTATCATAAAGAGGTTTAACTTAAGGGAAAAAAATAAACAAACCACAAACTAACAAACAACAACAACAAAAAATCTCCTCATGGAGTTATTTGATCTCCTTCAAACACTCACATCCATTCCCTGTAGGAAGCTAGAGAAGCCCGTCTGGGATGTGAGAGATCTAACACACACATGAAGTGTTAAGTATCACTGGCTCCTGCACAGAAAATGTCATCATTCCCACCTCCCAGTTGGTATCTTTAAATAGCTCACATTATTTATGGTGTACATAGTGTTAATGTCCTTCAGTTGTTCTATTTTCAAGGATGGAAAAGCAGTTGCTAAGCATTTCTAAATGACAGCCCCAGGGTTCATTAAAAATATGGCAAACATTTGCTAAGCTCATTAAGTGCAATTTTTGTGCGTGTGTGTATCAGATTCCTCCTCTGCATGTTATGCGTGACCAAACATCTATTAACCCTAATCCCATTGATGAGTCTGATACATTCAAACTAGCAATTAGACAAAACAAAAGGGATATTTATTGAGAGACTCATAAATGGGCTTTCATATTGGTCTAAGCTGTTGCAAAATGACAGTTTAATTCCCTTCTGTTAATCCCCACCTACTAGAGTACTCCCTTTGTTTGATTATAGGTTGTCAGATTTAGGGATTCTGATTGAATCAAAATTTTAAGTAAACCAGAAATACACAATAATTACTCTTGCTAGGCACTGCTGCCTACTGTACAAGCAAAGGAAATGCAACAAAAATTTAAATGAAATTCAAAGAAAGGAAAAAAGGATTTCAGGAATCACCTATTTACAAAAATAAATACATATATTTCCTCCATCTAAATGCAGGGGGGAAAAAGTAACTTCTGTTTCTTTGTACAATAACATGTTTTGATTTTTTTTCCTGCTAAACACAATCTTTCTAGAGCCAAGAGCAGCTCTCCAGAGCCACAGAGAAGACATCTTAAACAGAATGACCTTTCTAGTCTGCAGTCATGCCCTTCTCACACATTTTTCAAACACTGTGAAGCACAGACATTATTATGAATTCGGCAAAATATTTGCTATATATATTGTCAGATAGAGAGTCCTGTATGGAAACCCTCAGAAACATTTGTTAGGAAAATATATTCCCGTTTGTAAAGCAGTGCAAGACAACACTGCAAGTCTTGTCGGTAACATTTAATGGTGCAAAAGCTGGTTCTGTTCTATAAAGTGTGAACTGGATTGATATGAGTTAGTAAAGAAAGGCCATCATTTATGCTGCAGAAAACTAATATCATAAAGTTTTCACAACACAACGGCAGTGATTTTCAAGTGAGAACTTCTGAGGTTTACACAGATTAAAGCAAGTTAGCAAACGAAAGCCCAAGACTCACTCAGTAGATTTTTCTCAAATTTTCTCTTAAGAAAATTTCTTTTCTACTAAAGGGATTTTTTGTTTAAGTCAAAAATATTATGTCCAACTTTTATGCCTTCAAAAAGATCATTAACAATATGAAGTAATTTTCAATTAATCTCTCTTAGTTTTCCAGGAATTCCACTTCTTATTAAACAAAGGCTTCTGAAAAGTGATCATGCAGAAAACCTTCAGAAGAAATACTCAAACACAGTAAAGATTTTTAATTAATTATTCTAAGCCAATTTAATCAGGAGTAAAGTAACTCCTACTTTCAGAAGAACTGTAATAATTATATACAGAGAAAATACTTGTGTATGTGTATAAATAGATATTTTACAAGTCATTTTAAATTGCATTTTAAAGCAAGGATTTCCCCAAAAAAATCTTCAATGAGAAGGAAGATGCTGCTGCTTTTTTAAGATTTAATGCTATAAATTCATCCTTTCAGTCTACTAGTGTGTACTACTGACCTAAATCTTCTATTTAGTTATTCAAGAGACGTCTAACAGAAAAACACTCCCTGAAATTTCTGTTACCCACTCTGTACTGTCATATTTATAGATTTATTCTCTCTAGGATGGTGATATTTCTGTGATTCCAACAAATCACCTGTACAGGGACACCTTTCACATAAGTTTTCAACTTCTCTTTCCTTCAATACAAGTAGTATATCACTGTTTCATCAGTATATTTTCAATAAATATGACAAAATTTTACTAAACAACAAAGGTAATGGAAAGGTCCAGAGTGCAAAGGGACTCTCTGAGCTGAAGTGTGTATGCTTGGACATATTTCAGCTTTAAAAAAATTCTAGCTTCGAATTGACCTACTCCATAACTCAACAGAAAGGAAAACAAATCATCATGGATTTTTTAATAACCTAAAATCAATAAGATGCAATCAGCAATTACTCCATTAAAAAGTAGTTGTGGCAAAAGAACATACCTATATATATATAGAATCTTAAGTAGAAACATTGATAAGTAAAAGGCTCATTAAAGCCAAAATCAACAAACCTTTAAATACTATATATTTGAAACATAATTTTTTTCCTTAATTATGCATTTTTATTAATAATTTTCTCTCTATTCCTTGCATAAGACTTTAAAAACAGATGTGTGTGCTTTGTCTGAACAGATACTGTTATAGATACTGCTATATTCAAACATATTATACATTTTATAGCATGGAGGGCAAACCTGAAGATTTTGGATCTGAAGATAATGCAGTCTAAGCATTTTTTTCTGTTCTTGCATCAGTGCGTGTTACTCCTCCATTGCTCAGTAAAATTTTGTCTTTGATACAAACTCCCATGACAGAAGAAGTGAGCTATACCCCTATGGAGACAGAGGGGCGAATGTGATGAAGGTCTGAAAAGCCATAAAATTAATTTTTCTGGTACTTCTGATTTTATTCTTCTTGAATTTTAATACAAAACTGGAACAAGGAACTTCACTGTATGAGCTTTACCATTTTTTACCAATTCTTCATCCTGTGTTTTACCTTGTTTCAAGCCAACATAAGTTATTTAGTAAGTGGATTATTGCAAATTAATAGAAGCATGTACAAATATGGTCATATCAGTAACACTGAGAACAGTATGTATAATTTCAGTTAATAGATCAGATTAAATATCTTCTATTTGCAAGCTTAACTAGTCTTATATACCTCTCCTTCCCCCCTCCCCCTTCAGTTTTGTCTTTTTGTGACTCAATGAAAGGGGGCAAAAATGAAATGAGCCCTTAGTCATATAAAATCACCTAAGCAGGAAGTTCAAATCACCTAACAGCATCTGCATATGTTTAAACAGGCCTATTTTTCCAATTGGTTACCTGTACAAGTAAGATTTGAGTTAGTAGGCGCCAAGGGGCAAACAAAGTTTCCAATGCTACGCTACTCCAGCAGTCAGCAAAGGACTTAGGGGATTTTAAAAGCAGAAACAAGAGATGCAGACAATTGTTTTGTGCAGAACTTTTCTTTCAACTTACTCTTGGCACAGGAGTAAAATGCTCTGGAAAAAAAACCTGAAAAACAAATTCTGTGTCCATTTTTACCTCCTCACATCACAGAATGTCAGTTCTCTGCTCTGCGAAAAGCATGCAGTACAGGGAACACCACACAGCCAATGTAGAAATTAACCATCACATTTTATAGATGTAGTAAATAAAGAACTGCCCTAAATTAATTTACCACAAGGTTATCCCACAAGAAGATTATATATGTAATCAAATGCAACAGTAAAAAAAAAATGCTTTTCCTAATTTTCATTTCCTCTTCCTAATATATACCTTAAAAATAAACTGGTAAAGATGCGGAAAGACTTGATCACACTGGTTTTTTATCCAGAAATCCAGAAAATATTTTAACATATAATCTTAAGCAAACTTATTTACAGCCACACTTACTTTCAGTTATGGAATTTTAACAGTTAGGTAAAATATTTTTTATTTGCTTTCAATGTCAAAGCTGGCTGGAAATCTCTCATGTCTTGTTTTGTGTGTTTTATTTTTTTCTTTGATTTTCTTTGCTTTACAGCATTCTTGTGAAGCATTTGCTATGGACATCACTCACAGTACTGGCACATTAGACATTCCTTTCTACTGAGGCTGTCCTTAGACCCATTTCAAGTTGTCGACAGATATGGGCATTGTCAAAATCCAAATCATGGAGGTATAACACTGCAGACAAGATGATCCAGCTGGGACCAAGTGGGACTTCTGCACTGGGAGTCTATTTTGGGAGATAAGTCCAGTTTAGAAGGATAGAAGAAGTATACTCATAGACATGCATAACTTACCTGTTCAGCAAGTAGCAAATTTTCAGCTCTCCTTCCTACTTCCTTTGATTCCCCTTTCCTTAAAACAGAACAAACAAACAAACAAACAAAAAAACAAGAAGCCAAATTCCACCAGTTTACAAAAATGTGTGAAACTTCTGAGTGTGTCTGACTTCAATTACATTCCAGACATTTACTTTTTTCCTCCTTTACTTTTTTTGTTTAAGAAAAGCATTTTAGCAAAAAAAAAAAAAAAAAAAAAAGTTAATGAAAAATTCAGATATAGATGTTGGATCCAAAGAGAAGCCAAGCAGTTCATCAAGAACTAAACTGTAACTGGAAATCTACCTTTTAATATATAATAAATTAAACAAAACCAACAAGCAAACAAAAAACCAAACCTGACAAACCAAAATAGCAACCAAGCAAACAAAAAAACATCAGCACTGCGACAGGTGTCGTTCAAGAAATGTTTTTTAAATCCAAACTTTGGAAACAACATCTATCTGAAATGACAACTGTGGACATAATATGTTAGAATGGAAGGAAATATAGTGGGATTTACTTGTAACGTTTTACAGCTAGTCATGTAGTAGAAACAAAATATCCACATTAAATACACCGTGTTCTTTTTCAGCCCGCATCCCGCCCCTAAGCCCTTCAGGCCCAGCCATTCAGGCAGAGTTTGCAGGTTTTCCACTGGATTACATAAAATGATGCCAATGCGAGTATCCTTTAGCTCGCAGAGCTCTAATTTAAATATATATCCTATTACAATGGAACAGCAAGTTTCTACGTCTCAACCATGCTGGCATTTGCTCCAGAGAAAGACAGAACAAAATGGTCCACAAAGGTCCCATTCACACTGAACTGGCTTCTGCTAAAGCCGTGCGTGGCTGTTCAGGCACTGAGTTATGCTGCAGGAAGCAGGCACTCAAGGAGCTCAGGCTGCACCAGTGTGTGTCAGCACCACAGCTTCAAACCTTTCACCAGCTGCTCTAGAAACCTTTGCTGTTTTGCCAGAGATGTGACATTTCAGACCTACGTGTTTCAGGTAAAATTCTTCTCAAAAGGCAGGTGTATGGGAGGTTACGCATTAACAATCAGTCCCAGTTACTCCTGAAGGGATTTGAGCATGCTGCTTTGAAAACTTAGCCCTTTAGGGTGAAATGCATAGCATAACAAGTAGCTGCTACAAATGGCCAGGAAGACTGAATATGCAATTAAATAACTGTGTTTTCTGAATCAATATGAAGTGATTGAAAAGTAAACTCTTGAGCTTAATCTATTACTATCATACAAAATCAGCCTTCTTCCTAAGCAGCACTAAGAAATTTGGCCTGACCTTTTATGTCTATGTGGAGTAGTGTCCTTCAAAGGAGGAAAAATCTGCAAACTCTCTGTAATTTAGAGGAGAAAATGCATTATTTTGACTGAATTCAGGTCTGTATTACTAAGTATATAGTATTCATTTGTGGACTTCAATCAGCTGTCAGCTGCAACACTGTTTCACCAAAACAGTGTGTTATGTCTTCGAGTTCATCAGGCCAAAATCCTCTGTGTCTGAAATTCATATAGCTCAATCATTATACACAAGGTGTCCAACCTACCCTACAGAAACAACAGGCATGCAGCCATTATCAGTATAATTGTGCTTGAAATAAGACCAATTACACATAGTGAGGGGAAAAGAACTCCTAGGTTCACTTAAATAGAAAGCAGATTCTTTATGAGACTGGAAAAAGGAGTAGATTGAGCTCTTAATTAAATTCTACATTCAAAGCACAACAAAAATGAGCTGGTATCTTTGAGAGTGCAACAGGGGCAAGGAATTAAACTCTTCTCCTTTCCTCAAGACTTACCAAAAAAAAAAAACTTTAACAGTACTATATGCCCAAGTAACATTCTTTTATCTGTGTACATTAATTTAAAGGGGAAATTATAATGACTAAATAGTGACTGGCTTAGGAGTTATAGTACATATTATTACATATCCAGAAAAAAAAATTCTAAAATGGAAATAATTTGACGACAATAAAATATTACTCACAGAACTAAAAACTAAATCAGAGAAAATCAAGACACACTAGCTTTTGGAATATATCTGAGATTCGTGAGCCAATCAGTAATAATTAAGAATTCTTTGAGCTGAAATTTGTGGGCTTTTTCATGGACACATAACCTAAGGAAAGAACTGTTCTCAGACAGTGACTGGTAACCTCAAGCCCAGCCAGAGTTCTCACAATGGTTTATAATGAAAAGTACTCTGCCTCCTAAAAAATTATCCCCCCTATCCTCAGCCATTAAAAAAAAAAAAACAAACAACCCCCCAAAAAAGACTGCATCTCAGCATTCTACTTACCATTGTACCTGTGAGCCAAAAAATTTTCTTTGTGGCATAAGTTGTACAGACTTCTCCCACCAGGTCAGTGGGATTTCATGGGCAGTGTAATACAATTGCTGAATGGAATTCATGAAGTTAATTAAACTAAAAATTACACTGTGGTTGTTGCACTGTATTTTGTTGTTGTTGTTGTTTGTATGTTTTGAGGGGGTTTTGGTTTTTTTTTTTTAGATTATGTTCAGAGGGAAAACTACATTTTTTGTATTTCTGTAAAGGCATTCCAGCATTTTAAGTTGTTCTTGATTTGGGTGCCAGAAACTTAGGATTTCACTCCATGAGTTTAATAACAGATATTTTCATCCTTAATTATCCTTTACAGAAAGGAGATCCTACAGCAAAAAATTAATGCCTTACATAATTTTTAGAACTAAAAAGAACTCTTACCCATCCAATCCCATGCTTCTGTTTAAAATGGAAACAAAAATATTGTCAAGACTCAAGCCTGCCTATAGCATAAAATCTTAAATACTTCAAAGCCTGGGTTACTAGGTTGTCTGTTTTGCAACTGGATAGGAGACTCAAGCACAGCAGTGATCTAGAATGTTTGCTGTGCTTTGTCTTTGGCTGGCATGACTTGAGGTCTTTCTTCATCATCTCTTTAACCCCACAAACTTATATTTACAAAAACAGTTTTAGAAAATATAATAAATATGTATTAACATATTAACTGTATGCATAGTTTTTATATAACATATGGTTTTGCATGAATGGTTAAAATTTATAGTAATAGGAAATTTAACCATGGTAAAAGAAGCAGTGTTTTCTCATATCTCAAATATAATGAGATTTTCATATATTTGTGTCAATTATAGGGGGCGTCAACTATAAAAAAACCACTATTTTTTAAATCAGGGAGATACCAAAAAGGAAGAGGGGGGAAAAAGGTCATCTTAAGTCTGAAATCAAGCAAATTTCATTTTCTTGTTAAGCACTAGGCTCGAGTATCATTTCCTCTTAACTGTTCCTCAACAATAACTCCTTAAGAGCCATTGACAAGTTTTGCCCGTAGAAAGTGAGCAGGGACAAGTACCAGCATGCATTGAATGTAATATGATTGATGAAATTCCTGCAGAATTCTTTCTGTTCTTCATAAATAAAGCTCCTGCAGTCCTTATTCAGGCAAGCTTCCATTGAAGGCAATCTGTATTTCTGTCTCCACTACAGGACTACCAGATAAGAACTTTACCCCAGTATAATCTTTTACACTGGTCTGTCTGATACCAGAAGGAGGATGTAGAAGGATTTTCTGGTCCAACTCTCCACATTGTGTCTCAGACAAACTGGGGACTTGACTGCAAGAACTTGTGACTACTTTCTTTTTTCTTTTTTCCAAACTGAATGAAATTGAAGCATGCCAGGATCACATATAATTTACTACAGATGACATTCAGATCTAGCAGAGAAGAATTTTTTGTTAGTTAACAGCAAATGTAGAGATGTAGTATTTCAAATGGTAGATCAGATGTGTGAAGAAACATCTATATCACCACTCATATGTGTGTGAATGCAAAAGAATACCTGTAAAGGTAATGGTCAGACCAGAAATTCAATTACCCTGCTGGGCTGTTCATGCTTCAGAGTGATGGCTCTGCAGCAGATGTCAGGGTAGTTAAAGTGGAACCGGG
Source organism: Emberiza elegans (assembly GCA_024865655.1). Lineage (NCBI taxonomy): Eukaryota > Metazoa > Chordata > Aves > Passeriformes > Fringillidae > Emberiza > Emberiza elegans. The sequence continues at coordinate 21,916,117 of JALJVW010001283.1, read as the reverse complement.
GTTTGTGTTTCTGAGGCTACTTTGTGCTGCATGTCAAAGGCCTCATCCACTTATTTCTCCTGCTCAGGTGACCTGTAGCAAAGTTTCATTATTATTGTATTGTTGCTGTTGCTATTTACTACTGCTACTATTATTATTGTTGTTGTTATTATTTTATTTATTTATTTATTTATTTATTTATTTATTTATTTATTTATTTATTTATTTATGTAATCATCATCATCGCAATTTCCTAATCCCCATATTCAGGCACTATCCCTATATTCTTTCCAGGATAGATTTCATTGGTTCCACTTCATTGCCTGTGCATTTCCTTCTTATACTTTCATTTGTCTAGGAGGTCCTTACTGATTCATGCTGGTCTCCTTGCTCAATTTTCTCATGTAGGAATCAAGATCTCTCACACGTAAAGAATGTCCTCAAAGAGCTCACAGATCCATTCACTTCCTACGTTTCTGAAGGCAGGTTCCCAGGGTGTCCTGTCCAATAATTTATTTTTTAAAATGGAAGTTGTCTCTCCTACAACTTAGCAGTCTGTCTGTCCTCCTCCCCTGGCCCATTTCCCTCAAGACTGTGAGTTCATCAGTTTACAATCACTGAAGTTGAGTCTACCACCAGTCTTGTTCTTTCATGTTGGTGAGCAACCAGTCCAATATTGCTTCTCCTCTGATCAGACTGTGGTGAAGTCTTCAAATTTGAGGTATTCATTACTACAAATGGGAAGAAAGCATTAAAGTTATGATACTAGACAGATTTCAATAGAGCCACGTTTTATCGTGGAGACTTTGTAACATGAAGGAGAGAAAGGCAGATTGTGCTCTTTTTGGCAAAAAAAAAATATATAAATTCATTTGCAAAAGAGTTTACTGAGCCAACCACATTTTTAACTAAATTAATATTTTAATTTAAATTTTCAAATTCATGGAAATTATGAACCTAATTTTTTCAAGCTAATGGAAGTTATTAATTTAAGTTTAGAATTTCAGCTTTCCTTGATCTTATAGCAGCTATTATTCACAGAAATCACAGGTCTTTTGTGCTGCCTGACATTTGATTTGTGGAGTTACAGGGCCTTTTCCAAGATCCTGGCTGCTGCCGAGAGCCCTTTTGCAAAATGGCCTCAGGGCATTTACCCTAGATGTTTCACTCCTGTGAAAGATGGAAGTGCCACCACCTTCCGACTAACAACCTTCTGGCAACAGAGTCACGAAAAAGGCAAACATTTTATTCCAACAGGATTTTTTTTGTCTGGTGGCAATACAACTGCTTTCATTAAAAATAAAGGTACAAAATGAAGTTCAGTCAGCTTAGAAAAATAAATTATTTTACAGTTTCACAATGACTTTTCTTATTTTTTGATACCTACAAGACCCACTTGCTGCAAAGTTGTGGTTTATGAGATTCCCTATATGTGACAATTGGTATTGCAGGGACAGAAAGACAGAACTGTGATTGCAGAAATTATGAAGAGGGAACAGCTACAAAACAGAGACAACTGTTGTTGAGGGAACTCCTTCTAGAAGGAACACTTTTCACCAATGTTTGAAGTCCCTCTTACAGAGATCACAAATCTACAGAACTAGTACTAGTTCCTTCTTTTTTCCACAGAATTTCTGAGTGATAAAAGAGTGCCAAGAGAGATCAAGATTTAGGCTAAATGTATTAAAACTTTGCTCCCTTTTGCAGTGTTTATCTTTTTACTTGTCTTTAAAATAATCCTGATTTCATTAGGCTTGTTTTCTTCTGTAGTAAATATCCAGGCATATGCATTTCAAAAACTTATGAACATATGGTATTTGGATTGAAATGAGATTAAGAGAATAAAGCAAAAATATATAAAATAGGAGATATTGTAAAGGCTACATCATCATGTTTGCCAGTGTCCCAAGTCTGGGATAACTTCCTATTTCTGTGTGCCCTGGATATTGTCCAAAGAGGAGACTTCAGCATATACTCATTTGAGAGCAACAAGTCATTCAAAATTAGGATTATATTAAGTATGAGAATCATGTATATGCTGAGCTCATTAAAAAAAAATACATCTACTATCACTTTGCTTCCAAATGTGTTTCTCACTTCATATAATTTCTAGGAAAACCAGCTGTAGAAACCATTGCTGTGAATTAGATGTCCTTCCTCTCTGCCTTTCTCTCCTGGTGCCATCCAGAGGTTCACTTGTAGCTCTGTTCAAAGGGCTGTGAGAAGCTGCAGCTGTGGAGCAGATGTGTCAGAGGGTGTTCTGCACACCTGGGACAGACGATGGCAAAACACACTGGGGGAAGATCAAGGAGTTTGTGATTCCCACTGTTGCTGTCTCTCCCTCCCTGAGATGCACAGCAACTGCCAGTGTTTATGAAAAAAGCCAAGTGGCTCAGCCACGTCTCTAGAGATCAGGGTTGCCCATGTCAGTCTGAGGGGACTTTACCTTCCAAGGCAGTGGGAAAGTGAAATGTCTGCCCATGTCCACTGGTGCAGGAGGTGGTGGGGAGGCAAAAATTCATTCTGGGAAATCTGCACATTTCCTTCTTGGTCACACCACACACAACATTTTTCTTGGATATAATTTTTGCATGTATCCAGTTATTCTTTATTCAGTAGGAGAAATCAGCTGTAATTTGCATCGATCTTTTAGACAAACAGAATTTATATTGAATTTTGGTCTGAGTTTAAGTGGCTTCTGAAAAAAAACTAAAGAAAAACCCCCCTGAAGGTATTGTGTTTTATATCACCATTATTATATTTTCAAGGCAAAACATTTTCATTTCTTAAATTTGAAACCATTTTTCAAAGTCAGATTAGATTTATTTTTAGAAGCATTAAAATTGCAGAATGAAAGGCCTTGATTTATTTCAGATAAAATAAAACATTCCTATTGGGTTATTAAATTTCTCATGGACCTTATTTGTTTATTTATATTTGATTCAGTTTACATCACAAATAAATAAATAAATAGCTGAATTTTCGTGGGTCTTGAATTCACTATGACTAATCTGATTAGAAAAATAAGTATTTGGCAATTTTCTTGGTGAGTAGGCACACTGAATGCCACAAATTCACAGACACGGCTTGTGTCTGATTTCAGAAAATATGCATAGAACTGAATAATAGTAAAAGGACATGTTATAGCTCTGCTGGTCTAACTACAAAAAAGAGAGGAAGGCTTTATAGTGTTAAATGCCATATGTTCTGGAACAGTGGGCACAGCCCTCTTCCCTTCCTTCTCCCTCCACAGGCCAAGAAGCCCCTGGCGCTGCGTTCTTGTTCCAAGAGGCACAGCAGCTGGGCTACCTCTGAGACCAGCCACCAGAGCTGGGAGGCAGAGCAGGTCCTGGGCAGGTGACACACACTCCCAGCTGAGCTGACAGTCTGGCCCAGACTTGCCTGAGGATCAGCTCAGAGTGCTCAGCCTTACACCTTGAGTTTCAGAGTCCCCAGTACTACCAGCCCCCTACCAAGATTCTCTCATTGCAATTTGAAGTTCAGCAATAAATCTGTTTTTCATTAATGAGAGAATTAACAAGAGAGACAATCTCATTTCAGACCTATTAAAAACAAAATTAGGTATATTAAACAAGGTATATAAAGTGCTATGGGAAACTTTTTTCACCAATAACCATGACTGCAGCCATAGTAATCCAATCTAAATTGCTATTGAAAAATAGCATCCCACAGTTTTCCTATTTGGGAGAGCTGAAGGTCACCAGCTCTCCCAGACTAGCCATCCCTTAATTTCACTTGCATTAGTTTTACAACAGCATAAGTGAAAGACCTTTGAGAGTGTTACTTCTTTTTGTCAACTCATTTTAATAAAATCAGGATCTGGTTAAGCAGGTTTAATCACACAGATACAGTTCTTGTCTCATTGACTCTGGAAGGTTGGGGTATAAAGCAATGCAAGAAAAATCAGAATAAGCACCTCTGATTGCACTGTGGGGGAAAAGCATGTCTGAATATGCTGAAAGAGCTTGTAGCTTAGGTGGAAAATGCTAAATTAGGAGCAGAATATTATGTCTAAACATGACACATAATTCATTGCACTTTCCTATATCTCACTGAATCTACTGTCATTTCTTTTTTTTTTTCCTAGTTACAACAACGAATGAAGATGTGGTAAAAGTCAAAAGGTTGAATTTTAAAGTCACAGTTCTTATGCAGATGTGCTCATTTGTTAAAGCTTAGCATTTAACCACAGGCCATGACTAGAATTTATTAACTCACTAAAAAATGATAGTATTAGGTCCTCAGACATTGTGTAGTGACTGCTTGCTTAATTATCCATATCTAAAGAGTTAAAATGGTGGCTTTTGCTGATTTAATATTCTTCCAGCTTTCTGCTGGTGTGCAGTGTGCTGTGCATTAACAACACAGGTCATTGAGTACCCACTGAAAGCTCACTCTGGAAATACCTGAAGGACACATTGAACTCTTCAGAAATCTGTGTCATAATACTTCATGTGTTAACAGAATACAAGGCGCAGTGATGCATAGCAAAGGATCAGCCCAGGGTGGGCATCTGAAGTGCTCTGTGTTGCCTCTGAATGCTAGAGTGAAGCATTGTAATTTTATTCCAATTATACTTTTAGTGCCATGATGTCACAGCATAAATTTGTACTTTTGCATGCAGCTCATGCTGGTGTGATGACAGCTCTTAAAATATTGAGCGATTGTAGGCCCGTCAGCATAAAATTATTCTAACACGGTGCCTTTATTAGGGCTTCAATAAATGCCTTTCTTCTTGTGTTCCAAGGTGGCATTTGCAAATGAGCTAATTTCTCAGCAGTACAATAATTGTGTTGCATTTATTTTGCAAGGTGGGGGTGGAAGAGGGAGAAGAAAAATGCTGTTACATAAAAGGGGTTCTTTTGCCATCAAAACTGCATTCACCATGGTAAGGTGAGTTTAAAAAGAACACATTAACTAAATGACTGTACAATTATTTAAATGAACTTGGTGCTTTTTAAAGCTGTGGAGGAGTATAAACACTTTTTCAAGCCATATAACAAAAGATGTGACAGCCCTCTCGCAAGAAACACTTCCTGAAAGTCAAGTGTAAACTATGTTTGCTAACTAGTGACAGATATTTTGGGGTTCAGAATGCATCTACTTCAACAAACTAAATCCAAACCTGATGTCAGCTAACCTAATTCACAGGGCAAAATGCATAAAAAGTAAAGCTTAGGGAGGAAGCAAGTTTTAAATGATACAAGTTTTCTTTTACTACCTGTTATCTAGAAAATAGACAAAATGATGCAAAGAAAATGATGCATAAATGGAACTGTGCAATCATAGTGCTAACTTAACAGGAAAGACTTGAATTTGCTGTTTGCTTGATACACACATCTAACAATCTATCTGAGATTTTGTGTCATGCTGTGCTTCTCATTTCTTGTTGTGACTTCGACTTAAAACAACAACTGACTTTTCAAAGTGGTGCTTAGTATGCATCATTCACTGTTTGCAAATGTGAAATCTGTTCAGTTGCTGAAAGCATTTAATTTTAGGGATATTGCTTTAAGGATATATTTTTAAATCAATTATTCCATGAGCTAAGCCACACCTGTTATCAATGCCACAAGTTCCTCATCCTTTCTTTCCTCTATTCCCTACTATAAAAAAAGATGTTATTAAACTTAAAATTTATTCAAAGTCAACAACATGTTCAACTAAATAAAAAATAAAATGTTTTGAAATACTTTTTTTTCTTGGAAAGAGACTCTTATCCAGCCTCTGAAATTTAAGTGTTTAATAAAAACTGTACAGCTGTCTTGTGGGTCTGAAGTTAAAGGATCTTAGTGTTTTTAAGACAAAACTACTCTGTAGTATCTGCAGTAAAGCATAAAAAGTGTATAAGAGAGAAGTCATCATGAAGAAAGGACTTAATAAAAGCACACTGAAGTAGGTGTAGGTTCAGCCATTGAGAAGATCTGGTTTTTCTTCAATTACGCTTAAGATGTGTGTCTTAAAACATCAGATGTTGAATAAGGTTGGATTTGGAACCAGAGCATTCAACAGGACTTTTTGCTTTGTGAGAGTCAGGTGTGTTTAGACAAAATCAAGCACGGGCATCAACAGTAGGGGGAAAAAAGGAAAACCAAACTAGTACTGCATCTATTGCATGACCCCAAAGCTGCCAGGGGTATTTTGTGAGAGAGCAGAGAAGTCAGCTACTACATTTTAAGTGCATTTCTTTAGCTGCCTACCATATCTAGCTATAGCTAGGTAAGAGAATGATCTGAAGCCTGTAAATGTCTGAATACTCCAAATATGAAGGCAAACAGATCGGGAAATGACATTATTGTTCAATTAAATTGCAAAGATTTTTTACTAAACCTGCAATAAGAGAGGATGCTAATGACATTTTTACAAAAATTTAACGGTCAAATGAGTGCATCTGCTTCATAAACTGATTAAGCATTTGCCATATATATTATATACACATACATATCTATCTATGTTTATTTATCTATCTATCTATACACACAGAGTAATTATGGTTGCTGGTAACAGTAATCCAAGTACCTATGTAGGATGCAACAGGCCATTAATCAGTTTCACAAAACTGTTGATTTGTGACTGATGAGGCCCTAAAAGACTTTTGTAGTCTTATCTACCAGTACCAGAAATATCAATAAAGAGTGACCTTTTCTGTTAAAAATAATGAATAAAAATACATAGGTAACTGTCAGTCAGTCCAAATAAATCTCTCAGAGTTGCTATAGTTAGTATTGATACAATTATTTGGGCAAAAGGGTAAATCTTACTGATAAAAATGTAAGAAAATTATATTTTACAGCAGTACTTATATACAGGTGTTTCAGTATCGACATGGATAGATTATCTAACTAGTAAGTTAATTGTGTTTTCATTACCCAGTGAAAAAAATGGAGCAGATAGTGTTTCTTCCCATAGCCAAAGAGAAATGGGGAACTGGGAAACAGGTAGGAATTAAGAAAAGAGCATCTCTCAGAGTCACTAGGAGTGCAATATAAAAACTTCTAATCTTACTAATACGTTTTATGCTGCAAAATACTGAAAAACAGGCAAGAAATCATTAAGGTCATCAAACAAAGATAGGGAACAACTTCAATCAGTGGCAAATAGGGAACAAAAGCAAGAAAACAGACACATGAAGAAAACAGTTATATTAATGACAAAGTGGAAATATAAAACATTAGCAAAGTTGCATGCTCTGGCAATGCAGTATCACAAAACTTAAGCATAGTGCATAGTGATGCTGCATATGACTGTGTTTTTTAATAAAATAAAATTAATAAAAATATCAATTTTTGTGGAGCTTAAATGAAATTATGAAAAAATATTCTTCAGACGAAATAGTATTTTAATCAACCCATAAAGAAACATCTTATGTAGGTTTCCCTTTTTAAATTTCTTCCCAAATTCTATTCAAAAAACTATGAAATGTTTTATTCCATAAATGCCAAAGTTAGATTTCCTGACCTTTTCAGAAGAAAGTCAAACCAATCAAACCTATTTATGCTGATTAATATACTTCTGTGGACATATTTTCTGTGCAGTTGCATCCATGGTTTTTGGTAAATAAGTTGTCCTGCTGAAAATGTTAGTAAGATTTAGTACATAGAAAAATGAAACTGCAGACACGTGCAAGACTGAGAACCAGGACTGCTCAGACTGGGGAAGAGAAGATTCACAGGGAACTATCAATATGCATAAGTATCCGAGCAGAGCATGTAAAGAAGACAGGCTCTTTCCTGTGAAAGCCCACAATGGCAGAACAAGAGGCAACATGCACAGAAGGTTCTTTCCAAAGGTCAGGAAACACTTTTCATCTTTGAAGGTGACTGCAGATTGCACAGACAGGTTGTGAAGTCTCTGCTCCAAACAGATATTATCCTGGGCAAACTGATTAAGATTGCCCTGCTTGAGCAGGGAGGTTGAACTGGTTGAATATCCAGTGGTCCATTACAACCCACCTCAAGCATCCTGTGGTTCTGTGATTCCACAGAGTTAGGGAAAGGGAGCCCACTCCAAATCAACCAATAATGACCTTAATCAGGAAAGATTTCTGTTCCATTAACTTTTAAAAAGAATACACATAGTTATTACTTTCAAATGCTAAGATTAAATATGAGCGTTCCTGAAATTATAGAATATCTTCAAGCCCCAGGGTTGAAGATATTTTTAAGAAATTAGACAGAACTACAGAATCTATCAATGTACCTCTCACAGAAATCTCATGCTTTGAGAATTTCCTTGCTTTGAAAGGCAAAAGATTCTTACTATTAAAAGAAGAGATGCTCCAGTGTAAGAGAAGAGGACCACCAGAGAACTTAGTGATGTAATGGCAACCCTCTGAGGTAGGTAGGCAATTTTCAGGCCTCCAGAAGTAGAGGAAAGCTATAGCTATTCCTAAAAACACCAGTGGAATAGCAGGGGAGTCCTTTGGGAAAATATTGCACGTGACAGAGGGCAAAAGGCCAAGCTGTTGTTCCTCAGAAATGGGGGATTTCTTGTTGGTGTTTGGAACTGACTTACTACATACAAGGAACAGAGCGACTTAGGAATGCCAGTTTGTAAAAGGAAACAAAATCTTCAGCTCCACAGGTGACAGGCCAAAACCAGTTGGAGGATTGCTCATAGGACACACAGCTCCAGCTTCCTTGCTGTTATTGCAAGAGTCACAGAGGTCCATTTTGAAGACAGTATGATAACCTCAAGATGCATTTTACTCTAGTGAGTATTGTGGGACTACTTTTTTTTAGCAAACTATAAATTAAAATGTCTCAGTAATACAAATGGTAGGAGGACAGCAGGAAATTGATTCTCAATCATATTCTTAGTTTCATCTTCCCACCTAAACCTCTTATGAATTCCCAAGCCTCTACTTGTATTTAATCCTTAAGTCCTTTTCATTTAAATGTCATTTCTTCCCTGTTAGTGCAGCTATGGGGGATTGTCTTCATAGAACAGTTGCGTGTTTCCAGCTATTTTTTCATCCAACAGGCAGAACATACACATTTAACAGGTAGAATACAAGGATGTCTGCCTCTTTTCTTCATTCTACAAAACCACTCCCCTTTGACTGAGCACATAAACAGAGACATCTGAATGCTGGCATCTCTTGGTATTTTCCTAGAGTTTTCTCCCTGCTCCTCTCCCTAGAAAAAACAATCCATTCTCCCTAAACTCACAGGGAAAGAAATACTCATAGGAGCCCTGAATTAGATCAAACCTCCTTCTAGTCTAGTAACATGTCTCAGACAACAGACAGTACAAGAAATTCAAGGAGAAGTATAAGAATGGAGCAAATATATTTCATGACAGTAATCTCCCACTCCCCATTGGCTGACAATCTCAATACATCATGAGCCAAAGGTGTTGTCTTACTCTTTTATAACTCTCATTGTATATTTCCATGCACTAGTACTGCAAAAGTACTCATGGATCTACTCTATTTCCACACCAAACAGATTGATAAGGTACAGACCTCAAGATAAAAAACCACCATCCCAAAAATAAAACCAAATCACAAATACTCAGAAAAAACAAAAAAATGCCACCAAAACCAAAGGGGAAAAAAAACAAAAAAAGAGAAACAAACAAACAAACATACACCCACAAACAAACAAACAAACAAAAAGCCCAACAGAAAAACCAAACCAGGAGTAAGAAGTCACTAACAAAAATGTAATTAGATATGTAGGTTATGTTGTTTTGGTGGCTGACTGCCCATTCTAACCAAGAAGGATAGATACATCCTTTTGGCAGACCTCTTAAACAAACAAAAAATTGTGGCATTTGAAATACAATATGGTATCTATTCAATACTTGATTTTCAGAATGTGAAATGCTCATTAATGCTACCCTAATCGTATCCTAGTATGAACTACAGGTATCAGTAATTTATAGAATAAAATGGTGCCTACCCCTTGAGCCTTTCAAGCCAGATGTTAAAAACAAGCAGACAATATGCTGACAGCACATTGTGCAGAGGCGCATCTGACGAAGTGAGGATTATCAGCAGGGAGAGGAACCTGGCTATTAATTCACTAATGAAAGCTTTTGATGTGCTATCTTAGGATCCTTCCAGATTTGTGTCCGGACCAATTTTCCTTTTCCTATCTACCAAGTGCCCTCTGTCTTCTTTTACAGATTTCTCATAACATGCAACTCTTCATGCAGTTTTCCTCCCTAATTTAAATCATGAATAATAATCCTTACACACTGCCTTTCCTGAACTGTTGTCCTGTGTTTTGCTGTGAATTTCTCCTATCTCATTTAGACCATAAGCTTTTCAGATAGGGCATGCATCTTGTAAATTTATGGTGTTGCAAGTGTGTTTAATGCTAATAATGTGCAGTGACAGGGCAGGGCAGATTCATAAGCAATACCCTGAAAAAGAGGCAGCTTTTGAATTCATAATCTGGCACTTCATATTCACAGGAGAGAAAAAAGCTGTCATCTCAGAATAGGGGATATGCTATAAAAGGAATGGGGTTTTTTTGTACTAATGGTTATCAAGAATTCATACATTTCACTTCATTATCAATTCCATATATTAGTGACTATTTCTTAATGTTACTTGTATCATAAAGCTGTTGCTTAAGTTCATTCAATCACTCATATTTGTTAAAAGAAAGGTTTCACAAATATAAAGCGAATTAGACCCAAGGTATATGAACAAAACACCCACACACTCCTGCCCATCAAACTTCATAATGCAGGGAGCAAAACAACTTCATATGTAAAATAAGGCAGAAAGTTCCTTAGTGATACTTAAGGAACAACATCTGAGTCATACAAGGAGGGAGAAAGGAAGCACAGTGCTGGATGGTTTAAACAAGGGAAATGTTTGGGAGCTATAATTTCTGCTCTGGACCTGTATGTTCAGAAGATGAAAGACTTTATCAAACAGAAGGAGGACTTGTAGGAAAAGTAATTTCTTTACAAAATTGTTGGGGGCCAAAATACTATTTTTGAGGAGACCATTTAATTACAGCTCTGATCTTAGAGTAAGCTGAGTAGTCCTGGAAAAGAACTCACATTCTTGCTCATTTTTCATCAGCACCAACACTTTGGCAACACCAGGTGACTGCCTGTTCTAAGCATAATCTAAAAATTTACTTCAGAGTAGTAGGATGCCTTGCTGTGTGAACTCAGATGCTCCTTAAAAGCCATAACTAAAGATAGCACTCCAATGAATGACTACCAGAAAAAGAAAAAAAAAAAAAAAAAAAAAGGAGAAAAATTAAGTTAAGAAAAGAGGAAAAAAGGCCTGCGTTAATACAGAATATCTTAATCCAAAAAGAGAATTTTTGTTGAGACATCATAGCGGGGAACATGAAATTTGGCATTAAAAATATTCTCAGCTGCCCCGTGTTTCTCGCTTCTTAGGGAGTGCCAGTAAGGCTGCTTGCTGTCACCCCAGAGGCAGCGCCTATTGTGCTACCCACATCTGGCAGCTGGAGCACCCACTTGTGAACCCGCGGGAAACCTTCCTCACATCCCCACTCTTACCACCCTCCCAAGCTGCTTCTTAAAAGAGGAGAACTTGTGGGAGGCCCTCACAGACCACATTTCCCCCAGTCTTCCCCTTAATCACAGCACAACTGTGTCTGAGTTTGGCAGTAGACAAAGCTGTGGTAATTCCATTGGACATCACATCCACAACATCAAAATCTTTTTTTTTTTATTTTTATTTCTTTTGATTTCTTTCCACTCTACTAATAGTTGGTCCTCTGGAGTAATCAAGCCAATTGAAATTTTTGTGCTATGGGATTATGCAAACTTAGAGAAATAACTCCTTCTTTTTCTTACTTGGTGGGAGGGGTGGAGGGAGGGGTGGAGAGAGTGAGGGAGACAGGAAGGAGTCCTCAACTACAAATCTAACAAAGTTAAAGCGTTTCTGGCATTCATAGCCAAGGTTTTTTTCTTACCCCAGATCAAATAATTAGAATGCTTAAAGAAGGTAAGGACAGCAATTCCAAAATGTGAAAAAATTTTGGCAGCACTAATCTATCTAGATTAAACTGTACCTTATAGGTACCATTTTTATTCCTATTGCATACTATCTGTTTTATAAGAAAAAAATCTATAAAATATGAAAAACAGCAACAGGGGGAAAAGGTGTAAAAGTAAGTAAGACAGAGTAGCAAAATAAGATACAAATAGGAATTAAAAGTACTGATTGCAGAAGTTGTAGAGTTAATTTTCTTATTTCTCACAACAGTTTCACCCAGCCAAAAATATCCATCAGGCTTTCTGCAGTGATTTAATTCATCAAACATCCACAGTTAAACACATGAACTATCTGTCTGTGTTCCGTACAAGGTGACTTCTTTCTTAGCTCTTGATTGGCTTCCATGTTAATAAATAAATATTTAAGGTAGGCATGTAGTTTGTCACCATTAATGATGTCTTCTTCAGAAAATATACAAAGTAAATAACTGAGTCACAGTGATAGAACAGGGCTGGTGTAGAATTTAGTTTCAAGTACCTTTTCAAGAGATATATATACTACCAAGACCAGGCTCCACAACTAAACTTTAAAGAAAACAGTTGCGCAGTCTCACCTTTCTGGATTAAATGCAGCATCCTCCATTGAGCCTCCAAAAGTTCTTTCTATATCCCATGGAAATATTTTCATAAATAGCCTTGATTGCAGATGCTGACCAGGTCAAAAAAAAAAAGAAAATAACCCTGGTTTTTTTCCCTGAACTAGGGAGTCCTTCAAAATACTTATCACACAAGCAGAGAATTTAAATTTAAAACAAAGATCATTAGATGGCAAAAAACCTTTTTTTAAATACAGTCCCTAATCAAAATTAACAAATATTTTTATGCTGAAGAATACACCCATATGAATCAAGATTAAAAATATTAAAACAAGATTTTTAAGTAATATTTTTTCACCAGCTAAGTTATTATTCTGAAGGAAATGGGGATGGAAATATTCTGCAAGAGAAGGAATAACTCTACCATCATCAATTTTGCACTCCTTCCTGAAGTCAAATTGTGTTATACCCTAATATTCCACCTGCTACAGTCTACCTAAGATGGGAACTAAATTTTCCAAAGACAGTACCTAACTAAGAATACTGAAAGGAGAAGTTGTCTATCTGCAGAAGTCTAAAAATGACAGGGTTGTGCCCACACAGGGCACAATCACTTGCTGATCCAACTCTGACACAGCCAAAGCAGTGCCAAGGACTGGCTTAGCCTCGGTGCTCTGCCAGCAACAGTCCTTGTCTTCCAGTGCAGCATTGCCAGCCTCTACTCTTGAGAATAATGGGAGTTAATTGAAAATCCAACATAAGCATAGCTAAAGAATGAAATAAAGAGGAGTGAGTCTGTTCAAGAGAAGAAAACTCATAAAAGATACTTATTTCAGATTGAGTAATCAATCTTTCCTTGACTGGAAAGAAATCTAGAGTGGGCCTATAAAATGCTTTGTGAGCATTAAAAATACAGCGGGCAGTGGATAGAATTTGACAAACCCCAGCTTGTAAGGTATGTTTCTTTAAAAGGGGAAAAAGCCTAAGGACATGTTTTAGAGCATGCTTAGGTACAGCACTAGGATAAAACTGCAGCATCAGCCAAGAGATGCTTGTGGTCTGAAATATAAGTGAAGTAGAAAACTCTTGGTATCCTGACTCCCTTCTTTGGAAGAATAAATGGTGATAAAATGGCTGAGGTTTAGTATATGTGACAACTATAGACATTTTTACTGCTGAAAATTCCATGTGAAACTTTTGCGACCCTATTCACACTGAGAGGGTTTTTGAGGCAGCGAGCAAGGAATTAGCCACCCATTTCCATTAATGCTAGTGGCAGCTGAGAAGATGCTAGGAATTTCAGGTAGTTCTCAGTAAGAGTCCTTCTGTAGGAGCTCTTCCACCTGCAGAAGGTCAGAAAATAAACTAGCACCTTCTAAACTGCAATGGAGCAGGAAATGCTGATTCATTTTTTCCCTTCTTTTCATGGAAGGGATTTCTCACAGAAAGTTAAAAAGAGATTGAAGGCTTCTTTGTATTGCCTTACCCCTCATAGTTAAGACTTTCATGTTACATACCCTCAAAAAACTCTATTTCAGAAATATTTCTAAAAATCTAACCCAGCCCAGTGTAGATTTTAGCAACAGAAAGTCTTCTTAGCAAGACAAACTCAAAACAGGGAGTAGAGACAAAACCCTCCGCTGCAGCTTACCAACATGGCAACAGTGTGCCACTCCTTCCTCCTGTCCCGACCACCTCTTAGTACCATTGCAGCTTCCATGAGACACTTTCCATGCAGAACATCTTTTCCAAGCTCTTCTTTTTTTTGAGAAGTAGCCTGCCACTGTGACACTCTTCCCCTCCATCCTCAATGCTTCCCTCACAGAAATGTACATCATGCCTTGCATTAAAAACCACAAGAGTATAATCTAAGGTCGATGCAGGTACATCGAAATGTGATGGACCTGCTGCACTATGACCACAATGGTCAAGTAGGAACTCACAACAGATCAATAAAGAAGTCTTTCAAAAAAAAAAAAAAAAACAAGGACATAAACACACCATAAAACAACAAAAAAATCTCTTCCTTGTGAAAGAAAGAGACAGCAAGTACAGTTGGATTGTATAGTTCTGCCATTCAGAAATGCTTGAGGCACATAAGAGGACTATATCATATTCTTTCACAGAGGCACAGAGATATACAATGTCATCACTGCCATTAGAAAATACATGTGCATGCTGTCAGGCTGTCCTTTTGCTGAAAACTACCTCTGGCCGCTATGCATACAGTTACACTGTTGTGCCTGGTTTTAAAATTTTTTTTTTAATTTTAACCAGGTTTTCCTCTTGAATGAGGGAATCAGTTAAGAAATCAGTGTGCAAAAATAAAATGTGTCTGATACCTTAGGTTTTAAGTTTTTCTGTTCTGTTTTGGTGTGCAGCTTTTAGCTTTATATTAAGTGTTACTAGGATCTTTTCACAGGGTAGTGAGGACAAAACAATTCTATTCTAGCTGGAGACTCAAGGACAATCTCTTCAAACTGCAGGCCCAAAGCACAAACAGTGTGAGAAGAGGAGGGCAGGCAAGCAAGCAAGGAGGACGAAACTTCACGATTGGAAGCTATTAACTGGACAGTTAACTCCCATACGCAGATGGACTAAAACCTATAAAAATGTGAGATCTTGTGACCAAGTCCTCTTTTGCTTCCATTTTGGAGCCATCCAGGCAGAGCCTCGGCTGTGGCTCTGGTGCTGCTGGAGGGTGGCCTTTGATTTCACTAATTCCTCTTCTAACTAATTACACTAAATGAACTACAACATGTGCATTTAGGACATTGCAACATAGTCTAGCATAAGGCATCGTGAAACTTTTACTGCCTTTCAGGTTCAGGAGTTTACTTGTTGGAAGTACCCTTAAAATATTTAAAATTTACTTAAAAACATAGTGAAGGGTAAGTATATAGTAGGTAAATCTGAGGTAAAGTGGGATGAGAGAGTGCCACTGCACTCAACAAAATAAGGATCCCCTCATACAAATATAAGCAATCAGGCAAGAATATTTTCAAGTTACTATCCCTTATCAGACATCCCACAAATTGTTTGAGATTCTGTTATAAAAAGAAGTGATGATTTAAGGTAGATGATTTTACTTTGCATTCTCAGTAGATTAGAGGCACACATACTCATTCAATAGGTATCAGTGTAAAGAAACAAAGCTCCTAAGGTAGATAAACAAGTCATAGGATATGAATTTTGTAATTTGCAATTGTGTGACTGCTTAAGCCCTCACAGGAGGATAAGAACCTCTACCATTATGAGTACAGTAGGGTCAACAATATTGTTTACATTATTTTTCCTTCCTAGTACTTTTAGTACTTGATTTCTCTTCTGTGTAGCCTTAACTGCTTCTATTTTAACCTAAGAAATGCATCCAAGAGCTCATTTTTGGAATCAGATGGCACAGTTGTAAATATTTGGGAATCAGCATGACTTATAAAGCTCATATTAGCAGTTATTTGAAAGCAATGTTGAATAAGTTTTAAATTTTTCCCTGTAGCCCTGACTACAGCATTCCTGTGTGTCCCACAGGAAGTGGTATAATATTTCTCATCTCACTAGTTTCATGTCATGCAGATTCTTCAAACACCCAAAGGCTGGTTTACTAACTTGGTGATGAAGATGAACAGTGTACAAAGGCTGTAAAACTGCATCAGTTAGAGAGATGTCATTCAGTAAACTTTTGCCTGAAGGCAAGTAAGTAATTCACAAGTTCTGTGCTGTCAGTGAACGTGCCCCAGTGGTGTTCTGCTGCACAGTAAAGCCGGAGACACAGATTCTGGGTATAATCTTCAGATCATCCCTAAGACCCTATTTGTTGTCAGTATGGCAAGATGGTGATTGGTAGGAGAGGACTTCGTGCTGCCTTGGTGCCTCTGAATGATGGGGGGAAAAAATATTCCTTGTACGATTACCCAGAAATAAGCATGTTTCCATCATGGCTGAGTGGATTGCACCTGGGATTATATCTGAATTGAATAGTCAGAATCAAGCTTTGACAAAGAGAAGCCTCTACTCTGTCATTTGCCACCAGTCCCTTTTTAATTCTGTGTGACTGGGGGGGTGGGATTGAAATGAATCTTCTCCTAGTATCAGCTCACTGCTGGAGTTTTTCATTAAGCTATTTTAATGGCTTAAAACTCGCATTTCAGTTTCTCATAAATACTGCCTAAAATCAATTCAGTGTCAGATAACATCTGCAACATTTGCTGCAACTGGTTCCCAGAAAAATTGTTAATTCTTAAAAATGTTAACAGCTTCAGACTTCAATTGAATGATTTAATAATCAAAATTTTAATTTACTCCCCATTCCTCCCTTCAAAAAGTTTTAAGACAGGTTAACCTGTCAAGAGCAGCATTGCTACTGATCCAGCTGAGGCAGAGAAGGAGGCTGTATATCCTCATTATTACCATAATTGGCATTTGGAATCTGTTCAAAAATTCTGATTTACTTTGTAGCAGAGGATTATGGCTGAATTTGGAGTACTTTATGGTCTACAGAGGCTTGTGAAATTCAAATATATAAACTGTCAGTTAAACATTTCATGAAAAGCCCTACCTTCTACTAATCCAAAGAAACATGAACAAGTGCTTGAGGGGATGAAAATCCACAATATGTTTTGGTAGCTAACCACTTACAGAAATATTAACATTCTTGGGCAGGTTTGCCCTCTGAGCTTCTGAAGTAACTTTGGAGCCAGCAGGATTCAGTTTTTAGCAGATTTCCAGCACCCTGAAAAAAAAAATCAGTTGGAAACCTCTAATATTTATGAATTATTAATGCTGGCTTTCTCTACTTTTTTCCTTAGTTTTGCTTTTGTGTGCCTGTTCAGCTAAGTAATTCAATAGACTGATAGAGACATGAATAGATATGCTAATTAACACCAAGGCTAACCTTTAAAGTTCCTTAAAGCTGTCAGCTTTCAATGAAATATTTTCATTTTTCTTTTTCTGAACCGGAATACAAACATTATTTGTACACTTGGTGCCAGCAGGGGTGCCCCTAGGAATCAGCTTTTAAGATTTTTTTATTGTGAAAAACAGTTTAAGAAAGGTGTCAATTTTACAATCCTCATTTATAGTCCCTGTCATGGGAATGTGTTCATGTTGTGCCAGTAGCTTCCCTCATTTCTCATTACAATTGTCATCTAAACAAGCTATGGAGATTTGAATACCTTACATATTGTCCTCATGAAACAGAAAAATCTGAAGTGGGGCAAAAAGAGAGAGCAAAAGGGAGACGTGGAGACCTGAGATGCTACACTAACATGTGCATTGAACGTAGAAGGAGAATTTCTTACTTTTAAACAAAATACAAAAACACTTTTGATGAACTGAATAAAGGGCAAATTAATTTTACAATCCCCACTTAAGTCTTCTGATAAGCTGCTCCTTCCAAAGATTTTAATGCATGAGAAAAACAAAAGCATCTCTACAATCCAGCAGTTACTGTGTTATGTCCTTTCTGGTCATTGCTAAACCATAAATATGGATAGCCACAAAACCAAAGTATTTGATAGGAGAAATACCAGTATTGTTCTTATTTGTCTAAGCCAGACACCAAAACACAAATAGAAGCAACCAGAGCATAAATTCCAGCTTCTGTTAAAACATAACTGAGCTCTTTACCTCTTTTCTATTTTCCCCCTTCCTCCTTTTATATTACAACTGAGTAAGAAGAATCACCAAACTTTGCCCACGTTCAACACTGTGATTTCTGCTTTCCTGTTCAAATGAATGGGCACTCTGAAGCTAAATTCACAACCTGTTTTGAGATTTCAAGTTGCTCAGTCCCCTGAGGAGCACAGGCAGAGCTGTTTTGAAAATACCAATACTTTAGGTACATTCCAAATTACAATTACAAAACTTGGATGAAAGCCTGAACTTTTGTCATAAATAAACACTTCTATTCATGTTCACAAATATACTGCCTAAAGCAGCTACAATTTGGGTCTGTTTTATTTGATTTGGGCATAAAAATTTGATCTTTGAAACACAGAGAGTTTGTATGCAACCATTGTGATAAAAATTTGTGGTTTTGTTGGGTTTTTTGAAAATATACATGAATATTATCCCAGCAGGGTGACTACACTAGAAAACTGATTTACTACTTCAAATGAAGCAGACAAATTTTCAAATTATAACTTACTTGATTTTGGTCATCATTAGGCACAGCAACTAGGCTTCCTGGGGCCAGATGCTGTAAAGGTTTTAGATACCAACACATCTGTCAAGGGCTAAGGTAAAGGCCTGAAGCAGCAAGTAAATGCACTGACTGGAAAAGTGTAAGGTAAGAGTAAGCATTCCCTGACTCCACCACAAACTACATGGGGTCTTCCTTCTGCAGATATTTTTATGTTGGCCTCTGAGAAAATTATTCAAAATTTAATTCAGTCCCAGCTGCCTTGTAATTTGATAGTCAATCAGCAGATTTTTCAGAAATGAACAACCTGCTTTTACACCCTACATGTGACACAGTGATCTCATTCAATCCATGAACTGTGCTATAACAAGAAAATGCAAAATATAGGCACCATATTACATAAAGAAAAGAATCTCAGGAATAAAATTCTTGTAATACCAGGCATTTTAAATATATCCTTCAAGTTTTATTTCTTCTGTACATGGGAAGATTCAGTGAGACAAACCTCAAAGAAATTAAGGTTCAAATTAAGGTTCTTCTCATGATCAGGTAATAAATTGATGCCACCATCACTGCTATTCAAAGCAGACTTACAGTGAAATGAAGGTTTGAAAACAAAAGTTAGGTAATATTCACTTAGCTTCTTTCCCAACATTATTTGTATCACAAAGGCTCTTCTATCTGCACAATTTGCACTGTATCTGCACCTCAAGTCAAGTTTGTTGAGTAATTTTCTCTTGATCATTCCTCCAAAATAATGAAGAAATATTTTTTCTTAATCAGGTAGGATGCTTTGATATGTGTTTGGCAACTACTTCCAATGACTTGTTTGTAAACAATTTCCTGATCTTCAGTTTGCTAAACCTTATTGTATTTAGTTGAAAAATCTGGAAAAGGTACCTATCTTTCCATAAATGTCCAGTGAACAGCTTATCTGTTTGAATGTATGATCAGGTTAGTTCAGTAGAAAAATTTTTATCCTTGTCCCACATACTTCCTCTACTTCAGTATGATTAGCTCAATCCAAAACAGTAAACTCCAACATATTTTGACTGCCATTTACACAGGCACCTTTTAGGAACTACCTCTGGGTTGCAATATGCATTCTTTCTAGAGATACTGAGGTGCTGTGTGAGCCTCTCTTAATGTTTTTTGTGATTAATATAACTTAATCCATCTTTATGACTTGAGTAATATTTTAAAATTTTGGAAAATATTGGACTAGGTAACTGATTAATAATATTTTCTAGGTAATTATCTCTTATTGTCTTTTTTTATATATAGAACAGGAAATGAAAAGAAAGGCAACAAAACTAGATAGTACTTTTCAAGAAGAATGCAAACCTAAATGTTACCATTTTTATAATAATCTGAGCATATTAGGCTTGTGGCCAATTTTGTCTCTCAACTTTATTTAATATTAATGTTACCGCATTTTGCATTATGCTCTTTTGTCTAAAGAGTCACACAGGGCTGAAAACAAAAGATACTGCACTCTGAAAGATGAGAGACTCTTCAACACATCCCACATAGTGCCAAAGACTGAGTGAGGTCATTAAAGCACCTCATTCCCCTGGTAACAATGGAACTGGAGGGAATGACCAAGGGCTTCTCACAGTGCAGTTCACATTATTGCACCAGAGGAATACAAGCACATTTGAAAATAAAAGCTACACTTTTTTATTCTAATCCATTTACAATATTAGAATAGATTGATAAAACTCGTAAGATGGAAAATTTGTAAAAAGACAGAAAAATTGTATGACAAGACCACACTGTAGCCAATTCGAGAGGAGGAACATTTTGAATGACCTTGAAAAATAAATTTCTGCATTGTAACCATTTTGAATCATGACATCAAACAATCAGAAATGAAATACATAACATATATTTAAAATTCCCACACTGCTTTTCCCAATGAAAAGTCAAAAATACTATGCATGTCCTTTACAAAAAATAAGTGTAACACCTTAATGTAAAATTTTAAATTTCCAAAGTTAGAAAGAACAACTTGCTGTTTTTCTAAGTTGAGTAAGATCAATGTTACACCATGTCCCCATTTCTTATTTTAGTTTAGTTAAATACTGTGGCATTTATGATTTTTATGGCAATGATTATATATGCCCTTGCTCTATTTTAGACAAAGGGTCCCATACCTATAGTCAGTCAGACATTTGAAGTCATTGATAATTCTCTAACGGGACTGTAAGTCTTGGCTCTCCAGAAACCATCCAAAACTATATGAAGTAGGAAGTTGGTAACAGTGAGAAGAATAAAAGTCATAAATTCATAAAATCCAACAGTGTTGTGGAATGCTGTAAAATCATATATATAGAGAGAGAGGGAGAGAGAGAGGATTCAAGTATTCTCTCACCCATTCTGCTGCATTTCTGCAAGTATCTAGACCATGGTTGTTACCCAAGATATAATTCTAAAGGACTGCAGCCCCTTGTTCTTTTCTAGCCCAACAGATAATTATTTCCTTTGTTCTCTTTAATTTACACAAAACATTATCTCAAGAAAGAATGAGTTGAGAACAGGCTTGTCAAGACTGAATAATCCCATCCCACTTTCCTTTTCTCAACCCTTCCAAATCTGCTCATGTCTGTGAGGCTACACCACTTGTTTTGGATTTTTATTGCTTACCTTCAGGGAAACACTGAGCTTTTTGAGTTTGTTTTTCCTGCTAGAAATATTATTGAAAGAAAATTAAAGAGTTCACCTCTTTAATTTGTGAGTGGGAATTTGGGTTCAAGCTGAATACTTTGAAAGAGAAATTTTTGGTTTACTATGCATAGTTATGATCAACAATTTTCAGGTCCCACAGTAATCTTCTCCTACAAGTTCCAGATGGGCACACAGTATTGGAATACTATGGCTCTAATACAGAATTCACCAGGTTTGTAAATCATCATAAAACCCTTCACATATTTAGTTCTATGAAAATGTACTGCACTGGGGGAGGCAATGTATAAATAAATATATTAAACTCCATCACAGCTGTGCGACTTCATATAGCAGATCACAAGAATAAGCAGAAATATTTGATTGCTTGAATGCTGCTGGCATTTGAGATATTAAAGAAATTGCCTATTCACTTAATTCTCTTGTTAACTCTGACCCTCCAGACGTTCATTTCAAATCAAATTGTGTTATTCTGATCATGCTATCAACATCGACATTTCTATTAAAAAGAAAACTCATTTATTTGACAAAATCTCAGCATTAAGATATCCAATCCCACATGCTTTTTACCCCTCTAGTGTGTTAAATGATATGATTTGTTATCACTCACAATGTATATAAGAGTCATACTTTTGCAATTGATATGGATATGGTTGCAACAGTCAAGAGAGATGAGATTAAAGGATGAAAGTGTTCAATATCAGTAGCAGAAAAAAAGTCACATCAGAAGAAACTGTACTTTCTTTTTTTTTTCTTCCTAAACCTTCTGAGTCATCACTTTTCCTTAATAAAACTTTGTGCCTGTAGTGGACAGTCATGGGACAAGGTGGAGCAAGTGTAGGAAGAGAGGACAGACTACCAATTAAGAAAAATTATGAATTATTTTTCTAAGAATGTCTGTATTGGCAAGAGAAGAGATTTGGTACTTGGTTCTAAAGAATATTTCTGAACACGGACCAAGAGGAAGTCAAATTTCCAAGAAACCCTGGGGGAAAAAAAAAAGGCAAAAGCATAAATTAGAGGAAGATATTATCAAATCAGCAAAATCTCATTGAATGAGAATTAGTGCCAGCAGCTGACCTCTTTGTAATGAAAGGGACAACTTATGTCAGGGAAGATAGGAAGACTTTCCACCTGAAATAAGCTATGGAATTTGGGTTGACGTCACACAGGATGGGTTGACTTTGGCTGGATGCCAGGCACCCACCAAACCACTGTATTTCCCCCCTTCCAAGATGGACAGAGGAGACAAAATGAGATGGAAAACAACACATAGGTTGAGATAAGGCACTTTGTTAAAACAAAAGAGAAGTTTGTGCGTACTTAATAAAAAAGAAAAAAAATCTCTATTTTCTGTTATTACTTTCTATTATTTCTACTTTCTATTAGCAAGTGATATTTAGCATTCAGCCACTTCCCAGGATGCAGGGATCCTTCATGTGTAGAGGCTGCTCCAGAGGGTAAGTATTGTAAATAACAATTGCCTCCATTCCTCCTCCTTCCCTTAGTTTTATATCTCAGAGACATCACAGGGTATGGAGCTCCCTTTGGTCACTTTGGGTCAGCTGGCCGAGTTGTGTCCCCTGCCAGGACCACCCCAGCCTGCTGATGGGGCACAATGTAGAGACATGGCTGAAGCTGTGCCAGTGCTGCTCAGCAGCAGCCAAAACACTGCTGTGTTATCAACACCTTTCCAGACACCAACACAAAGCACTCTGAGGGCAGCTGTAGGAAAATTAACTCCGGGTCAGCCAGAACCAGCACATCACATCACATCAAAAATTCTGTATTTTTCTCTTCACATATCTTATGATGATGTTTGCATTGGAAGACAGATAAATTCCAGTCTGAATAATTATCTTCTGAAAAGGATCTTTGTAAAAACCCTCAGACTATAGTTTCAGTTAAGTATGGTAGTAATCTTCCTGCCTTGTCTCCAATAGTAGAGTATGATGGTGAACAGCTACTCTGTTCCACTGAAGGAATGGCTGCATTTCACTTATCAGAAAAGTGAGTTGCTTAGTGATCCTTATTTTTTTCAGAATAATTTTCTGGCAGTTAGGTTGGTCTTGTAAATAACTTTAGAATTCTACCTACAAAACACACAGCTTCAATTTACACCAATACATAGATGTACTGGGTAAACATTACAAGTAAGAACAAAAATATAATCAATGACTGTACAGATACTTTTACCTAGAAGGATATTACACTGCACACCAATGCATATTATTCAGTTTGAAATTCCTAGATGTTAAGAGAAAAAAACAAATTTACTTAAGAAAAATCACTTATAAACAGCTTAATTAATTAAAGTTACATAATAAATTTTCCTAGTGGATACAAGTATAGAAATGTCTCAGTACACTCTTAAACTGCAACAAAACACTGCCTAACCCAAACAGATTATGCATATTTCCGCTTCTGTGTTATCTTTATCAAACTCTTTTTTCCTAGGGCAGGGAGAAACCTAATATACAGAGGTTAATTTAGGTAAAAACTACCACAATTCACAATTTCATTAGCACCTATTAGGAGTCATTGTTCCTGGAAATTTTAATTATACATTCCAGAGTGAATAAAAGCAGAAGATGATTAGGAACAAAATTGTTTCCATGTATGCTGACAGAACTGCTGAGCGTAATTATACATTTCTGGGGCAACCTGTTTGGAGTTTACTCCATAATTTTATGTAAATTTTGAATTACTTCATTTTTTCAGGTTAAATGCTAATACGTTATTTCATTTCTCAGTTGAGTTGCAGGAGTACTAATGGACACAGATTGCAATTGAAGGAACTGGCATCAGATAAAAGTCTAGAAGCATTTCAGAATGACAAACTTTTAATTCATTGTCTTCTACTGTCACATTGTTGCTCCTGAACAAGCTGCCAAAATTTTCAATCAATTACTAGATATTAGCTGCATTATATATATTGAGAGCTAAAAATCCATTTCAAGGAAAATATTCTTTTGGGAGAAGTATTTTATTTTTCCCCTCCTTCTCCTCATTTATTCACTGCATGATGCAGGCTTAACTCAGCTTATACAGTTTCATGTAATACACTTGCAGTAATCTGTACAACATAAAAAGACAAGCAGAAAAAAAGAAAAATCAAATACTCTGAAGACAAATATGTGGGATCAGAGCTTTCAAAGAACTTGCCTGTTTAGATTTGCCCAAGTTTCAGTGAATTATACCACTGAAATCTTCTGAAAGCCAGTTGATTTGTTAGGTTCACAGTGAAAGACAAAATGCAGTGAACTTGCAGGTTATTTACATGAGAACAAAATGAAAAGGAACAGGGAAGGCAGGGATGGAGGCAGGCAGGCAGGAAGGCAGGCAGGAAGGAAGGAAGGAAGGAACAGGGAAGGCAGGCAGGCAGGCGGGAAGGCGGGAGAGAGGGAGGGAGGGATGGAGGGAGGGAGGAAGGAAGGAGGGAAGGAAGGAGGGAAGGAGGGAAGGAGGGAAGGAGGGAAGGAGGGAAGGAGGAAGGAGGGAGGGAAGGAGGAGGGAGGGAAGGAAGGAAGGGAGGGAAGGAAGGAAGGAAGGAAGGAAGGAAGGAAGGAAGGAAGGAAGGAAGGAAGGAAGGAAGGAAGGAAGGAAGGAAGGAAGGAAGGAAGGAAGGAAGGAAGGAAGGAAGGAAGGAAGGAAGGAAGGAAGGAAGGAAGGAAGGAAGGAAGGAAGGAAGGAAGGAAGGAAGGAAGGAAGGAAGGAAGGAAGGAAGGAAGGAAGGAAGGAAGGAAGGAAGGAAGGAAGGAAGGAAGGAAGGAAGGAAGGAAGGAAGGAAGGAAGGAAGGAAGGAAGGAAGGAAGGAAGGAAGGAAGAAGGAAGGAAGGAAGGAAGGAAGGAAGGAAGGAAGGAAGGAAGGAAGGAAGGAAGGAAGGAAGGAAGGAAGGAAGGAAGGAAGGAAGGAAGGAAGGAAGGAAGGAAGGAAGGAAGGAAGGAAGGAAGGAAGGAAGGAAGGAAGGAAGGAAGGATCCACTTAGCACCTATTTTCTCCAGTGTTTTTTTAGCTTGTGACCTTTTCTTCAAACTCCTCCATCATCTGTTCTGGGATAAAATATGCTGAAACTGAGAAGGGATCACCACTATCCACAGCCTGGCAGGAGGTTTACACTCTCACATCCCACTAGAAGGGATAGATAAGCTTTTTTTTAATGATAGATATCATTCTAATTTGTCCATATCTGCTTTTTTTTACTTGCCTTGCTCAAAGGGATGGAGACAGAAAGAAGAACCCTCAGTAGCAGACATTAATTTCTCCATTGTTATTGGATAATAAGATATTCCAGACCAAGAATAATAGCATTGCTCATATCCCTATAACCTGAATATTTTGTGGGACCTTATGAACTGACACATAGGCCTTTCAGCAACATAAATTTGATTACCATGAACAAGCTTAAGAGGTCTGAGTTATAGCTTAACAAAAAGCTACTGTCAGGAAAATAAGGCTTTAAAAGCTGTAAAATACTAGGCTACAAGAAGACATCATGTGAATCTTCCTGAGCAGATGCTGAATGATCAGTCAGCTGTTCTTTAGACCTTTTTGAAGAAAAGTTTGATCAAAGCCACTGGACAAGGAGGTTGTTAGGAAGTGTCCTTGTGCTGAAACACTGATTTCTTGACTTTGCCTTACAAGCTGTATGCTTCTGATCTTTCCCAATTATGGGCTTATCTTTCTTCCCCTTCTTGCTGCAAATGAATCAAAGAATCTTATCTGTCCGTGTAGCAAACAAGTGAGATTGTGGGGTTTAAAGACTCTCTAGGTTAAATTATCTGTATTACTGGGAGAGAGATGAAGAAGTGAAACTAGTTTTATAAATTATAACAGTGAATGGGTAAGCAAGTATACAAGTAACTGTGATACCTTCTACAAAATGATCCATTTCCTCTTAGCAAATAAATTTTAAAATAAATAAAATCAGCAGCTTAGTCATTAACGGCGGCAACTGCTCAGTAAACAGAAAAGTGGCTTTGCTTTCCTAAACCATATTTTTTATCTTGTGACATAGGGTGGCTATGTATGTAACCAATATGTAGCTAAAGCTCCACATTGAAATCCATCTTTCTCCAGCAATTTTTTTCAACAAATGTGCCACTCACATGATCTTAGAATTTATCAACATGAGTGCACAACATGGCTAAGAGAGGGTATCTGAAAATGGAAAAAGAAAAAAATGTAAGAGGAAAATTTTCTGTTCCTGCTCCAATTTTCTTCATGTTTAATATGATTCCAAATAAAGGAAGATATTGTTTATATACAAAGCCTCTTTTGATGGAATTCATTTCAATTTAATTATATTCCATTTGGAATAATTTCCCATTAGAAAAGTTGTGTTTACTGATATCACACCAGCCCCATAACGGAAATTTCTACTTAAACTTCCTAGCTTTGGTTATTACTGGTATCAACATGTAGCCATCCCCTTTCTTAAATTCAATCTCTACTGTGCTTCACAGGCTACACCATTCTAAGAAGTAGAGAATATTTTGCATTTAGTCACAAACATGACAGCTTTATTAGTACGGCAGTTATCGTGGACCTTATAGAAAATCAATTATTGGTGAAGCTCTTTGTGGAACTGATCAAACAAAAACTTTGTGGAACTGATCAAACAAAAACTCTTTGGAAACCAGTAGGTAGATGATTGGTTGTTTTGAGTGAGAGCACATGCCAGAAGAAGATAATGTTCTTAGGACCTTAAAATCCACAAATAACATTTTGATTTTTTTCACTAATACACAGTCAGAATATGGAAA
Organism: Emberiza elegans; assembly: GCA_024865655.1. NCBI lineage: Eukaryota > Metazoa > Chordata > Aves > Passeriformes > Fringillidae > Emberiza > Emberiza elegans. The sequence goes on along the minus strand of JALJVW010001283.1, from coordinate 21,888,994 downwards.
AAAAAAACCAAATACTAATTTTATACTCTAAATTGCAATCAAAAGCCTGTCAAGCATTTATTTGGGATTTGTGTAATGTATGTTGAGAGAAACTGATGTCTATGGTTAATTTCTGAAAAACATGCTTATCACATTTTTTTCCTTTACCTCCTCATTCCTGAATCTTTATCAAAATACAAATTGAAATAAAGTTCTTTGTTGCATTTTAAAGTCATAAATCATTCCTCTGTATTTGCGGCTTTGATCTTTCCCTCTTTGCACCTTGTGTGTCTTTCAGGCAGAGAGGGAGTCACCCAACAATTACCAAATAGTATGCAGTTACAAAAGATCTTCTAGTCCATCATCCTTTATGGTCACAGAATCAACTAGGCTGGTGATATCCAGATGAATGGGATGGTCTTTAATCTATTTAACAATAATCAGAAAAACTTCACAGCTTCTGTAGTATGTTGGTTTTTTTATGACATCCAATCTGAACTTTCCTCAGTCCACTGCTCATCTGCTCTTTCCTAGTCTGTTCTTTGTGCACTTGTGAAAGAGAAGTCATCCTTAGGAATATGAAAACCACTATGATATCTTCCCTCAGCCTCCTCTTCTGTGAGCTAAACAAACAATGTGTTTCAATGTCTGATCACACAACAAAAAACCCACAGCCTTAAGCTTAGATAGAACTACTTTTATTCAACTTTTATTTCTTGTGTGGAGTCCTGCCACTGGGCATCACTGAGAAGAGCCTTCATCCACCTTCTTTAAACACTTCCATCAGATATTTATGCATTCTGTTAAGATTCCCCTGAATTTTTATCTCCAGGCTGAGGAGGCATAGGCCTCTTGACTTCTCAGTGTGTCAAATACTGCAAAGATTTCATGTCTGTGACCATTTACTGGATTTACTGCTGGATGTCCATATGTTTCTTGTACTTGGGAGCCAAGATCTGGGCACAACACTCAGGTGTGTCTCCCCAGAGAGGAGGGATTATCTTCCTCTACCTGCTGGTGAGATTCATCCTAATGCAACCCAGAAAGTTGTTGGCCTTCTTTGCCACAGGGGTGTGTTGATGGGTCATGGTCCACTTGTTGTTCAACAAGATTCTAGGATCTTTCTCTGTTAGTTCCTTACCTTTTAAGTAGCCTCAGTCTTGTATTTATGGATGGATTTATCTTTTTGCAGGGTCAGGACTTTGCATTTCCCCTTATTGAATTTCATGAGCTTCCTATCAGCCCATTTTTCCAGCCTGTTGGCATCGTCCTGGATGGCAGCACAGCCAGCCCCTTCTAGTTGTATATCACCTGCAGACTTTCTGAGGGTGTACTCTACAATAGCATGCAGCTAATTAATAAAAATAAGCAGTACTTTATCCAGTATTGACATGCAGGACACAGTATAAGGGATAAGGGCTCTGACTGGTGGCCTCCAGCTGGACTTTGGGCCGCTGATCAGAACCCTTAGAGACCCACAGTTTATCCACTTTTCACTTGACCTCAAGATCCACTTGCTTACTTGGTATTTCCTCAGTGTGTTATAAGACAGTGTTAAATCCCTTCATTTCCATTTGTGATTAGCTATATCTAACTGCTATCCTAATCTTTCTTGTATTTAATAATTGCATCCTCCAACTTTTCCTACTTGTATGTTTGCAGTTAATCATTCCTGCCCACTGGTTTGAACCTTATGTTTTCTAGTTGTTTTTCCATGCTGACAGAGGTGCATTGGTTTCAGACCAAAATCAGAGGACAAGCTTGCCCTTCAGCCACAATACTGGTAAAAAAAAAAAAAAAACTAAACCAAAAAGAAGAAAAAAAAATACAAAAAAACCCCCAACAAACAAACAAAAACAAAAACAAACAAACAAACAAAAAAAACCCCAAAAAAAAACCAAAACCAAAAAACATGTAAGAAACCTCAGAAATATTCAGGTGTGCTATAATAAAACCACTACTCACAAGTCCAGTAAATCAACTGAGTACAGCTACAGACTGTCATTTCAAACCTGTCAATATTTCTGCTTCTTCGGAACAGCTTGGATGGCCACATCTCCAGAGCTCAAATGTGACACACAATCGTCACATTTGCTAGCCAGGGAACTATTTTCTGTTAAAGGCTCCAATGGATTTGTTATCCATTGGAGCTGAGTAATGACTTACTCAGGGGAAAGCTGTGCTCCCAGTTCAGTAAAATGAAAGAGTTAAAAAGTGTTCACTTGTGGATACATGTTAGGAATAATCCTCCTACAAGGCAAAACATTATGAAGGAAGACAGAGCGACACAGTTTCCTGAAAGAAACAGACAGCAACAGAAAGATGCATGTACAACCTCAGCATCTCCTGTGTACATTTAGTTTTGTACCATTTTTTGCCTTTGTGGTGGTTTGACCCTGGCTGCCTGTTACCCACCAAAGCTTCTCTATCACTCCCTGTCTCAACTGGACAGGGGAAACAAAGTATAAAAAAAGGCTCATAAGTTGCAATAAGAATGGGGAAGGCTCCTCACTGACGACCATCACAAGCAAAACAGACCTCATTTGAAAATACTAATTCAATAAAATCCAGAGTAGGATAATGATAGGTAAAGCAAATTTTAAAAACACCTTCCCCTCACCTCTCCCTCCTTCTTGGGCGTAACTTTATTCCTGATTGTCTACCTGAACCCCCTGCAGCAGTGTAGGGAGATGGGAAATGAGAGTTATGATAAGTTAATGACATATTGTTTCTCTCACTGCTTTGTCTTCAGCAAGAGGATCTACTCCAGTGGAGAGTCTCTTAGACAGAGAACTTCCCTGACAGATTAGAGTCCTCCAGAATCTTCTCCAAAATACATCTTTCCCACAGTTCTTCATTAACTGCTCCAGCATGGGTCCCTTTCCACAGGATGCAGTCCTTCAGGAACAGGCTGCTCCAGTGTGAGTGTCCCGTGATGTCACAAGTCCATCCTGCCAGCAAACCTGGTCCAGTGTGGGCTTTTTCATGGAGCCACAGGTTCTGCCAGAAACCTGCTGTGGCGTGGCCTTCCCATGGGAGAAGGGTCTCCCTCAGGCATCCACCTGCTCTGTTGTGGGGCTCTTCCATGATTTCACCACAAGGTGCAGGGGAATCTCTGGTCCAAATCTTGCACATCTCTTCCCCTTCCTTCTCCACTGACCTTAGTGTCTGCATGCCTGCTTCTCTCACATATTCCCACTCCTCTCTTCTCTGGCTGCACTTCTTCTGCATAATAATTTTTCCCCTTAAATATATTATCATAGGGGCATTGTTACCATTGCTGATTATCTCAGCTTTGGCCAAAGATGGGTCTGTCTTGGAGCCACTGACATTGGCATTGGCTCTGTTGAACATGGGGAAAGCTTCTAGCAGCTTCTTACAGAAGCCACCCCGTAGCCCAATATGAGACAATATGCTAGAGACAGGGGGAAGATTCATCCACAAATTTGTGGCTATCATACATACCATAAACTTAGCACATTCACAAATCAGGCTCACTACAATACTTCCCAGAGAATAAGGGAGGAAAATTTCTCTCAAGTGTATTTTTTCAGTTTCTCTACAGAAAAAAAAAAAAAACACCAAACCCTTGAACTTCTTGGTTAAGTCTGTATGATGATTTGATGAGGGAAGGTACAGTATTTTTCCTGTAATACTTAAAAAAATACATCCCTGAACACAGGGATGTTCCATGCTGACAGAGGTGGACAGGTTAAAATTAAAAGTCCCATTAAAAGGACTGAAGAACTGTTTAATGGTGATGCCATTTATGTCAGAGGAGCAATGTTCTGAATGTACTTCAGTGTATTCAGATCCACACAGCTGCAACACATCTGTATTGTGGCTCTGTTGAAATTTCACCAAAACTGAGCCTCCAATGATTTAAGGTATTCCTATTAGTGGGTTTCCTCTCCTATCTCCTATGAACCGTATAAATCTGCCAACTTCTGAGCAGAGACTATTGCATCTCTGACGTGAAGATAGACATTTGTCACTTTTTCCAACAAGTCTCATAATAGCTTTCTTCTTTCCAACAGTCAGTAGACGGCCTCTGAACCAAAACTGTTGATTCTGAAAAATAACATTTCACAGCCAGTTAGGTTGCAAAGTAAAGCAAACGCCTTCCAGTATTACAGTACATATTTTAATAATCAATTCATCTGCAATGGAACTATACATAGAAACTGGTCTTTACTGAATGTAATGCACATAAATCTGAGAGGGCTTGCAGGTCAAGGCAGACATTCTTTCTAGCAACTGCACTTCTATTAACAGTCATGACATACCTCCAGTCACTATGGAAAGAAGACCCTCCAAACCCTAAGAGCTACTGTACTGTCCATCTCATTTTTCAAAGAGGCTGAAGCAATAACCCTCAAACATAAACTCTCAAGCCTGTTTCACCAAGCCTTTACACAAATATTATCTCAAGTAATTTGTACTGTCATCTGTACATCTATTTAAATCATGATATTGAAAAGGGCAGTATTATCCTTCCACTTATGGAAAAACTGCAATAGACTGGTTGTAGAAAAGAGTAGGATGATGCAAATTATGCTGGCTAGACCTTGAACGGTGATGAACAGTGGACTAGTAGGGTGCAAGGGAAGAAAAGCTTCGTTTTTTACAAGCTTGAAAAGGCTAGAAATCAACTTTCAAACCTTGAGAAATATTAAGGATATAAATGAGCTAACACCTCCTGCTGAGAGAGGACAGCATGTCACCATCAGACGTGACACTGCAGCCCATGCTGCCACCCACAGCCTGGTAGCTAGCAGTTCCTGGTACTCAAGACAACATTTCAGGGGCATACTCTCTCATGAGTTTCTTTGTGGGAGTTGATTCACCTCCTGGCCCTTGAAGCAGAGCAACTAATGCAGTTTAATGAAAACTGCAAACACACTGTTTAGCAGCTTGGGGATTCAGTTTTTTCATAGTGTGGAAACACTGACTGAACCACTAATTCCCTGTGGGGTTTGAGGAGGATTTTGGCAGGAATTTGGTGATAATTTCATTTCAGGCTAATTCATATCCCTTGGCATCTGGGCCTTGTAAAAGCCCAAGAAGCTTCAACTTGCTCACACTGGAGGTTAGGGTGCCTAGGAAGAAAGAAAAGGACTAAACTGGGTTGCTGCACTATGTAAATAGCCAAAGGACTAGTGTCACTTAAGCTTTTACTTATGGAAACACTCCTGGGAGAAATGAAGGAAATGTCTATTCTCAGTCTTTGCAACTCTGATATCAGTCCTGAGCCTGAACAGTTCTCTTTTGGTCCATCTGGCTTGACACTGAAAGCCTTCTTTGCCTCGCTCTTCAAGAGAAAGCCCTGTTTCCTTCAGGGCAACTGGTCCCCATAGCAGATGGGGACAGGAACCAGATTAGATTCCCTCTAATCCCAGAGGAAGTTGTTAGTGACTTGCTCTGCCACATAGACACTCAAAAATCTGTGGGGCCTGGTGAGGTTCACCCAGGGGTATTGAGGGAGCTAGCAGAGGGGCTCACCAAGCCACTGTCCATCACTTATCACCATTCCTGGTTATCTGGTGAGGTCCCAGACAACCGGAGATGTGTCAATATAATGCTAATCTACAAGAGGGGTCAGAAGGAGGATCCAAGGAACTACAAGCCTGTCAGCCTGACCTCAGTGACAACGAAGTTTATAAAAGAGATCATCTTGAGCACGATCTCATGTCATGTAAATGACAACCAGGGGATCAGGATCAGCCAACAGAGGTTTAGGAAAGGCAAGTCCTGTTGCCAAACTGATCTCCTTTTATGACCAGGTGACCTGCCCAGTGGATGAAGGGAGGATATAAAGTACATTAGTAAAGTCTTTGATACTTTAATACTGTCTCTCTCCCACAGCATACTACTGGAAAAGCTGGCAGGCCAGACAGGCCATGGCTGGAACAGAAGCTCTCTTTGCTGGGTTAAAAACTGGCTGGGATAGCTAGGGCCAGGGAGTGTTGGTGAATGGAATTTCATTCAGTTGGTGGCTGTCACTAGGGAGTTTTGCCAACTCAGAACTGGGTCTGGCTGTTAAAAGCCTTTATTAATGACCTGGACAAGGGCATCGAGTGTGTGTCCTCAGAATGCTGATAGATGACTGTAAGTTGGGTAGGAATGCTGATCTGCTGGGGGGGTAGGAAGGCCCTGCAGAGGGACCTAGACCATCTGGATCAATGGGCTAAGGCCAATGGTGTGTGATTCAACAAGATAAAATGCCAGGTCCTGCACTTTGGTGAAAAGTACCCCATGCAGTCCTGCGGGATGGACACAGAGTGGCTGGGGGGATTCAGCAGAAAAGGATGTGGGGATGCTGAAATGAGCCAGCATGTACCCAGATGGCCAAGAAGACCAGTGGCATCCTGGACTCTATCAGAAATAGTGTGGCCAGCAGGACCAGGGCAGTGATTGGCCCCATATCAAACACTGTGTTCAGTTCTGGGCCCATCACTGCAACAAAGACATTGAGTGAGGTGCTGGAGTGTGCCCAGAGAAGGAATACAGCTGCTGATAGGTCTGGACCACAAGTCCTCTGGGCAGTGACACCCATGTTCAACTTGTAGAAAGAAAAAAAGAGAAGGAGCCTCAGGGAAGACCCTGTTGGTTTCTACAAGCACCTGAAAGGAGGGTGTCTTGAGGCGGGGGTCAGCCACTTCTTACAAACAACCAGAAACAGGACAAGAGGGAATGGTCTCAATCCACACCAGGGGACTTTCAGTTTGGACATCAGGAAAAATTTTGTCACTGAAAATGGTGGGCAAATGTAAAAACAGGTCGCCCAGGGAGATGGTGAATTCATTACCCAGAAGTGTTGAAGAATGATTGGATGTGGCATTTCGCAGTCGTGCTTAGTTGGAGTGATGGTGTTCACTCAGAAGTAAGACTTGGACATCTTGGAAGTCTTTTATCACCTTGATAATTCTATGACTCCATGATTCTATGATTCTGTGATTTCCCATATTGTTTTCTTTACAGACAGATAAGAGGGAAAGAGCTGTCCTGCACAAGAGTCAAGGGAGAGTACTTCACTCCCCTTACCCTTTGCCAGCATGCACAAACACTAGGCAATACAAAATGCTAAAAAAAAAAATCAAAAAAGTATGACCGTATTTCTTTACTAGTTCAAGATGCTCACATACCTTAACATTGGTTGTGGTACAGGGGTGTGGATAGAAAGGACTAGACTGACAAAGAACAGTGAAACTTTTGCTGTAGATTGTATCAGTTGGCAGAAGTTGTTGGTCACTCCTCCAGCAATAGAAAAAGGGGGAAATGGCATATCAGATTTCCTTCCTATGGCCTCCTTAATGAGGCATGCCCCTGTGCAGTTCAACCAGCAGAAAACATCCACTTTTTCTGCTTCATAAAGATCCTTATTATATTAAAATAATTTAAGCAAAGAATTCGAGGAGTTTGGTTTGGTTTGGTTTGGTTTGGTTTGGTTTGGTTTGGTTTGGTTTGGTTTGGTTTGGTTTGGTTTGAAAAACAACGCCTAAGGATTATGTTATTTTAATCCTAACCTCATATAGATGAAAAGTAAAAAATTCATCATTTTCATACAGAGCTTATGTATGTCTGAGGAAATTTTCTATAAGGAAATCTTCTTGAGGTTAGAAAAAATTCACCATTAAAAATAAATAAATAAATAAATAAATAGATCTAAATAAATAAAAATGGCTGTTGTGACTTTTTTCCAGATTACTTTCAGAAGCAGAAAATAAACTGCTACTTACACAATGAGAGTAAAAAAAACCCAAAAAACTCACAAGGCAGATAAAGCAAAAATAGAAAACAATTATTACAATTTGTCAGTGTGCCTCTACAATTGCCTGACCTTACTTTGGCTGTGCATCTCTTCTCCATATTATATCTTGTGTTTTATTAACAATATGTTATACACAAAATATTACATGCAGTATAATTTGAGCTTCTAAATGTGTGTTTGGGTAGGATGACTGTGTCTATTGAGACTCCTAGATTACTCCTATTAGGGAGTGAATGTCACGCTATTTGTCATCCAAAAGGTAATTTTCTCTAGACTTATATTAAGGTTTCATATTTTATGATAACCTCTATATTATGTTGATCTGGGCATTTTTCATGAACCCATTCATCAGACAGGTATCTCCAGCAATAACTGCGGCCCTGCAACATTTTACTTGTTTTCAAGATGAATAAGAATTTTTTTCTTTTTTCAGATGCATCAGTAATACCAAAGGGGCATTTGAGTCCCTGTGATCATGCCAGTAAAGTTCCATGACAAGCTTTGCATGTATTAAGAAGTATGTAGGTAGGTATTAAATTATTGATTTTAGAAAATACTGCATCAGAAGGGAATCATATTTATCCTGGAATAAATGTTATTCTCTGCTGGCCATCTTGTAACCACCAATCTCTGGCTGGCCCAGAATCCAACACTAATACATCCAAACAGTTAAGAGGCACAGTGTCTGTGGTTTTTGATACAGTTCACTATGATACGTTTACATGGGTGAATGGCAGCTGTGTGTGAAGGGATGACCATGCTTGAATTAACTGAAAATTCTGCTTTACACCTGGCATAGCATGAGGAGGAGACACTCTTAAAAAGAAGAGTTTGCTTGATCTAATTAATAAGCATTAAAACAATTTGCAAGATGTCAGATACTGCTTAGAAATTGTACCAAAGCTTCACGGGATAAGGGTTAGAGACTGGCTCCAAGGATGGCTTACTCAGTGATAATTAACCTTTTGGATTCCTCTCAGATTTCAAAGCAACTTGTGATCCTAATTGAAATGAAATTGAGGAAGGCACAGAAAGATGCTCTTGCCAAACTATAAACTGCAATAAAATGCAGCAGATATAGCCATACACGCTAATTTCTTCTTGCAGAGCCCTCTGAGGAGCTGATACAGACACTAAATCAAATCCACAGGTTTATCTGACTAGGTGAGGCCTCAGCACTCCAGTCAAGAAGCAAAACAGATGCAAATCCTTTTGCCAACAGAATGCATTTCCCATGGATAAAGGGACCAACTTCCTATTCCCTCAAGTACTGCTCTATGCTAGTAATCAGTGAGCCTAACAAAAAATCCCAGCTGCTCTCACCTCAGATAAAGAAAACACAAACAAATCTAAAAAAATCAATCTAACATTTCCAATAGTCTCTAATGTGAAGCAGTCAATTCTTTTCTGCCTCCTCCCCTTTTTTTACATAATAAAAATCTACCATCCCTGTCATCCTCAATATGTTGTAAGCCAGCAAGTGTAAATGCAGCCATTCATATAATTTGAATGATAATTGAATATAAGCGGAAAAGGAGGATAAATTTATCAAACTTGTGAGAATATTATAGGAAAAAAGGAATTTCCTGAGGTAACTGTCCTTGACCTGGCTCTTTAATCGAGTGAAATTTCATCACTTTATCTAATATCATGCTTCATGCTTCAGGCTCCCAGCAATTCTATTTTAGTGTGGTCTAATGGGCAGCTGACACATCCACTCAGCACCAGACTGCATAATATGTGCTGACACACTGTGTGGTGAGCACCCTATTGAGAGCTGTTTATTTGTGCCTGGCAAGGAAAAATTTCATCCAATAAAGTCTCTTCATAACAATTTTAGTCTCAGTTTTCAGGGCCTCCACAGGCTCCCCATTCTGAGAGGTTCAGAAGCACTTGCGGGGCAATTCAGTCGCTTATTTGGGTGGCTGTACATTATCTGACTTTAGGTGAGAGGTTGTGAAAGCACTGGTTATGGTTGTCTGAAACCTGAATCTGGATAGTGTAATGAATAGTGTCATTCTAACTGCTTTGGAGCCAGCTCTCCTCAGAAACCCTGATTCAATTTGATATTCTGAGGTTAACGCACTGCATTGGGACTGAAAATAGGAATGCACACAAAAAGCTTTTATATTTATTCAGTTCAGTAAGCATGGCAAACTCATCAACAGCTATTTGTAAACTGTAAAATGGTGGGACTTATTTTGATGTACTGATTTATGCTTGCTGTTTTTCCTGCAGCATTACTTTAGAGTAGAAATGGACTGAAAGGAAAAAGCAGACATGGCTTTCAACATAATAGAAAATGACATTATCATAAACAAAGGAACATGAGAAAATAAATGAATGACATAATCACACAGATTCTGGCTTCTTAACCTCATGTAGAAATGAAATTTGCTATATAGAGACCAAGGAATACGTTTCCTATACATATATAAAGAGTTAAGGTATTAAGATAGGTGTCTTATTTATTAGGAGTCTGTAAAGCAAGTTATATGTATATACAGATAAGAGAAAAAATTAAGGGCCCAAAAATAGGGTTGTTTAAAATTAATGTTTCTTCAAGCCATCCACACTGAAACGTATACCCAAATTACATCTAGACATACAATTACTAGTCAGCTAAATACTTGGCATGGAAACCAAATTTATTTCAGAAACATTGTGGGAAAATGATTCTCTAAGTCTATGAAAACCATTTCAGAACTTTTATCCAGCCTTAATATGTGTATTACATAACATGTGTGTTCTCTACAAAGAACTACATGACATAGCCAGATAGAGAACACACATGTATTATTCACAAGCCTGTCTTGCAGGAAAGGTGCTTTGACCTTGATAGTACTAGAACAGTAACCTCAGCTTCTTCTCTTACTTTAGAAAATTTGAAGTCACAACATTTAATAATTGGAAAAAAACTAGAAAATTCTGCAAATAGAAAAAAAACCCCAAGCCTTATAATAAACTTACGGATACCATATATTTACCTCTATACACATTTCTAGAATGAGAAATGTATATTTTTGGATTTAAAGGTTATTTTACTAAGGAGTGTCCAGAGATTTATTGAGGAACCTATGTACTTAACTAACACTTTAGAACTGCAGACAAGAAGGACTCAAATGGGTAAAGGCTGTTTCTTTTCTTATTTACTTTTTAAAGAAAATTAAATTCTGAGGAGCCAAAGCCAATTTTCAGTGCTTCATATTTTGCATATTCAGCTTCATTATTATTCATTATTATCTGTGTCAAATTTTGTTTGCTTGTTTTGTATAACTGATAATTTTCCTGAAAAACTTTACATTAAATTGTCCTTATACCCCAAATAGAAAACAGACACCAAGAAAATATGTACTAACAAAGTGCCTATCTCAGTTGGTACTATCTCCCATGTTTCCACATTTGCCATGTAAGAAAAGATTCCATAACTAAAGACAATTTTTAATAAGACAATAGCTCATATAATTTGCTACAAATATAGTTAATATGTCTATTCAGTGAATGCATACTTATTTGCATTTACACACATATGCAGGTATGCATTTATCTTCAGTCCTTTATACAAATAGGCCAGAACATTATTATACAAGCGTGGAAGTCTCTATTGTGAAAATATAAAATTAATGCAAGAGTAAAGTAAAATAAGAAAACATTTAAGTGCTGCAGCTCCGGTCCTTACAGGAGCATTAATTTAGCCATCTTGCACAGACTGGGAGCTGTATTTTTGGTGCACGTACAATACTTGCCAATCTTTATCACAAGACAGAGAGCATGCAGCATGATCTAAATAATATTGTCAAGAAGAACCTCAGTCACATAGTTTCTTTACTTTTATTTCACCCATGTAAATTCCTTTGCAAATTAATATAGTTTCATTTCAGTTGATCTCCAGTTATAGAGAGTATCCTTTTTTAGGGGGACTGGGAGAAAGAAGACCACTAGTTAAGAATTACATCATAACCATGTTTCTGGGTAATTTCTGAGAACTATCCTGTCTTCCAAGCAAACATCTCTTTATCTGCAAGAGATAGAGATGGCTTAGCTGAGTGTAGGGAGCAGACCATCCTTTCACTTTAGGGACAGCTCTGTTCCAACACATCAAATTCAGGACAGCAGCATGGGATTTCACACACTCAAGCAGATGCCACTTTCTAGAGACTATTCCCAAAAAGTGGGATAAGTGTCAGAAGCATAAGAAGCAGAGAAAAAAGTGAAGATGCAGCAGCTGAACACAGGGCAGCTGTATACAGGTTGGGTGTCAAACAAGGAGATTGACCTTGAGCTCTCTAAGTGGAGTGATGCTGGCTACCACCTCCTAAAAGAAAAAAAAAACTATCAGAAACTGGTACCTATGCACAGATACAGCTGCACCAAGTAGCCAGCACTGATATCAAACAAGTATCTCGTCAGGTAACTTTTGCCCTTCCATCTGCACGTGTCCAGGAGCAGTCTTATGCACTCTATTGCAGATCCCTTGGAGTCACAAGCTACACAGGAACTATTTTTTATCTCTGAAGTGACCATTTCACAGCTTTTCAGACTTTACAGGAATTGACCAAATCCTGCCAGGAGACGCACAGAAAGTTTCAGAAGATTCCTTAATAGCTTTCTATCAGAAGAAGGATACATTTGTTTCAGATTTTTTCATCTGTGAAGGTGAGTCACAGCATGTTTCAGCCTTCAGTCAGATACTCTATTGATCTTTCCCATCCAGCCAGAGTTAAGTATTTAGCAGTAAATTCAAGTTTTAAGGCAGGGAACAGTAATTGGACACATATGTCGTGATCTTTGGAGAACGAGATAAAGTGGAGAGGTCTTTTAATGAGCTTGGAGAAGGAAAAAGGAACTCAAAGAAAATAAGGGTGCTATTACAGTTCAAGAGTAAACTCTATTCATGCTCAGAATTCTAATAAAATCTGCATGACATTTATCCAAATGCAAGACAAAGAAACACAAAAGCTGTGGAAAGAGAAGAGCCAAACCAACAAAACAGTTTCCAGCCTTGTATGTACATTTATCCATACATTTATCCAGCATCTGAAAATTAACAAAGAAGAAAAGTCAGGAAATTCTCTCATTCTGAGACAAGAAATTCTAAGACAATCTTCTCATGAAATTATATGTGAGAAAAAGTGGAAGTGCTGCCTAGTATTAATATACTTAGAACTGCCAGGAAGGCTTGCATAGAAGCCTGTTTTGATATATGCATTTGTGTACATATATGTTTGTCTGTATTTACATAGATATAAACATATACACATGCATGTAACTTGTCAGGCAGAATTTTTATTAATTTTTAATTGTACCTTAATCTAGTAATTTTAAATTTTTTACATGGGGCAATTTCTGATGCCTGTTAAATCTTGAAATTATATAATTATTTTCACCTTTCTGGAAGTTGTAACTAGGATATTGTTTGGTCTGCATTCCCTGAATTGCAATCATTAACAGACACAGGAGTTTTTTGCAAAGCTACAGCTATTTTCTTGAAGAACAATTAATAAAGAAAAATCCTTGAATAATGCAAGACAGACCCTCCTAAAGAAGCTTAAACAAGGGTCAGCGAAAAATTCACTTATTTAGCATTGAAAGCATGTTTCATAGCAACCCACACATATTGTGTTTCTTCTGCTTTATGGCTAACTAATTCCATAAATAATGAATTTAAATTAAACAATTAATTAACAAGGCCAAGGATTTAATGTGGGATCAATAACAACCTTTCCTCTGTAATATTTTAGGTTAGGATCCACAAATAAACATTTAATATAAATTTTCATAAGGGATATATTGTGTATATACCAAATTATTAAATCATTTTACAGAACAAGAGATAAGCTCTATAAGAGGTGAAACACTTGTTAAACAGATCCTAATTCTACTATCATTTCAAGGTACTCTACTTGTTTTACATATTTTGTATTGATATATTTTACTTTGTATATAATTTTAAAAATTACTGGTTTTAGTACGCATTGTGGATGAACAAAAATGTTTTTGTGGATTTCTTTCACTTTCCCTGAGGCATCTGTCACCCATTGTACAATGAACAATACAGGACAGGATGGAGACAATATTCTTGTTCCATATGGGCATTTTTTCTCTGCTAATCGAAATTATCTTTTAATTTAAATTCATTTCAATCCTATACCTCTGCACATAATTTTTTCTCAATTTACTGAAAAGTTTGGTAAAGGCTAGCATTATATGTAGAAATCTTTGTAGCATTTTGGGTAAACAAATTACGAATATGAATATTTCTAACAATCTAGACTGTTATCTAACTTTGTATGGTAGGGAAATGTATCTCATTCTTAATGAAAGAATGTGTTAATTCTTAATGTATTTGCGTGACATAAAATCTTGATCTAGCTGAATACAGTGTATTTCACCACTTCATCACAAGATACATTTAAGATTTACTCAGGGAAAAAAACCATGTCCTTTGGACATAATAGTAAGGCCATGATGGACACACAAATGGTGCACAGTTATACAAAGGTCCCAGTGCAATGCCTGAATGCCAAGGACATATTTACTAGGGCAGCTGCTCCCTGGCTCTGGGTGAAGTCTTGGCACTCTATGTTTTCTCTTCTTTATCCTGAATCATCAAGATGCACCTACCTCTCAAAGGCTTGATGGACTTAATTAATGGATGTTCATAAAACACCTCAAATCTTTCAAGGAAGACACTGGAATTGTATGAAGAATATTGTTTTGCACACTTATTGCAAATGAATTGAAATTCTTTTTAGAAATTTACATTTTCACACATGTACTGAATTGCTGAAAAAAATATAGGCAACCCAATTACATTGTATTAAATATTTAGCAAGGATTTCCCCCCCTCCCCCATCCCAGGAATTCAGTAGACACATGAAAATACCAGCTTCTACAAAAGCATTTCTATTGATTTCTGACAGATACTTAAATCATAAGATTGTGATAAAAGACAATTGAAAGGGTCAAAGTTCAAGGAAAAGAATCTTTCTCTAAGATGAGCTCACTTCTAAGATGAGCTCTATTATCTACAATATTCTAAAACTAAAAGGAGTTCCAATCTTTAGGGAGGCTCATGAGTTCATCTCTATATTACATACTGGCAGGGTTTAATGAAAATTATGCATCAAATCTAAATTTAGCCACCCAAATGCTATGGGAATAAGGACTTGCAATGGCTGCTACTTCAAACTTGTTTATATCTTGTAGTGGGATAGAATATAAGAAAATAAAGATAGTGTAGAAAATAATCTTACCTCTAAGGAGTTGCAGCTGGGCCAATTATCAAAGACTAGAACAGACCTGACTTCACCAGGCCACAGCTGTAACCAATGAGAAGAGGGGTGCTATAAAAGAGTGGGTTGGCTGGTAGAGAATGGAACTGGAGTCAGTTGGGTGTTTTGTGATGGAGAAAGAGGCAGTGCTCTGAGGAGATGTCTGTGAGAAACACCAAGAAGGTAAGACAATTTTGTGATAAGGAGACAACAGTATGGAACCCCTGTGATAAGATGACAACAATAGCTGTTTGTCTGTATGACAGTAAAGGCATATAAATGGTCTATAAGTTACCTCATAATATGCACATGCTCTTAAGACCTTGTCTGTACTGAGATATATTGTTACTGATTTTTTAATGAGAAATCTGTCTTAGCCTGTGGTTAGCGTTCCTTATACTGAAAATTTTACTTAAGTATAACTCCAGTGGGGATTCACACAGGTTTTCTTTTCTTTGTTACCATAGGTAAACCTCCATTTACATGAAACAAGGTCTTCAGAGCAACCATGAAAATATGACACTCTTTTACACTCATGTAAAGTAACAGGGAAAAATAATTTGTTTGTACATTGTCCTTCCCTGTAAGGTTTTACTTTTTGTCAATGTTCTTAGTCAGATACAGAGTATGTACTCTGAAGACATCTAAAAGATATAAGCCAGCATTAATTTTACACTGTGGGTTGTGGGTGTTTCTTTTTCCTGCTCAGGGAGCAGTGTGTTGTAAGTTGTTTGTAAGTTGTCTTCAGCTTTAGCATATTTTGAGGGTTTTACTTTGGGGACACATCTGTGTCATGAGATTACCTAAGGTAAATCCCACAATATTAAAATATATTTTACAAAATCTGGAGTAGGTAAAAAAATGCAGGTTAGAATCCCTTATCCCTTATGAAATTTACATGCCCAAAATAACATACATTGAAAGGGCAGTAGGCATCAGAAATATCTCTGGTGACATGGCTCCATTTGCACCAAATTCAGGATGGGGAGTAGAAATATTTGTGACTCAGTGGATGCTTGCTACCTTCAGGCATCAAGATGCTTGAATTGCTGTGGATATACCATATTTTAGATAAAGGTACATAAGCCAAATTAGATCATCCAGACCAGCAAGTTAAAAAATTGAGTTAGGGCAGTGTCTTGGGAAAAAGTATGTAGTCAAAATACATTTCTCTTGTTGGCTCTGAAGTTGCTGTCATTTTTTCATTCTTATTAAATGTCCAGCTTCATGTGTTGCTAATAATATGGTGACATCTAAGCCACCTTCTTTTTTCTTTCCACTTAGCATATATAAAAAAGGGCTCTGCTAACTTTATCATACTGACAGACCCCTTCCTTAGCCATCCTCACAGTGGTTATGAAGTGTGACTGAGGAGTTAGAGCTAACTGTAAAGGATCTGACACCCAAAAAGAGACATGAAGAGGTGATGGTGGGACTGCAAAGAAAACAAACCACAATTACAGCTTTCTATACTTCTGTATTCTATGGTTCCTTTACTGTCTGCCTTGATAAGTTGTCACGTAAAAAGTAAGATATATGATTTTATTTCTGAAATAGGAGAAATTGCATTCACCTAACATTTTTTTATCCAGAAGGATTTGAAACTTCTCTTTCAAAAAAAGTAAAGCTCCATAGGCTGAGCTGGGATTAAATGTATAACTGTGGCTTATCCAGAACATCTTCATTCTGTGTATGTGGAGAAACATAACTTGACCTAAAAAAACCCAAGAAAATGTGTGAAGCTTTAGAAAGTATATTTGTGCAGAAGAGGAAGAAGAAAGTTGGTGCCAAGAAATAAAGACACATGATTTTTTTAACATAATGGGACAGATGTGGAGAAGGTGCATGAAAGAGAATTCAAGCTTTTCTGACATGGTCACTTTAAAAATATTTTAATGGAGGACCCAAGAGGTCACACAATGAATATGAGAGCTCAGGAGAAGTTTAAGAATCATTTTTAAAATTTCTAAGAAATGTCCATGGTATTTTAAACCACTAGATTCACCATAGGTGAGAGTCTGAAATCTTTAATCCCAATTACAAAGCTAGCAAACAGACCTATAATGTCAACCAAGGATGAATAAAACAAAAGTAGGGTTCTGCTCACTATACAAAAGGAACAGGATTTGATAGATACGCTGTATTCCTATTCTATTGTTTTCTCTCATCAAAGTACTTCAAGGCTCATCATGGCTCTTTTCACACTAAAATAATAACAATAAACAAAAAGCATGATCAACTACAGTGGCATTTCACAGCATCCATCACTTATAGAGCTTGAAACAGGAAGCACCGTTTTCCAAATTGAAAATGTTTGAATGGGCTGTCAAAAAGCCTCTCTGTAAATGTGTTCCATCCAACAGAAACAAGCCCTCTGCAAACAAATCAAGTGGTGCAGAAATCCTTTGCACAAGATGATAGGCGAGGCCTCCATGCTGACACTGTATGCAAGCCAAGTTTTCATGTACTTTGATGGCTGACCTCCAACTCCTGACATATTCATTATATTCCAGCATGTTGGGCGCAGATTGCATTGAAGTGATGACAGCTACAAGACAGCCAACAAGGAATATGGGCATTCTGGCAACAGGTGGCCTTTCATTTGTACTGGGAAAGTTAATCTAGTTTATCATCAAAGTATATTATGTTCAAGGAGTGTCATGTTTTGAGAAATACAGTGACAGATTAAACAGAGGAAGCAGTCTTCCATAGACTGTGACATTTTTAGTAGACCAAACCTTTCAAGCTGCTCTATTGTTTATGCTTGATTTAGGTCAGTTAAAAATAATTCCATTGTCTCAGGGTTTACACTGCTGGCTCCAAATTATAGTTTCTGGCCTATGTCAAAGTCTGATGGAGGTATGTCAGAAAGTATGCAGCCCTGGGACCACCATCAGCCACACGCTGGGGAATACTTGATTTCCTTGAAAAAGGTGATTTTAGAAAGATGATACTTCTCAAGGAAAAATAACAGAAATACTTCTGGGAATGTGTGTGCCTTTAGCTCTGACAACCACATTAGCTGCAAAATCAGTCCTGAAAATTCTCACTCCCTTGCCCACTTTGCTTATCTTTTTCAACAGACTGAGGAAAAATTGTGTAAAATTGAAATCATGTCAGAGTCTCATAACTCAAGTGGTTGATGTGAACTCTTGGTTTAATTTCACTCCCACTTTTGAAGACAGGTCAGAGAAATACTGTGCCACAGTTAAAGTAAACCATTGATTTTATGTGGAAGAGTATAGTCACAGAGCACAGTCACCAATTTTTTTGTTGAAACTGGTTTGTGGTAACTAAGTATCTTTTAACTAAACAGATTTTTTAAAATAAATCCACTTGCTGTGGAAATTACAAATAAATATACTCAAGAAATCTGGAAATCCTGATGTAGTCACCAATATTGCAGCTTTAATAACGTAAATATTTTTTCTTCTTTACTGACCACTCTTTGAAATGCAGACTTAGCTGATGATATTGGAAGTAAAACTAGACACTTCAAGAAAAATGGGGTCTAACCAGGGAACTTAAGTCACCAACAAAACCAGCAGAATAGCAGGGCTCAAACTAGAGCCTCGATAGGAAACCATGGCAATATCTCCAAATCAAAATATCAGGAGTTCAGATGACATACTTTCTTATTAATTTCTATCAAAACTAAATAAATGGAAAATGTAGACAAGTGACTTCACTTCATTAAATAAACTTGCCAAATAAAGGGGAAAACAATCTCCCATCTTTTCCTGGCATTTGTTACTTATAGTATCGTTAATACTAAACTGTTACTGAATAAGTAATATAATATTTTATATTTCTGTACTGACTAAAATAATATTTTGACAGAAGAGTGGTCTGAAAACTGAGTATGTATGAACATAATATTTTTTAAACTTTGAGCTATACAGATGCATTGGTGCTTTAGCAAATTTCCTGAAATCATCACCACTTCTTGCATGTCATTCATCACAAAGTTGCCTTTGAGCACATGAACCAAATTAATTCAAGGCACAAGATAATGAAAAAAGAAGTCTTCCAGAAGAACACAGGGCAATTACATCCTTTAGCCCTTGTAACCAGACCAGATTTAATCCAAAGACATTTGCATAACAGTTACTAGCTTTTCAAGCAAAGAATTTACTCTTCTTTTTTTTTTTTTGAAAGATGCTAAGGAGAAAAATTCTCAGGTAACAGTACATTTAGATGTATCAGAAACCTCTAGAAACTGTGGCATGAGTACATAATGTGTCTGACATGACCAGTAAGAAATCTGAATCATCTTCTCATGCAACCTTCATACAGGTACTTGTTAAGAAAATTAAATGTCTTAGGATGAGTCCTGAGAAAATTTTGGAATTTGATGAATAGAGTTCTCTTTCAATTTGGGAAAAGCAGATACACAACGTGATATAAAATTAGGCCAGATAGAACAAAAAATGGAGTAGGAAACAAGTTACACAAGTTTTCAAAATGTGACAGATGAAGCGGAGCTTTCAGTGTTATGTAATAAGAAAAAGAAGATGAGCAAACAACAAGTGTGCTGCTTTTCATGGATGAATACACCCAGATCACCACGTCTCACTGCGACAAAGGCCATTGACTCCCTTTAATTGACAGCTGTGAGTACCTTCACTTCTCTAAGTCTTTTCCTGAAGAGCTGCTCCTGGTTCATCTGTTGTTTGCTCTAACCTGTCCAGTGGATTTATAGCTTCTGATTATGATCTTCTTTACAATGTTGTGCAGTTAATTAAGACATATGTGCATTCGACTCCTCGTGTGACTGAGAGCACAATTATACCCACAGGCTCTTATTTCTTTCACGTTTCTATTGTTTTTGAGCAGAGATGCCTATGTTTGTCTTGTCTCATGTTCTCTGTCTATTTCTTATGTCAGCCTAACTGCCTACAACTAATTG
Organism: Emberiza elegans; assembly: GCA_024865655.1. Classification (NCBI taxonomy): domain Eukaryota; kingdom Metazoa; phylum Chordata; class Aves; order Passeriformes; family Fringillidae; genus Emberiza; species Emberiza elegans. The sequence goes on along the minus strand of JALJVW010001283.1, from coordinate 21,869,061 downwards.
TAGAAATGGCTTTTAATTAAAAATTATATTATGCAGTCCCTTCTGCTGTGCTCTTGTCTTTCCCCCATGATCTTAGCTGTCAGAGGCAGAATGTTTTGGAATTTTAATTTAATTTTACTGCAAAGTTCTTCCCAGTGTTGCCCTTAATTCCTGCAGCCTTAATTCCTTGAGTAACTGGAAGCTGAAAATCATGTTATTTGGATAACCAGGCAATTTTGCAAGTTTTCTGCAAAAAAGAACACATGGTAGAATTATGCCATGTAGTGTTGACTAAGCTAGAAGTGAAATAATAACCATCTAAATAAAGTTTTACCTGCTGCTTTATGAAGAACCTTTCTCTTTTCTGCTCTTAGGGTGTTGCAGTTAGCCTGTGAAATCAGATCTATGGAAGATAGGCATCCTCACTCCAGAAAAGGGGAAAAGTGAGCTCAGCTAGCAACTTTTAATGTCTCAAGCCCAGAGTGGCACTCTTCTGCTTAAGGAAAAAGATAGAAATAAACTTAATTTGAATCGTTCCTTCAGATGAAATGAGGGTTTGAGTCTTGAACCAAAGTATTTTAAGAAAAAACTTAAAAGCTAAATTTACTTCTTTCTTCATAGTCACTATTCATCTGAATCCCTGTAGGCCATGCGCAAGATGAGAGGAAATTACACCAAGAAATTTTAAAGCCTTAAAAAATCTAGGAGCAGTGCTGCATGGCTTTCAGTGTTGCATACAAACATGTTAGCTTCCTGTGCACGCCTTAGCTCTGCAGAATACTTATTTTTGCAGGGTGTTTCACCAGCAGAAGCAAGGCTGAGAAGAGCACATTTTTTTATACAAATTACACAATTTCCAATGCTTTTATACAGGGTCTATCAGAACAGGGTTCTGATCCACAGAGGAGATTAATTTACATTATTCTAATAAACCCAGTAAGCAATACATTAAAAGGCAGGCAGATAAAATAATCGTGACAATATCTCAAAAGAAGAGAGATTCAGTATTCAGTACTGTTTCTGCCACATTTGAGTGAAAATGATTCTCTTATTCTCACCCCAGTTTCCAATTACCTTTGCTTAGTTTATCATTCAAATAATTTTGTCCTTAATTACAATTTCTAGTAATAATGGTTTAGCATGCAAGAGACCAGCACTGCTCACTCAGAATACTTAGAGACTGAGATATCCTTGCTAACAGGACAGAGAGGTGTCATGGTTTTTACTCATGGCAAGTAACACTTAGACATGGATTTCTAGTAGAACCTCTCAGAACTGGGATTTGGGTTTCTCAGTGCTTTTTTATCTTTTTTTTTTCTTATTTTTATTTTAAGAACAACTCTTGCATTTGCTTAAAAATCACTTTTGCAGCCAACATTTCAACAAGAAAATTCTTCAGAGAGCCAATTTGCAAAGAAAAACATTAAGCAGACACTAAGGCTTTTTCTGTACTGACTAAAAGCTATTTTTCTCTAATGAGCTTTAAAAATCCCACAGTGTCATTTATTTCACTCAAAAATACTGGACATTTAGACACAGAATGTTCACTATTTCCTGTGAAGTATCCAGGTACGGTCAAATATGTAACTGACTTGATTTGATTGACCTTGTGCTAACTCTGGAAGTGCTCTGTCTATACTACAGTTTTGCCTCAATTATCAGCATGCAAAACACTTCCTTGCCATGCAAGAAAAACAGAGAAAAAAGAACTTTATACAACTCTTCCACTTATGGGTGCTATCAGACTGCCCCAAAAGAAAATACTCTTAGACAATTCTACTTGTCTGTCTCATTTTGCTGTTGCCATGCAGAAGGTGTCAACAAAATGTAGCTATTGTTGCAAGACTGTACACTGGCACAAGTAAATGCAAACTCCTCTGACTACACTGTGGGGAAAGAGTCCAAAGTGAATTGCCTTTCCCAGTTACCCAGAGAAGCAGAATGGGGATTATGAAGAAATTCTATCTTTCCCCTGCAGAAATTTGTGATGTTTGGCTGACAGCACCACTGATTTACATCCTCACACTGCTGAACTTCCTGTCCTGCATTTGGCCTGATAGATATTCATTCTGTAGAACAGTGTTTCATACCTTTTTGCATCTGTAGCACACATCCTGAAAGCTTACATGGCAGGCTTCTGCTGATGCTCGTCTCACATTGAAGTCAAGATGTTGAAGACATTAACAAAAGATATATTAAGTAATTGTGGTGCATTATCGATATTGTATTTCATAGAAAAATGGTTCAGAAAAAGAGGACCAATGCATTTTTACCCAAAGGTTTATGTAGATACTGTTTATAAAAGCAATGAAAGTATCAAAACGCATGCTAATGTGTCAAACATCTGCAGTAATTTCATGGCATGAGCTTCCAGTGACCTTCTGGGACATTGCCACTAATTTTTCTTATTAAGAAAAATTATTTCCACATTCCATCATGCCAGTTTCTGGAGATATGCAATAAGGAACTAGTGTACAGTAGCTCAAATTAGATACAGCGTGTCTCTGCTTAATTTACTTCATGCTGTTAATTACCCCTCTACAGAGATTTTAATGGTGCCACATTTAATAATCCAGATCTGTCTACATATAAGCACATGTTGAAACTGAGTGGAATTTATTGTATTTTGGTGTACAACTAGCAACCTGGCAATTTCATGTAAGAGGATGTTGAGTAAGATGGTTTTTACTAGTCCTCCTGACAATTACAGGTTGATAGTCTAGAAAGCTTTCCTAAAAGGCATTTTTTTCCTGATGAGACACTTCTGTGGAGAGCAAGGTCATTTAATCCCTTCCTCCTTTTCGTTGCATTCCAAACAAAGGACCTAGCCACATACTGGGTCACAGATTTAATATGTATTCTGCAAATAGCTGTGCTGAGGAGGCAAATCCTCCAATTTTCTCATACCCTACCCTTGATTGTAGTGGTCATAGTTGTCCTTTCCCAGAAAATAACATTGATGGATCAGAATAAAATGTACCTCCTAGCAAAGAAGTATGTGTAAGTGACAAGGTGTTTGGCTGTGGTGGGAATCTCCTCTCTAAACACCAGAGCTGAAATAGGGCAGATGCTAACATTCTAAAACTTAGTTTTGATGCGATGATGCAGTTATAAGTGGGCTGCTCCTTTGAATCAAATTAAATACATATTCTGGTTCTTGCTGAATTCAGGAAATGAGCCTAGGCTGTCTACAAGCTATCTCATAAGTTCCCATTTTTTTAAAATTCAATTAATTTCTTTATTACATTTACCTACTCCTGGAATTTTACTGCCAGTAGTATGGGTGCAACAAGGATTCCTGCTTCAGTCTATGCTCTCCATGCCCAAATACTGTAGCCCATGGCCCGTGGCACTCCATAATTGTCCTGTAAAGCATGGACACTTAGGTAATCATTCCTGCTGCTTTCTCTCGCATCGCAAAATTTCAGCCTGTAGGGCTATTTTTAAAAAATACAGTAATACATTTAAAAAGAGATAAACTCTACTTAAATTAAGAAAATATGCAACTGTGTTTTTAGAGGTTTAGCCTGACCAAGGCAGAAAACTGGACTTCTGTTAGAACATGTCTTGTAAGTTCATGAAGATAAAGTTGAGGACTATGCAGAGAATGGTATTTTAACTATTGTATGAGGAAATGTGCTTAGTTTCTTATTTTAATGTAAATAAACAAGCAATATGCAGTAAAAAATCAAGTTAGCAAATGATTTTACAAATTTCACAAATAATTAATACTGTTAATCTATCCCATTTCCCTCTTGTCATAACCTTTACTTCTTTTGAATGTTTTGAAATTCATAATGTTAGTGAAGTGCTTAAGGAAAAAAGGAAAAGAAAAAGTTAGCATTTTAAGCTGAAATAATGCCAAAATACAAGAGGGTTGTGCAAAATACCAAGAAATCATTGATATTTTTTATCCAGAGTATTGACATTGTAAACATCTCATAGTACAACACATGCACTTTTATTGGAACTTACTTTCAAGCTCTTATTAACCTTAATAAACTGACCACAGAAATGATGTGTGGAAAGGAATCCAATCATTTGCTTAATAACATCTCACAATACTTGAAAAATAGGATCACAATCTTCCAAGTCTTATGATCAATTCAGTTTCTCTGATCCTTTACATATATGCTAAGGAAAATTGCACCTGTATTAAGTAATATATAACACTTTTGATTTATATTTCTAAGGTGACAATTTGGCTTACATCAGTTTTGAGGCTTTCAATTTTCCTTTCACATGACTCCTTTCCAGTTACTCTATTATAAATTTTTTGTCATGTGAGAACATATGTGTTTTCATCGTATATTTCCTCTTTTGAAAGAATTATGTCTTCATGTTTCTTACGTGTGAACACTCATTAACATGTTTTTAGCAACTTGTCTCAGTCTCACATGTACCAATAGTCTATTGCTTTGCTCTTGAGCTTACCTACTGAAATGCCCCTTAAAGGTACAAATGCTTAAATGTGCAGTTCTTTTTTTTTTAATTTAGGTTTAAATTAGGTACTCATTCCAGGACCCCTTTGGCCAGCACATTCACAAATTCTGCTTTTTTCATCGCTCAATTGCATTTGATCAATACAGAGCAGTTCTCTTAAATATTGTACTATTCATAGTCAAGTGGTCTTCTGGAGGTTAGTCAAAGTTCATTGTCTCTCACTTGTGTTTAGATGACCTTTCTTTTTTTTTTTTTGGAAAACCAAACTCATACAAAAAACCCAAACCACTATTGAGGAAATTATGTGATAATTTAGACTTGTAAAAGATTAAATGATGAGTGTTGATATTTTATAACTAAGCTTCTGCAGAGTAATGATAGAAAGGGAAGTTCTTGGAAAGACTGAAATATACCCAAACATGTCCATAATTTAGTTTAACAAACAAAAGATGTTAAATTGTGTTTCTAATCTTTGCAGTAGCTTGTTGGTACGATTTCTTCGTAAGCACAAAGATAGAACTCAGGGATATTACAGTGTTGTAAAGATAGTGAACAGATCAAAGGTTTATTGACATGACAGAGATGGACGTATCACTTCACTTAATTCATCACTTTTCATTATACAACTAAAACCACTTTTGTACCATTATTACAGCTGGGAAATCTACTCCAGAATTTCCTTCTCTGGCTAACAGCTCAGATGGAGCAATCGGGGAGAGATGCTTGGTTGAAATATTTCTTTGGGTGTATCTTACATGTTATTATTTTCAATATTTTTAAGCCCAACTTAGTCAAAGCTTCCTTTAAACTTGGTATGGGCACATTTTCACATAAAAGGATCACCTGGCAAAATTCCTAATTCTTGCAGTTACTTGTTTTATATGCAGACTACACTTAACTAATGGGAGCAGGCTTTCACCATGTCTCTGAAATTGTTAGATTTTTAATCTTTTATACTTCACTATCCAAAAGACTTGATTTGACTGAGATATAAATGTTCTAGACATCATGCAAAAATATGTTTAAAGAGTCTGTGTCAGAAAGAACTTAACCTTGTCCATTACACTTAAAAAAGATCCTGCAACTCTGTATACTCTGGGATTTGTACAACCTTCAGCTAAATATTTCTGATTCTGTGTGGACTACAGACCCAAGGGATTGAAGATGTCTCTGTCAAGCTGTCAAGAAATAATTTATTCTGGTAAATGCAGAAACGTTTTCTTTATAAGTCTTCAAGGCTATACCACTATCAGGACATTTGCCTTTGATCCAATATAAATGAAGATACTTGTTCTGAGGAGTAGCATAATTTAATTATTTATTCCATTCTTCCTCTTCCCCACTAAAGGACAGTTAACAAAATATGGGAGTAAAAAATACATTAAATGAAATGAGTCTTCTTAAAAAGGGCTTACTTTCTTTGAATATGGCGAAACATTGTTCATGCTTCTTCTGAAAGCATTCAGCCTGTGAGAGAGAGGCTGTTACAAAGAGAACCCACACCAGTAAAAATTTATAGACTGCCCTGAATGATGGGAGATTCTTGACATCTGGCAGTTTCAGGACGTATAAGAAACATTTCGAAAGGTATCTGTGCCTAATGAAGTTGTTTGTCACAGCAGGAGATAAAGAAAGGTGGACCAGTTCAGAATATGAGAAAGAGATCACTTCCACTTTCCTGTACCTCCTTTCACATTCTGCTCAGCTGACAGATACCACTGAATTGAGTGGTACCAATACAAAGACCAACAAAGTACAAAGACCAATATTTTCTAAACCATAAGTGCTTAAGAGTGAAGTTTTGTGCTTCCTTACATAACACTTTCTATTGCATGAATCAGGGTTAGAATCCAAGCCCAACAGTCATCAAATAAAGATTTCATCACAAGAAAACTTCCTTGTACAGAAACTTCTATTCTAGGCATTTGTAGTGTCTTTCTGCCAATATAGTGAGAGATTTGACCCACTGGGTTTCTTTAACCCTTACAAAACAAAAATATCTCCCCCCCCCAAAAAAAAAGGTGCATTATCAGAAGACGGAACTTTTCTGTTTCCATTTCTTACCATGCCAAGTGGGGGTGGAGTTGAGTGTAAATAACAGTATACAAAAAGAATTTTTAAAAGACTGGTTCAAAGCACACAGAAAAAACATGAAAATTACTGGATTCACAGCTTATTGCAAGCTCCCCAGTTGTTTTAAATACAAGAGCATCTAATTGACCCATCATTTCATGCTGATGTCATAGAGATATAAGAGCTTTCAGTGAATGGTAGAACAGATAAAATGCAGTGCTGGCAGATCCAGCATTCAAAAATGAAAAATCAAAGGCAATGTTTGCACCGATTTTGGGTCACAAAGCTACTGACTTATGCCCAGTCTGATTTAAAGTCCATTACTTCTTTCATGCCAACCCCACTTATAACTGATTCACCACTGCTGTCACAGAGAATATGCCATTCACACATCTTTCCTTTACAGTCAGATATTTGAAACAGCATACAAAATGGGTTTTCAAAATTGATGTTATCTCTCAGTTCCAGCAGGAATCCCAGGCCAGCTCACTGGTTTTCACAAAATAAACAAACAAAACCCCCACCACCTTTCTGGTAGTAGAGTTGGGAATGTATATCTCAATTGGATAGTAAAGCAGGCTGCATGGTATTGGAGAACATAAAGAAGGTTGCTTTCCTCCTTGACTTCAAGGTCACCTACCCCATTGTGTTGGTTTTGTATGGCCTGATTTTTGGTGAGGAAGGAAGAGGCCAGCCATGGAAGTGATTTTCTGTGAGGAGCTGCTACCAGCTTCCTCTGTCCCTGGCAAAGCCAATTTGTGACTACTCCGAGAGTAGGCTTAGCATGCTGCCAAGTCAATTAGAGGCATTGGTAATGCCTCTATGATAACATATTTAAGAATGAAAAGCCCATGAGAAGCTCTCTTTCCTTCTCCTCTCTGAGGGGTGGGGAGAGGCCATGCTGCAGGCTGGGCTAGCGCCAGGAGGGCTCACCAGCCAGGAGGGCCCGCGTGGCTGAGAGTGGCGTGGCAGGACAGTGCCACACAGCTGCTGCTATCTCAGCATGGCTGGTAATGAACTTTCTTTGCTTAGCCCCTTTTAGCCTGCCATGCTGAGAACAGAAGGGCAGAAGTGCTGACAGCAGCTGTTATTTTGAGCTCCCCACATGAGGAGAGGCGTTGAGTGAAGCCAGTGGCTGGTGTGGCATGTACAGTGCCAGCGGGGACCACATGACCAGTAGTGAGAGGTGTGGCGAGCCATTCACCGAAACAGAGCCCGGACAGAATCAACTTTTCAGTGCTGCAGAACTCCATAAAAACTTTCAGTAGCTAGAACTTAACAAACAAACCTATGAATATCAATTCTCTCCGTCAGAGAAAAAGGGAAAGGTGAAGACATGTGAGGAGAACATGATGGTACTGAGGTCAGGAGAAGGAGGAGGTGCTCTGAGCATCAGAGCTGAGATTCTTCTGCAAGCCATGGTGAGAACTATAATACAACAAACTATTTCCCTGTAATTCATGAAGTGCCAGGGAGGATGCAGAAAGGTGCTCACACTGGAGCATGTGGATGCTGAGAAGCTGTGATCTGGTGAGAGGCTTGAACTGAGAGAGTGAGAACTCTTGCTTCCAGAGATAGAGGAGGAAGACCCTTGCTTTTATACCAGAAAAGCTTATACTTAAAAACTGCACACCATGAACTAATGGCGCATGAAAAAGCAGTTGTGTGAAGGCTGCTTTGCCTGTGAGAAGGACTCACATTGTAGGAGGTTTGGGCAGGAGTACTACATTGAGGCCAAAATGTTCTTGAGTACCTCAGCCTTCTCCTCATCCATAATTACCATTTTTCCAGCATTGTTTATCAGGACGGTAATCTTGGTTTAGAAAGACAGGTGTCTGCTAAGGAAGGCAGGAGCCTCCCCTGAAATGGAAAAATGTAAATCTCTTCTCTCTGAATTGCTGTAAATTTGAAATTAATGGGGGCTCTCAGGCAAAAATATGGGAGCAGGAATAACATTTCTTTATTAGGGAATAAAATAAAAAGATAAAATAAACAATGCAGTAAACTTAAACAACACTGACAGAGTCAGAATACAACCTAACACCCTGTTGGTCAGGGTGTTGGTAGCAGTCCAATTGGAAGTGTTGCTGCAGTCCTGGAGTGTCAGGTGTGGTTCTGTTGGAGCAGGGACCCTGTAGAAGGGTGTAGTCTTCCTCTGAAGATCCAGTGGAAGAGGCAGCTGTTCCTATGGGATATCCAGCGGAGAAAAGCCGTGATGGTGTTCCAGAATCTCAAGATTATATCTGGGTAGGAATGCTTGGCTCCTCCCTCTGGGTAGAGCATCTCACAAGGGGATGCTGTAGTCCTTATCAGTCATGCTGTGACATTCAATAGCCTATTATCAGCAGATGGCTCCCCAGAGGGAGGAATGTTTGTGGAAGAGATAAGGAAAACTGCCCACTTAACAAAAGACAACTGCCATACAAATGGCAAATAGAATTCAATTTTCTTGGCAATCCAGGACAGTGGTACAATTTCTTTGACCTTCCTCTTCTGGTTAGAAGACTGTAGAAGCCCTTCCTCTTATTCTATTGTTAGACTGAGTTCAGTTTGAAACACTCTTATGATGAATCTGTAAACTTCTTAAACACTTAGAAGAAGAATGATGACAAATAGGTTGTAATTTCTTTTAAGCACTCTCTAATACATTAACTTGAATTATTTCTACAGTTACAATAGCGGCGTGCTTATTAAAAATCAACTGTAGTGTTTTGTTACTCCCAATATACACTGGAAAAAAACCCTATTGTTAATGCTTTTGGTCAAGCACTGTAGAGAGCTTTGTAGACATTTGGCTAGCTGAGAGAGGGCACATAGACACAGTACCATTAACAAACTGAGAAAGACACAGGCCTAAGAGTCAGCAGTCAGTGTCCAATGGCAAAACTAGGACATAATAAACTTGCTACAACATGAAGATGTAGGAGAGTAGAGCCTTGCCAGAATAAGAAGAATAGTTTCAATAGTTGCAATGAAAAACCTAAAAGAATGTAGAAGTAAGTGTAGCTAGATGATAAGTAAACCAACCAATCCTGAGCTCAGCTTTGCAATATGTATGAACTTCATTAAATCTAATATAAATGTATGCGACTACCAATCAATAAATGAGATCTGCTGATCACCCATATTGGAGTGCTGCTTTTCTCCCGCCGATCCTACAAGCACAGACTGTTAAACCTTTATTTCAGTACAGTATTTTAAGAGCAATGTAATTTAAATATTTGTCATTCTTGCCATTTTATTTATCACTTCTTTCAAATCTATTAAAAAAAAATATATGGTTTTTTGCAGACAGACACTTAACCAATGTCCTTAGGTCTAAAACCATCATAAATTTAGAAGGAGGAATTTTATGTAATTGCAAACAAATTCAGCAGTTTGATGAATGGGTAGGATTGTGATTTAAATTAAGACACCTTTCCAGAATCCGTAAAAATGATGCTGCATCAGTATGCAGTGTAAAGAAACTCAACCCCTCATTCACCATACTTAATTATAAGGAATAACTGTTTTTCTGCAATATGTTGGAAGACCTTGTACTGAATTGTGACTTTGTTCTCACTTTAGTCATCTATCCCTTTGTAATCTGGATCACTCTCTTTATCCTCTACATCCTTGGAAGTTGAAATTTCTGAAAGAAATTGGAGGGTGTTGGTTCCTTGCTTCATGGGAGAGGTTCTTCACAGCTGGGATTTTACAGATTTTTTTCCTTGATGAATTCTTTGATCTGGTATTAAGTGTTAAGTCTGAATGTTACCATTCTTATCTGCTCTGAGGCCCTCAATGTCAAGGCATGGACCTATTGGAGTAATTTCAGAGAAGGGCCACAAAGATGATCAGAGGGATGAAAAACCTCTCCTGTGAGGAAAGGCTGAGAGAACTGGGACTCTGATCAGACTGGAGAAGAGAAGGCTTTCAGGTGACCTAATTGCAGCCTTCCAGTACCTGAAGGGAGCCTCCAAGAGAGATGGAAGGAGACTATTTACAAGAGCACAGCAGTGACATGACAAGAGGCAATGTCTTCAAACTGAAAGAGAGATGGTTTAGGTTAGATGCCAGGAAAAAATCTATGGTATGAGGGTGCTGAGGCATTGGGACAAGTTGCCCAGAGACACTGTTGGTGCCTGGAGGTGTTTAAGGCCAGGCTGGATGAAGCTCTGAAGAGCCTGGTTTGGTGAAAGATGTCGTTGTCCACGGCAGAGGGGTTGGAACTACATTATCTTTAAGATTCCTTCCAACCCAAATCATTCTAGGATTCTATGACTCTATGACTCTATGACTCTCAAACATTTTAACTAAATGTCTGACAACATATTATCTTCATTATTGTTAATGTTTTCCTTTATTTTATGTATGTAACATAAAAACATTTTTTATGCATAGGTGTACATCGCAAACATGTACATCAATGTTTCAAGATGCTTTTACACTTTTCAATAACAAATATTTACCTCTTTAAATGAAACTGCATTTTTCAGTATCAATTAATAAGAAGGAAATTATTTTTGTAGTATTCCAATCTGGAAAACTAGATCCTATGCTCATTTTCCTGGAAATATAGGTTTTATTTTGTTTTGTGGCAAGCAATTATAATATATATTTATTTAAAAATTAATAGATGAATACATTGTTTTCCTGGTGTATTATTAGCATTTACAGCAAAAATTACACAAGCCTGTATTTTTCTTGATTTCTTGATTTCTGCATCTACTTACAGCCTGACAGAGATTACCTGAAAGCTTAGAAATAAAATAGCTTTCTTGCAAACACATAGGAATGTTAATGGAAGGCTAGGAGACATATAAAAGTAGTTTATTCAAACCTGAATTAAACCCAAGATTAATATTTTGATCTGATGTATAGTAATAACCCAGTTTACTAAAAGATCCTAAATTTTTGCTACAGAAATGGCAAATGCAACCTTTGGAAGTCATGCAGGCAGTGGACAGTGTTGTCTGTTTGAGAGGCTTCAGGGGATGTATGATCAGCAGTGGGATAAGCAGCCGAAAGAGGGGAACTGCAGAGTGTACTTCTTGAGGCACATGGTGGCATCCTCAACAGGCTCCATTAGCTGTGCTGTTGATTACTCATCTCTGTGCCTCTTTCCTGCCCATTTCCCTGCAACCCTGATGGGGACCGGTGCCTTTGAACAGTGGAATCACGGCTGCCCTCTGTCCCTCTCCCCATCTGGATGCCCTGGTTGGATAGACATGGGGAGACCACGGTCAGCACCAGGCAGTGTATATCTAGCTCTGTTAGCAGTCACAGACTGCGGTTCTGTCCTGATTCTACAGACCATACAACAGCCCTTCTCCCGCACCTGCCACCCCTACCCTACCTCCAGTGCATGAGGCCAGAGAGAGGACTTGGGTCATATCCCCCTGTGGAGTCTGTTGACCACTATTTTTACCACAAATCCAAGGATTTGTGTATAATGAGAATTTCTGTACAAATAATATCATATAGATGAAATATTGCATATTCTCATGGCTGATAGAGTATTGACGACCTGATAGAAAATGGTACACATGGGTGTTATCTATTCCTGTTTAAAATTAGGATTTTTAATTCCAAAACAGATTAATATTTATCATGCAGCAGTTTACCTATTAAGTACAAAGTCATACAAACTGCTGTGATGTCTATAATAATGATTTATCTTTTGCTCTCAGGATCATCTTTACTTTATACCCAATTTATTTATAAATTCAGCTTTCACTGGGTGTAAGTTAAAATGAAAAGATTGAAAATCTGGCAACTAACATTGCAAATGCTCAAAAATCTGCTGAGACAGAAATCAAATTCTTATAATTATGAAGAGCTTTTTTATTGAGAAAATGAGAAAAAGCTTTAACCATCCTTAAACAGAGGGGAAAACACAAGTGTTTAATAGAAGGATCCAAAAGGAAGGAGGCTTAGTGAATTACAGAAATGGAAAACATATATTAAAAAAGATTATTCATTAAATAAATGTACTCACAGGTGTGTATCATGAACCAGATTCAATAAACACTAGGACATATATTCAAATTTAAGTACTCTGCAAAGTGTCTTAGGTGCATGCTTAAGTGTATGCTGAACAGAGATTTTGCCAGAAAAGTTATGTTTGTCTGCTTCACTGACATACAACCTGCCATGTTTTCTGTAAAGAACAAGAAAATCTTACACATGTTTTATACTGAGATAGCTTTCTCATTGCAGTAATTTCTTCTTAACAGTGAAAATGAATTATTATAAAGAAAACATTCTTGAGATATTTAAAATATTGGGCCTTTGCATTCCTTAAAGTCATGTTCTCATGCTGTTTGGAAAAAAAATGGGGACAGTAACAGTAGCCCTATACAGCTCTTCAATGATTAACAAGACTAAAAGGATTGAGTATTTATTTTATGAGGGACACAATGGTATTTTGAAAGATCACATAGAGAAATCACTTGCAAAAAATCTGGATTTTTTACAAATTAGGGTTTCTGTTAGGACTGTTTGTAATTGAAGAACATATGGCTGCTGGCAACCATTGAAAAATTACATCATCTTTGACCTCAGAAATATGAGTGATAAGAGGATTATAAACCTTTTTCCATAGTGCTTTAATGCTACTTCCTAGCATGTCAGAATTTATTGCCTTAGAAATAAAGTAGTAAATATTTTAAAAGTCTTCATTCTTGGCAGATTTAGCTTGTTAACTGTGAAGGCAAGCATTAGCATAAATAACTTCTAAATAGTACTATTATCTCTCACTGTTCATACGACCAGAGCAGAGTTGAACTGAGCTCATCACCAACCACCACAGTCAAAGGGCTTACGACACTTTTGGAAACTTATTTTCCCTGGTCATGGCTTACCCTTGCAGCCTCCTCCTTTCTCTGGACACCATTCCCAGAGAAAGGAGAAGTGTACGGAGTTCCACAGCTGTGATGCAGATAGGCTGCGTGGCAACCAAGCAGCGCACAGGCTCCCTGGCCTTGGAGCGCCATGCCCTGCCCCTGCACACCTGGCTCCATCACAGAGCTGCCCTTTGCACCCAGCAGCTCGCTGGCCCACAGGGGTTTCGCTCCACAGGAAACAAGCTTTAAGGAACAGGTGAATATCTCCATGGTCTGTCTCAGAGCATTATGAGGGGGTAGATACTGGGTTCTATACACGGTCCAGAATGACCTTTTGTCTACTTCCTACAAGAGAGCAAACACCAAGAGCACTAAAAGACAGCTTGTCACAGTTTGATTTTTAGTGTATGGCAATAATATTATGCTGAGCTATCTGTCAGATAGAAACACCAAAACCATGACTAAAAAAGCAGAACACTTAATAATATATTTTTATAAAATGTATAAATATATTTTTATATATATATATACATTATATATCTTTATATAATTATTTATATTTTTATATATGTAAATTGCATATGTATATGTAAAATATATATAAGTATAAAATACACTAATAATATACAACTTTGTCATTTTCTTTTTGATAGAGAGATAGAACTAAAATCAGAGATAATTTAGAAATTTAGCAGCAAGGTATTTACATTAAGGCACATTTTATGCTGGAGAAAAGGAAAAATATGCCAATACTTTATTTCTCTCTGGTGTAAACCAACTTGTTTATCTATTCTTCTATCTTATTTATTTTATATATCTGATAAAGCAGCTATTTTTTTGTACCACACAGTATTGAGGACTAGAAATTTCAAGTGCATAACATTTTTTGCTGCAGTCCTACATGTAATAGAAGGGCAGTACTATGAAACCTCAGGCTCCTTTACTGTACTTGGCTACTGTATATTTCACGAGATATGAGGCTGCACTTAGACAGAGATAGGGAATATGATTGAAACCAGGATATCTGTTACAAACCCCAAGTACGGAGACCTGAAAATACTTATTTTTACAAGGAGCCCTTATTCCTTTTTAAGGGGGCTTATAACAAAGATGAAGACAAACATTTTAGCAGGGCCTGTTGCAATAAGAAAGGGGTTATTGGTTTTCAACAGAAGGAGGATCAATTTAGATTAGATGTAGGAAGAACTTGTTCAGCAATGAGGGTGGTTAATTATTGGCACAGGTTGCCTCTGAGGATGGTGGAAGCCTCACCCCAGGATAGATTCCGGGTCAGGTTGGAGGAGGTTCTGAACAAGCTTGTCTAGTTTAAATTGTCCTTGCTCATTGCAGGCTGGCCTAGATGATTTTTAAAGGCCTCTCTAACCCAAATGGTTATGTGATTCTATGATGTTATGATTTGGAACTTGAAAAGAGCCTTAACACACTGCCCTACTCACATGGAAGTCGCAGCAGGATCAAGCTTCATATTAGGTGTGCACCTGCTCAGGCAAGCACACAGTGCCCCTCAATTCAAAACTAATATATGATGCAGAAAACACCTCTGTAGAGTTGCCTCCAGTGAACTCTGTACAAACTAGAAACCTCTCTGCTGTGTCTGTTCCTGTTTAAGAATAACTTGCAGAAGTTAAGGTCACACAAGGCTGAATAGTAATAAATCCAGGAAAAATAGTACTTACCTGCACTCTACAGGAGAAGTTGAGGACCAATGGCTAACGTCTGCACTCCTTCTAAAAAACTCACTAGCAGTAAAGGCAACTGGCCTCCACAAAGATTAATTTCAAATAGAAAACATACGGTTCAAAATTAAATTTAAGGCGAATGTAATTTGAAAGAATTCATTTTCTTGCATTTCCTGTTTGAAATTGATAAGTTATTGCAGTTTTTCACAGACTTACTTTAAATAGTTGATGATTGTTTACCAGCATCAGCTTACCCTTTGATGTTTGTCTTATTATTTCTCTTTTAGAAAGCACTTATAGTTGCACAGTAGGGCTACTTCATCATCAGTCAACTGTATCATAGATTATTGCTAACACAAAGCTCCAATCCTGATTTGACCAGATCAACAGGAAATATCACATTAAATTTAATAATATCATGATGGATATTTTCATCTTTTTTCAACATCCAGCCAGAAAGCATACAGGATCCCCATATCCACATGTGCACATCCCTGGAAAATCAAACACTGCATTCTGACTCGTACAATTAAGATGTCCTCCTACATGTTAAAGGGAAGAGAAATCTCACAGGGAGGGAATCACCATTGATATTCTACTATTTATACCTGTAGCAAAAGAACTGGAGACTCAGATGTCAAGTTTTTATGCAATCAATTGCTTCATATTTTCACCTTTTCTACCAAAGGAGTACAGGTTAGAAACTACTTTGATAAGCAGGGGGATTTCACATTATTTTTTTTTTTTTACTTGATTTTTCTGTTAGCATATCTTGAACACCAGTTAGTAGTTGCTAGTTAAAACCTCATCTCATATTAAAAAAAATGAAACTGAAGTAATATTTTTATATGGGACAAGAATATAATTAAAGAACCTACGCAATCACTGCAATGTAGAAACCAGAAAAGAAATAAAAATACATCATCAATTACTCAACATTTAACATATGATGTTTTGAGGTCCAGTTTATAAATTTCATTAATCATTGAGAAAACTAGAAGACTATTTTTTATCTAAATCAAGTTTTAAATGTCATTTTTTGTTGCTTTAATTTCAGAGAATTTTGGAAATTACAGAAGAGATAAATAATAATTCTGCTAGGATTATATAGTCTTTTCTTAGAAGAGAAATTATTAAATTACAGGCAGGGTCCAAGACCTACCCATGCTGTGGGGACCCTGCAGAAGCAAAAGTCACCTTGCTCAACTTCCCCTGGCTGATCATGTCCTACTGAAAGTTAGCATGGCTCCAAATTTTCCATCTGATCTTCCTAAAATTTCATTTTTAAATGAATCAAACTAGGTCTTTTAAAGCTACTGTTTGTACTTTTTTAGTTAACCAGATGCATTTTGGACCCAAATAGTTTACAGAATACACACATAAACAGTTTTTCTAACAAAATGGGAGACTAGAAGTCCCCCAGATAGAAGGTAAAGGAAGATGTCAGCCTAAGTACAGGCAGGAGGACAACTGTGTCTCTTACTCATAGAAGTGCTTATAAAGCCCTCACATTTGTTCTCCTCAGTATTTCATTTTTATTGCACACTGTGTATAATCTCTCAGAGGAATAAAATTCCATTCTTCTTTTATTTGGAATAACCATTTCTATAAATAATAAATATAGTAAAACAATAAAGTAAATTATAAGTATTTTGTTTCAAGTATCTGAAAAAAATATGTGGGGTGAAAAATCTTCTATTAGTATCTGTCACATTTGTTACTAGTCAGGAAAATATATACAGATACAATCCTTTAGAAACTTCAAATGATTCATCTATTGAATCATTGATTTAATATTTGAACTATTGATTTAACTATTTGAACTGGGGCAGATCCATCTCCAGGTCTCTCTGTGATGTACACAGATCAAGATTGTACACTTGAGTACATGTTTGCATCTCCATGATCAGCCACTGTGATATGGAGAAACTGCTGACTAGAGTAGATGAGGATCAGACAGATGAGGAGAAATAGCTAAGGGACTTGAAAATTGTATATGGTACTTCACACAAAGGTTTGGAACCTTCACAAAGAACAACAAATGATGCGAAATATAACACAAAAGTGAAGAAATTAAAATAAATTTGTTCCCTCAAAGTTAAGAAAGGCAGTGTGTAGGTTTGTACACCAGTCATCATATATGTTTGTACATCAGTCTTGGGCGTAAAGAAAGACAAAAAATTTTGAAAGTGGCTAAGCTACCAGCAACATCAATTGACAAAATTATCTAAACAAAACTGAACCCAAACAGCAGAGTGTATTGAGACAAGTAGGAAAGATCTGATGCAGCTGCCTCACCTATACCAAAAAACTTAACTGAAAATGCACAACAGCAATTGCCTTGTCAACATTAAAACAAAATATGGAGTAAAATGCAGAGATAATTAAAGACTTTCAATACCTGCTGCCTAAAGATGATTTTTAGTTGTCAATACCAAAAATGCTGTGGTGATAGCCAACCAGGCCCATGTATAGATCACCATCTGGAATGCTAGGACTGGTGGAAAACTTGAGAGCAGATGACTAAACTCAGATCTTGCAGAGCAACTTTATAAGCAGGAAGCAAGAACATTACCTTGTCTATTATAAGGAATCCTCAAAGCAATTCCTGCAAAGGTGGGGAATGAGAAGAAGGGTCTGCCTCAGAGCAGACAGAATGAATGAAGGAAGACAATGGCATCATATTTGTTGCCCACACATTCTAGAAATCTATCACTTTGTTTAATTTCCCATTTCAAAGGCTAATGATACAAGTAAGAATGTAAATGGAGATCTGCACCAACAGGAAATCCTAATCTTAGCGTAACTAAACAAGAACTGTTTTTTACATTGGTGTCCCACATTCTGCATTCAGTTTTCCTGACTTTTGCAAACTTTTGCAAAAGGTAATCATGCAAACTTATGATGCTCCCAAATATTTCTTCTATATTAATTACATATTTAGATGGTAAAATAGAAGCTTACTAAGACTGAAAATGCAGTATTACTGACTAAGAAAACAGTTTGACATCTTCACTGGTAAAAATAAAATTCTATCATTTCTGACTTTTTGGGGTGTTTCAGTTTGTTTGGATTGACTGACAAATAAACTTGTATTACTTTTAAGCAGAAAACTATATGTATGCATTTGAGCTACAAAAGATTCTTGCTGAATGTTCGAAAATGGCAGGTATTCAACTCTGCTGAAATCTCAGTTGTCCAAGTATAATGTGTACCTTAAACACACAAACAAAAGAACCTTTTCTAAATGTAAGGGGAAAATAAAAATTTCATAAATGCAAAAAAAAAAAGTGAGACTGATTCACTCACCTAATGACAGATCAAACATTAGAAAAGAAAGCATGACAGACTTTCTTGTAGTTGTACTATTTGCAGATCTCTTTACAAAGAGCTTCACTGTGTATGCCAAGAAATCTCAGGGAGAAGTCACGACTGCTAGAGAGCTGGTGATGAGAGTTGATAGCCTGAACCAATTCACCTGGCAGAAATGCATTACAAAGAGAGTGTATTTCTACAGAAAAAAATACCTGTTTTGGAAAGTTGACAATGCAAGTGCATGATGTACCAAGAGAAGGACCCAAAAGGGTTAGTATTTTTCCTGTTTTTTTAGATGAGAAGTTAAGTAGCAGTGGAAATTTTCTCTGTTCCATGAAACATGTCTCACAATCAGTGGGACATAAATCTGTGGTCCAACCTTTTGCCAAAATGTGACCTGAAAAATCTGATTGAGGTCATTCCTGGCATCAGTAAGAGTAGATGCTGTGTCCCAAATTTCAATCAAGTATCTTACTAGAAACACAGACCTCCTCTCAACAAAGTAGCAGGTGAGCATGATGCAAAATGTCTGTTAATTTGACTATACATATTCAAACTCCTGTTACCTATTAACAAGTCCAGTACAGAACTTCATCATTATTTAGAAATGTTGACATCCTTTAGACATACTTTTAACTGATCTGCACTTGGGAAAAGCTAGAGGCCTGTTTATTTTGGGAAAAGCAACACAGTATTTATTGCAGGATACCTCTCCCCCCTCTTCTCAGCATTCACTTCTGGAATGACAAAGGTTTATTTACCCTTATTGTGGAAATACTATAATTTTCACAAAACAGTGATACACTGTCTACAGGGGGAACTATTTTCCAAAAGCTGCTCTACTACTCAGTGTTTTGAGGGTATGCAAACTGACAAGGAATATGCCCATCTGAATCTGTATTAAGAATTACAAAGTCCATTTATTTATCTATATACTTAAAAGTATTTTGTTAAGATCCAATCCACAACCTTCCAGTCAGAAATACTGCACTATCTGTGGGAATGAGACAGAGGTATATAGCTAATTCTTGGTCTGGCCAGTTAAAGTGATACCTGTTTCATGCCCCACTTTTTATTTTTGTTTTAACTGTCTTGAACACTTATGAAACTGAAAAAAACCGAGCAATTGTAATTCCAATAAATTAAGATTTCTGATCTCTGAAAACTGCACTTAGAATTATTCCCCAAATCAGAAGAGAATTGGTTTTGCTCACAGAATGTCACACTCTGTACAAGCACTACACAAAGTTTTCAGCAGTTTTGCTCATTCAGTTGCTTTTGGGTTTTGCAATCCCAAGAACACCAGTGATGACAAGCATTCAGGAACATGAAGTTTAATAACCTCAGCTGTCTGTGCTCCATAAATACTCCAAAAAATGTTGAAAACCAAGAAGTCTTCATAGTAAGAAAACCAGCAATAGTAATTTGTTGATATCTTGATAATAGAGCACCTTTGGGAATTTAATCAACCCCTGAATACATCTTCACTTCATACTCTCACTGTGGAACATCATAAAATAATACATTTCCAAATACAAAGGAACTGAATAAAATCTTACTTTTTCAGTTTTAGGGGATTATTTATTTCTCATGTTCTCCCTCTCTGAGAAAGAAATTCTAAATATTTACATGTAGCATTCAAGTATGTGCTGGATTATGGGATATGTCTGTATTCTATTTGCCATCTGTTAGAGGTGGGGCAGTTATCTTCTGTTAATTGGGGAGTTTTCGTCATCTCTTCCATAAACCAATCCTTCCTCTGGGGAGACATCTTCTGCTAATGGGCCATTGAGTCTCACTGCATGACTGATAAAACCACATCATCCCATTGTGAGATGCTCCTCCCAGGGGGAGGAGCCAGCCATTCCTGACTGGATATAATCTGAGACTTGGAACAATGGAACAAGCTTTTTCCACTGGATTCCCAGAGGAAGACCAGGCTCATCTACACCACCACTGGACTTTCAGAAGAAGACTACAGCCGTCTACAGGCTCACTGCTTCAACAGAACCACATCTGTTGCTGCAGGAGGACTGCAGCCAACATTTAATTGGATTGCTCAGGGTGTCAGGTTGCATCTGACTCTGTCAGTGGGTTTTTGTTTGTTTGTTTGTTTGTATTATTGCATTTGTAATTTAATTTTCCTAATAAAGAACTGCTATTCCTATTCCCATACCCTTGCCTGAGAGCCTCTTAGTTTAAAAATCATGGTAATTCGGAGGGAGGGGGTTTACATTTTCCATTGCACAGGAGACTCCTGCCTTCCTTAGCAGATACCTGTCTTTTCAAACCAAGACAAAATACTAAAAGACACCATCAAGGACCAAATATAAATGCCAGGCAAATATAATGTTATATAAAAGGATGAGTTCTATAGACAATATAAAACCATCCTTCTCATATAAGTACAGATTTTTCCCTGGAGAGAAAAAAAAAAGAAAAAAGAAAAAAGAAAAAAGAAAAAAAAAAAAAAAAAAAAAAAAAAAGAAAAAAAAAAAATACAAACTCTCTTCTATTAAAACAGATAAAACTCTCAAATTTTTCAATGTAAAGAAATTTCCTCTGTCCTTTATCCAACACAACATAAAAATTATCACACTCGGAAATTCTTTTTAAGACCAGACTTTCATTTTAGGAGCTGTAGTCACTTCAGACTCACCTTTAATTGCTACTGTATTTCGGAACTTAAGCTATCTAAGAAACAATGTTCTGAAACATGTGGTGCAGGAAAAATGCACCAGAGAATGAGGCAAAAGTCCTAGGATATCCAGGAGTGTTCAAAGACACAAACAAATACATGGGCATGCATGCACAAGGGCAAATACACACTTTCAGCCAACAACACTACAGTTAAACTGCCTCATACAAATAATAGCAAGGAAAACAATAGCAACATGAAAAGGAAAGTAATAACATTTACTGAATAAAACTGATATAGACTAGATATTAGCCAGTCTAAAATGCATTCTGTAGTGGACCATTTTCAGCAACTAAAGGTTTCAGGTGGTAGTTAGATTGGAAACTACAGTCTGAGTGAGAGGGACAAAAAGAAATCCATCCCAGATCCATTTCATCTCCACAAGGCTCCAGCTTACCTGCTGTAGTAAAGACTAACCTAAATTTAAAATTTGAATCAGACTTCTTCTTATATAGTGCTTAAAAAATAAATCTACCATCACCATTCCTACTTCTATCTAATTAATATAACCAGTTTGAATATCAGATGTTCTGAGATGCTAAAAACGTTCATCAAGGAGTCAGAAGTTATTTCACTGCTGAATTATGGACTCATAGAATGATTTGGGTTGGAAGGAATCTTAAAGATCATGTAGTTCCAACCCATCTGCCGTGGACAACGACATCTTTCACCAAACCAGGCTCTTCAGAGCTTCATCCAGCCTGGCCTTAAACACCTCCAGGCACCAACAGTGTCTCTGGGCAACTTGTCCCAATGCCTCAGCACCCTCATATCATAGATTTTTTCCTGGCATCTAACTTAAACCATCTCTCTTTCAGTTTGAAGCCATTGCCTCTTGTCTTGTCACTGCTGTGCTCTTGTAAATAGTCTCCTTCCATCTCTCTTGGAGGCTCCCTTCAGGTACTGGAAGGCTGCAATTAGGTCACCTGAAAGCCTTCTCTTCTCCAGTCTGATCAGAGTCCCAATTTTCTGAGCCTTTCCTCACAGGAGAGGTTTTTCATCCCTCTGAACATCTTTGTGTTCCTTCTCTGAAATCACTCAAGTAAATCTGTGCTTTGACATTGAGGGCCTCAGAGCTGGACACAGAACTCCAGGTGGGCTCTCACCAGAGCAGAGCAGAGGGGCAGAGTCCCCTCCCTGGCCCTGCTGCCCCACGCTGCTTTGGATGCAGCCCAGGACACGTTTGGCTCTCTGGGCTGGGAGTGCCCATGGCTGGGTCATGTCCAGCCTCTCACCCACCAGCACCCCCAAATCCTTCTCCCCGGGGCTGCTCTCCATCTGATCATCCCCCAGCCTGTGTTGATGCCAAGGGTTGCCCTGACGCAGGTGGAGCACCTCGCACTTGGTCTTGTTAAACCTCATGAGATCGCCATGGGTGCACTTCTTGGGGTTGTCCTGATCCCTCTGGATATCATTCTGCCCTTCAGATGCAGCAACTGCATCACTCAGCTTGGTGTCATCAGCAAATTCACTGAAGGAGCACTTGGTTTCTTTATCTATGTTATTAATGAAGATATTAATAACCCTGGTTTGAACGCAGACCCCTGAGGGACACCATTTGTCACTTTTCCTGTTCTCCAGGACTCTCAGCCATTGACCACTACTCTCTGGATGTGACTGTCTAACCACTTCATCATGCATTTAAGAGTTTCACTTATCAGTTCTGTTTTTTTCCAATCTAAAGGGAAGGATCTTGTCAGGGACAGACTTTACAAAAGTCCAGATATTCCCTGCTCAGCCATGCCAGTTTCTTGCCTTCCTTGCATGATTTCTTGCTTCTGGGGATTACTAGCCTCTTGGAGGCTCCTTCAGGTACTGGAAGGCTGCAATTAGGTCACCTGAAAGCCTTCTCTTCTCCAGTCTGATCAGAGTCCCAATTTTCTGAGCCTTTCCTCACAGGAGAGGTTTTTCATCCCTCTGAACATCTTTGTGTTCCTTCTCTGAAATCACTCAAGTAAATCTGTGCTTTGACATTGAGGGCCTCAGAGCTGGACACAGAACTCCAGGTGGGCTCTCACCAGAGCAGAGCAGAGGGGCAGAGTCCCCTCCCTGGCCCTGCTGCCCCACGCTGCTCTGGATGCAGCCCAGGACACGTTTGGCTTTCTGGGCTGGGAGTGCCCATGGCTGGGTCATGTCCAGCCTCTCACCCACCAGCACCCCCAAATCCTTCTCCCCGGGGCTGCTCTCCATCTGATCATCCCCCAGCCTGTGTTGATGCCAAGGGTTGCCCTGACGCAGGTGGAGCACCTCGCACTTGGTCTTGTTAAACCTCATGAGATCGCCATGGGTGCACTTCTTGGGGTTGTCCTGATCCCTCTGGATATCATTCTGCCCTTCAGATGCAGCAACTGCATCACTCAGCTTGGTGTCATCAGCAAATTCACTGAAGGAGCACTTGGTTACTTTATCTATGTTATTAATGAAGATATTAATAACCCTGGTTTGAACGCAGACCCCTGAGGGACACCATTTGTCACTTTTCCTGTTCTCCAGGACTCTCAGCCATTGACCACTACTCTCTGGATGTGACTGTCTAACCACTTCATCATGCATTTAAGAGTTTCACTTATCAGTTCTGTTTTTTTCCAATCTAAAGGGAAGGATCTTGTCAGGGACAGACTTTACAAAAGTCCAGATATTCCCTGCTCAGCCATGCCAGTTTCTTGCCTTCCTTGCATGATTTCTTGCTTCTGGGGATTACTAGCTCTTGTTCAATCTGTCAGGTCTGTTCTACTCTCTTGTCCCTCAGGGCAGTCTGTCAGGGGATTCCACTCTCCCTGAAGAGCTAGAAGCTTGCTTTCCTAAAGTTCGGGGGCCTGATTTTAGGCCCTTACCTGACCCATATCCTGCAGGAGTGCAAACTCCAATGCAGGGTCACTATAGCCTGGGCTGCATCTAATATTGATGTCTCCAGTGAGCTCACCTATGCTGATGACTAATACAACCAGTAACACACTCCTCTGTCTATTACCTGGATTGTGAATCATCAAATCATAGAATCTTCAAGGCTGGAAGAGACCTTCAAGATCATTGAGTCCAACCATCCATCCAGCATTATCACAGCAGCCCCTTAACCACTAAACTACATTACCCAGTGAGAGATCCAGACTTCTCTTGAGCACCTCCAGGGACAGTGACTCCACTTCCTGAGCAACTGATTCAATGTCTGACCACCCTACCAATAAACAATATTTTCTAATATCTGATCTGAATCTCTCCTGGCTCATCTTAAGGCCATTTCCTCTGGTCCTCTCCCTGCTGGCACAGTAGAGGAAACCAGCTCCCACCTCACTACACCCTCCTTTCAGGGAGCTGTGGAGAGCTGTGAGGTTCCCCCTGAGCTTCCTCTCCTCCAGACTAAACAAACCCAGATCCCTCAGCCATTCCTCATAAGACACATTTTCTAGTCCTTTCACAAGCCTTGCTGCCCTTCTCTGGGCACTCTCCAGCACCTCAAAGTCCTTTTTAAAGTGAGGGCCCCAGAACTGAACACAGGATTCAAGGTGTGGCCTCACCAGTGCTGAGTAGAGGAGAAGAATGACTTCCCTGGTCCTGCTGGACACACTGCTCCTGATAAAGTCCAGGATGCCATTGGCCTTCTTGGCTACGTGGGCACACAGCTGGCATACATGTGTTATGTCTGCTGTCAAACAGTACCCCCAGGTATGATAAGAAATAGAGAAAAACAAGGGAGGCACTGTACAATGGCTCACCACCTGCTGACTGATGTCAGACCTGAGTAACTCCCCAGAGTTACTGGGCATGATGTTTTCTGTGGTGTGGAATATCCCTTTGTTCAGCTCACATCTTTCTCATTCAAAACACAGCTGTTCAGAAGAAATTAACTCTACCCTAACTGAAACTAGGACACCATCCTAGGGAAGCACCATTCAATTCCTTTCATATATTTACCTGATGTTTCCCTGTTGGCTTCTCTTAGCTCTGGAGTCCCCAGTTCATCACCCTAAGGCTGAAAGTCTGCTCCAGTACTGTTAAGAGTCACCAGCTGAGGGCCCTTGCCAGCACCTTATCCCTCCAACCTTTGCCTCTTATCCCAGAGTTTGCCAGGGACAAGACTGATATTGTCTCTTTTCCCCATCACATCTGATTTGAAGGGCTCTGCCAGTGAGCCCTGCTAGTTCCCAAGCAGATTCTCCTCTGATGAGAAAGGTGGGTCCCATCTGATGCTGGCACATCTAGTGCTGCTTAGAGCTTTCCATTGTGAAAACACCACAGATTTCTGCAGTGACTCCAGCTGCAGAGCCTGGAAATTTCAGAAGATTCAAAGGGAGAAATAGGACGGAGGGAGATAAATAGACTGTTGTTTCATAAACATAACATTTGGCTTGAATGGTCTAGAGATCTCACAAGGCAACAAAACTATACCAATGCATATATGACCTGGATGAACAAGATCAAGATGGTAGACATGACTGATATCAGTATATTTATATCTTAGAAAACCTTTGATGACTTTTACAAGTGGCCAAAAAAACTACAAAATAGCCATTAGAAAGACTGAAAAACATGTAATCTGAAAGAAAAAGAATAAAATCAAAATCTTTTACTCAATCACAGCAGATAAAGTGTCCCCAAAACACTCTCATCCTTATATAGTATGAGAAGTCCATGCTATCTAAACTGGAGTATCACAGCCATCAAGAATAGCAGACACCTGTATTTATCTACGTACAGCCCATATCTGTAATACATCCAGTTTTACAGCCCTGCTAAACATTTAAAAACACTTATAAGCTTTTAATGAAAACATGGCTTCAGATTACACAACTGGCCTAGTGCAGTTGAGCTTCCCAAAGAAAGAAATGCCAATGTCTCTCAACTTGATGCAAATGTCTAATAATTCTCTTCTAGACTGCAAGAAAATTTCAACAATGTAAAACAGCAATGCAGCAATGCAGCATACAGCTCTGTAAAAACAACAAACAAACAAACACACCAAACAACCACCAAAATGAACTCCAACCAAACTAAACATAGAAATCTATTCCCTTAACAAAGTCAGCCCCTTTAGGCACAATGGAAGTCTGTCCAGCCTAGGTCGTTTCAGTTCTTTAAGTCCCCAAAGTTGGAAATGCTGAAGCTAAGCCATCCACTCTTTCACTTTTACTCTGGTATGGAAAAGGAGCAAGGCAGAGAATCTCACAGTATAATTCAGCAAGCTAAAATGTAGCTGCCAAATTTCCCATTTTAAGCAGATGGAATTGGGGAGGCTGGGTGTCTTTGAAAGTATCCCCTATAATCTCTTTCTTTTGATTTAATCTTATATGAGTAATCCTTTTTAGATCTTATAAGTGATTACTACTCATTATTAAACTCCTTATTATCTCAGCTCAGGTAAAGGACTGCTTTCCTTATTTCACTTCCAGAGAATATTGTAAATAATTTTACACAATGCGGTGAGCATACATACACTAAGTCTGAAGAACCTCATTATTTCATACTAGGAAAAAAAACGTTCCTACACTTTGAAATGCTGTTAATGTAATCCATGCAAATAAAATAAAATAAAATAAAGCAAAACACTAAAAGGATTCAATGACTGTATTTAATTGATTTTCCACAAACCGGGATATATTTTCAGAGGCAAGTATTTTTTGTGGTAGCAGACTTTCTTTTGTGGATCCTTTTCCCGAGCTGCCAAAAATATTTGCCCCTTGGCAGGCAGCCAGCGCTGATTTTAAGCCCATAGCAGGAGCTATTCTCTAACATGGTTGCTTTCACTGAGAGAAGCTTTCTCAGCGTTATTCTGGTGGTTTCTGCAACAGTCAGCGCATTCTTGGAAACATGCTCTAGCTCTAAATTAGGGATGAAATGCAGTAATACATTGCTCTAAATTTTGCACACCTGTCAGCAGCAGCGTTTGAAGCTTGAAAGTGCTGCAAGATGATCCTCCTTCTCCAATGCCTTCCTACAATTCAAGGTCTCCTTGAAATCAGCAGCAAATGGCATGAGTTTTAGGTACTGACTCACCCAGTCCATCTTCTAGGTGGAATGCCTCTTTCTGCTCTCACATTGCATTTTCCCTAAAAGTCTCTACAGGCAGGAATACTGGCAGAGATTTTCACAACCACATTAAGAAATGGTTTTTAATTTTCAGTTTTTAATTATTTTTTTAATGGAGAAAAACATGTGAGGTAGTAGCAGTAGAGCCGGGTAAAAGATTTTTTGCTGGTGAATAAAGCAAATTGAGGTAGAAACTACATTTTGTTCATTTTTATTACTCTTACAATGGACAGATTACTGCCACAACACATAATCCAGTGCTTGGTAGAGAAACCCAGTGCTGGTGAGAGTCACATACTCATAAGTCTCGAGGTTTTAAGAAGAGAGGATTGCCAGGTTAACAGGATTCCAAAATGATTTCTTAAGCATATCTCCATCTTTTGGAACGACTTCTCAGTATGACCTCTCATGCTCATCTAATCACACATCACAAGCAATCACTAGGTCTTGTGCCAATACAAGGAAAAGACAATGAATTTTACAAAATACAATTTGTTAATAAGTGTAGTAGCAGCCAAATTCAATTCCCTTAAGTTCTATACACTTGTACCACAATTGTGGTTTTGCATGGCTTAGCTCTTCATCTTCTGCTGTTTCTGTGAGTTACTTGATTTGAACTAAAAGCATTTCAAGTCAAGTTCCCCAGTAAGTGCACAAAACACCGTATTATAATCAATAAGTAGATGTTGGAACACTGAGAAAAATATCAAATTACTCTCTTTAAGGCTTTTGGCAGGAATTTTCAGGGAACAAGATCAGATAAGTGGCATTTATCAATTCTCCTCCTGTTGAAGAAAAGAACAAATCTGCAAAACCTGTTAGAGAAGAGTTGTTCATGCTTCCCTTTTTCTTCCTCTATTTCCATAACCACAAAAAACCCTAAACGTTAAATTATCCTTCTAAAAATATCTGTTTATAATACTGCAGGAAGAAACAAAGGAATGAGGCCTTCATTCACTTACATTAATCTGTAATATTTATTTTAAAAAATAAATGTATAACATTGGAATGTTTAACAAAGGAACGCAATTTCAAATCCACATCCATCTGACAGTTTTCTTTAGAAAAAGAAGAAAAGAGAAGAGCAGATAAACAGAACAATCCTATTCATTCTTGTTTTGCTTAAAGAAAGAGCTTCATCTTTAGCTGTGAGTGTCCCTCTGTGGTCTGTATTTCAGATATTTCATGGCAAGCATGGTATTTCATGCACACTGAACTATCTTTAAGATTGTTTGTTATCTTACAAATTGCTCAATTATAATAACAATTACTTTAAAAATTACAACTCTATCCATCCTTTTGACTGCACCTAAACATTCACCTGCTTCTGGAGAGTGCAGACCTAACTTTTTGCATATGGGTATTATCTTCAAGTTTGTACCTTTGGATATCTAGATACATATTTGCATAATGTATAGCTTATATTTTTCAGTACTCTTTTCAACAATGTATTTATAAGAGAAAAAGCATTTTTTATTATCAACTTTCCCACAGGAGCAGTACATCTCATTTGCCCTGTTTCTAAACAAACCAAAGCTCATATTCAGCTTTCTACCATTTCTTCTTCTGGGAAGATTAAAACATGTTGGGCGATGTGCTTATTTTATTTAGTTGGGAGTTTTTTTGATGGTTCACATTGGAATTCAAAGAAGGCCCTTTTCAAAAGCATTTTCCTACCTGAGGTACTAGTTGCAAAGACAAATAAACAAAGTTTTTAAAAGGTGCAATTAAAAAGCCTAACTGTATTAGCTCCAAACATGAGGCTTTCTTATGAAAGCAAATATACATAGAAGTAAAAGGCAATTTGCCCCTGTGAAATCAGAGGAAAATCAAAGGACTATCCCTTCAAGAAAAAGTGCATCATCCCTTATCACTCTGAATGGTTGCATTACACCTCTGCTGCTTTTGTGCTTCAGTTGAGCAAGTTAAGGCATTAAACAGAACTGTACATCACAACTGGATATCAAATTAACTATGTCATAATGAGTGAACACATCTACTGTATTATTATATATAGAAACCTTTTATATATTATGTAAAATAATCCAGCTTGAGAGATCTAGATCATTTTTCATTTCCAAAGAGTTTTGTAGAGAACAGTTATAGTGTCAGTTACTTCAGGATTAAATACCAGATTTTTTGAAAACTGTAAGGTGGAGAAAGGCCAAGTGCTTATAAGTACATCACCAGTCACTAGGGCAGCACTGATCTCACCGTACAGCAATGAAATGCAGCAAGAACAAATTTCAACCTTTTTGCTATTCAGCAGCATAAATGCTCTGGTTGGGATAAATACCAGGCAACAGGTGTTACTCTTGGGGATGGTGCTGTGCAGGGCCAAGACCTGGACTCAGTGATCCTTATGGGTCCCTTCCAACTCAGCTTATTCTGTGACTCTGTGATTCTGTAAAATAACAGTGCAGCGTCAGGACTCTGACAGGCTGCACAGAGGGCATACCAGTTTCTTGGGCAGACCTTCACAGTTATGCTCAGCATCCTATTTTACAGGTATCTGGCTACACTGCTGTGTGATCAGTAAAACTGATGCCCTGTGGAAAATTAAGAAAAGCAAAGTGGAACAAAAACATTCCTTTCCAGAAGAAAGTACCATTCCCAGAAGTAGATTGCAAAAATAATGTACCCTGCAGCAAAGAGAGAGGCAGGTTAAAATTGATTGCATCTTTAAAAAGATATGACAATTTTCAGGATTTTATTGCTTCTTCTCAGAACAAAGGAGCATCAGATCTGGACACATGCTCAAGCTAATGACTAAACCACCTATATATATTGTTGTACCAGCTTGAGTCCAAAATTTGATGTCTATCAAAATTTAAACATGCTTATATAGAAGAAAATATTTTACCTTAATCGCTTGAATGGTAATGTCCTATGACCTAGTGATGCTTCAGTTAAAAAAAAAAAAGTCATAAAAAACCATCAGAAAAATGTAACAAAAAATGGAACCTGTATACTACATAGAGTGTCTTGAAATGAAACTGATAGCTTTTTTCTTGCTTAAGATAAAATATTTGGTTTATGCATACCATTCTCTTGTAGCTGATCTGCATGCAACCAAAAGAATTGTTGGATAGGTGAAACATTTAAATAGGTAACCACTTTTATACAGCTCATAGTGGTTTAACAACTGCAAGAAATATAGTTCTCTTCAGAGGAATAATCTTTTATTTACTGAGAGCTAAATACATTTTTTAAAAACTTATAAATATTTCTTTTCTCTTACCATGATAAAGAGGTTTACTGCAAAACATAAATATACCTAGTCACCACACATTATTTATAACAGAGGAAGAGTTTGAAATGCTTTTATGTAAACAATCTCAGATTTTCCTAAAAGGCTGTTTAAAACAGCCTTTAGTAACAGGGGACCTTGAAAAAAAACAGTTTCTAGCAAATCTCCATGTTTTCTTTTAGTTTTTGCACAATATTTACCTTGATGACACAATTTTTGTCTCAAATCCTTATATAAACAATGTCTGTAATAAAACAAATATATTTTTATCAGTCTCATATAAAGTAGGTCTTCAAATAAAAATGCAAAGATACTGGTGTACAGTAATGGAAGCATCTTATCAAATACCTTCAACCATCTCCACTCACATAAAGTGTCACATTTATCATAACTTATAGGACAGAAAATGCACAGGATTCCACATATTAAACAACCAGCCTTCCATAACTGCTACCACCTGTTGTTATAACTGATGAGCAAGGATACACTCAAAAGAGAGAGACAATTACACACTTTGTCTGTGCCCTGTATTTACATAACAATGTCTGGAGAAGGCTTTCAACTGCAATGCAGTCTTTTGTCAAAGTTCACCCATCCAGAATCCGGGTTCAGAAAAGGAGAAATGAGACTTCAGTTGTGATGATCAATTCGTTAGCAAGATGTTTAGAGGCTCAGAGTAAGCTTACTGTTTTAAAATTCTGGTCCGCCTGGACAAATACCACAAACCTCCCTGCTATAACACGAGGTCCTTGTAAGGGACTCATATGTCCAAGAGCAACATCACCGTGCTCAGCAAACACCAACTGGCAGTCATTACGATATCCCTCAGGAGGTACCTCATTTTATACTAGATTCTGCATAATGAGACACAACACACAAGCATTCTGGGTTTTGGAATATCTACAGGTGTGTCAGGTTTTCACACTAGACCGTGTTTTGATCTCAAATTTCCTGAAGCTGCATGTTAAAAATTTGTTTCTGTCCTCTATGTAATCTTTCATGGAAAAAATACAAAGTAGGTTGTAAATGAATCCCTCAGTAAAACATTCTAGTTACACTCCCACTTCTAACCCACAGATAACAAAAGGTCTCCCAGAGAAGCATGCTTATCAGCTATGTTTTAACAAGTGATAAAAGCTAAGTTAGAGCAGCATCATAAAATAATTTCCATAGATATCAATGGAGTACATTGTCAAAATATTGGACTAGGAGCCACTGTGGAAAAACAGATCTGCTACTCATTATAGCAAAGAAGAAATATGATTCACATCTAAGTCTAATATCCAATACTCAAAATGAAGTCAGTGTTGCAGGCATATATACCATAACAGAAAACAATACCAAACAGGCCTTTAAAATCTTCTAACTTGGTCAGAATAGGGTTTTAGGAGTTGATATTATACCCCCTAACCCCAAAGAAAACAAAAAAGAATCCCAGACCCACCACAATGAATTGATGTTTAGCAAAAATATTAACTGTAAAACAGATTAAAAATGGGCAATTTGTTCAGAGGAACCTTTGGGGCCACAGTTCAGTCTATATCTCTAGAACCAGCAACAAGGACACAACTTTATTTGTGTTCCAGAAGAGCACAAAGACGTCAGAGAGGGTCAGTCACTGTGCACACTGAAGAGACGGCAATCCTGTATCCAAATAGGCTGCAACCAAGGAAACAAGATAGGACACACAGACACACAGCTGTGTATCCAATGGCTAGGGTGAATAGCCAGCAATGTTGGCAACAGCCAACACACAAACATTTGCTCTGAGTCCAGAAGAGCAGGGGACTGAACATGAGCTGCCCACTTCACCTGTAGCTATGCCCAGGGTGTTGCCATGCAGGAAGGCAGCTCATAATTTTTGAATCTGAGTTCTGAGTCATGAGAGAGCTTCCAGAAAAAAGTAATCTGAAATGTAAATCTCAATTTGAAAAGTTAATTAGTATCAATTTTCTTAGATTTTCCATGAAAAACATATTTTTGATGAAACTTTGGACTGCTTGGAGGGTTTCTTTTTTATTTGACCCTTTTTTTTTAATTTTAACAGTCTGTAATTAATAATCAAAGAATCTCATGGGTTGGAAGGGGCCCGTGAGGTTCTCCAAGTTCAACTCTTGACTCTCAAACCTTGTGTCTAAGAGTGCTGTCCAAAAACTTTATGCAAATGCACAGGATTGGTGCCATGGCAATGTCACTGGGGAACTTGCTCTCAGTGCTAAACCACCCTCTCAGTGAAACACAATTTCCTAACATCCAATCTGAACTTCCCTTGATTAAATTTTAGCCATTCCCTTGCATCCTGTCATCAAACAACAAGGAGGAGATCAGTCCCTACCACTCTACTTCCCAAGAAGAAGGAGAAGTTGTGAGAGCATTGAGGGGATTCCTTCTAGGATCCTCAGCCACTCCTCCTAAGTCATGCCCTTTCACCCTCTTTGGTACTCTCCTTTGGACACAAAACCTCCCATTAATCAAGGAAGTGTTGCAAAATGAAGCAAAAGACCAATAACAGAAAAACAGTGATTCATCCAGTGAGGATAGTAAATAGGACTATGTGGCATACACACTGGGACCCAGCAGGTCAAACAGCTAATCTGGAACACAAACACTTTTTTTTTTCTGTAAGAAATGTCTTGCCACAAACCAACACCAACCACCAAGCAGAGATGCCGGGTAAAAGGCAGAAAAATTAAATATTTTCCTTAAGCTTCAAACCCATGTGTTTTGAAAAAATTCACTAACATTCTTAAGGAAATTAACTATATTATACTTGGTTGTTTAATTATGCCACAGAAAGAAAAAGCA
Source organism: Emberiza elegans (assembly GCA_024865655.1). Classification (NCBI taxonomy): domain Eukaryota; kingdom Metazoa; phylum Chordata; class Aves; order Passeriformes; family Fringillidae; genus Emberiza; species Emberiza elegans. The sequence continues at coordinate 21,835,947 of JALJVW010001283.1, read as the reverse complement.
ATAATGAAGGATTTCTACATTTTGCTGAGCTGCAAGTATGGGAAAAACAGAAATTGCCAATGTGCTAAGAGAATTTGCACACAATGGAGAGGTGTCCCAATAAGATGAAAGGCCTACATCATATTTTTCATGATTTTTAATAGAAATAAGATTGTCAAGAAGCACTATAAAAGACAAGATTATTTTCTGAAAGATTCACTGAGACTGAGTCATTGACTCATAAAATCATAGAGTGCTTTGAGTTGGAACAGATCTTGAAGATCATCCAGTTCAAACCCCTTTCCCTAGATACCTTTCCCTAGAGCTGCTTCATCCAGCCTGGCCTGAGACTAAAATTACTCAAAAAAACAGGTATTTGCAAAAGCAGAAGGTGCTCTGTTGAGGCCACGTTTGTACCCCCAGCTGAAGGGGAGAAGGAGTTTTTGTATGTGTGGTGGTGAAATCTCTGGAAATCTCTGGAAAGGAAACAGCCCCCCGGCAGAGAGGTGCACACCCACCACCAGAGGATGGGCAGGACAAATTGACCTCTTTTTAACAACAACCTGGGTTTTGAGCCAGATAGGGAAGAAACCCCTATCTGCAGATAGTGCAAGGTGTGATAATACCTTTTTTATCATGCTAATTTCTTTCTTTACACAATTGGCTCAGGTGTAAAAATCCCCAAGGTGTAAGGTCATTCACATTCACACACAGGCCTGAGAGCATTGATCCCTTCTGAGGGGCACAGCTGGCTCAGCTATGAGGCAGAGGCAGCCGTCATGTCTTAGCAGGGGATCCTAGGCCATCAAAGACCCCAGAAGCATTCCCAGAGTAATTTCCTTTGACCAGAGGACTGCTCATGATGCACAGTGTAACATCAGAGAACGTACCTGCCTCCTCCCAGGGATGTTTGACAGCCTTTCTCTCCCATTCTCTTCACCCACCAAACTTCTTTCCAAAACAAACACCCCTTCACTCAATTATGATAATACATTCTTTTTATATGCAGATGAAACATGCAAGAAGGACTGGGAGAGACCCATGAGCTATGGATGCCAATATCCTGCAATCACACACATATCTTCATAAATGTATCACTCTGTCTTAAAAGCAGTCTGCCTTTTCCTGGCCATCTCTGTATTGGAAAGCCATTGCAGGGTAGCCCACTCTTAACAGAGCCTCTTTAATTCCAGGTTACGCTGTTTCCCTCACTTGTTTTTTTGTACTAGATTTATCTTTCAGCTGTAATACCATCACCCTTGATGAATGGACATTTGAAGTTTTTCAGATGCCATTTGTATCTGCTCTTGGTCTGCCACCCTGAAAGTTTAAAAGGACATAGGCTTTCCTTACACGACACATTTTCCATCCTCTTGTTTTTCCAGTCTGCCTGGTAAGGTACACTCTTTTTCCTATCAGTTCCATTTTCAATTAAGATTTTTGAACACGGGTGACCAGGTTTGTACTCACTATTCTAGGCAAGGTCTCACCAGTGCCTTGTATAATGGCAGCAATACTTCCCTATTTCTGCAGCAAATGCCTCTCCAGACACATCCTATATCACATTTGTCTTTTTCATGGCTGTCTCCCACTGGCACATTGAGCCTACCTAGAACTCCTCGCTGCTTCTCCTCCTCTGTCATTTCCAGATGATGAGCACCTGTGAAGCTTGGTAAAGCAGAAGGGTCAGCTGCACAGAGTGCTTTGAGTTGGAACAGATCTTGAAGATCATCCAGTTCAAACCCCTCTCCCTAGATACCTTTCCCTAGAGCTGCTTCATCCAGCCTGGCCTGAGACTAAAATGACTCAAAAAAACAGGTATTTGCAAAAGCAGAAGGTGCTCTGTTGAGGCCACGTTTGCACCCCCAGCTGAAGGGGAGAAGGAGTTTTTGTATGTGTGGTGGTGAAATCTCTGGAAATCTCTGGAAAGGAAACAGCCCCCGGGCAGAGAGGTGCACACCCACCACCAGAGGATGGGCAGGACAAATTGACCTCTTTTTAACAACAGCCTGGGTTTTGAGCCAGATAGGGAAGAAACCCCTATCTGCAGATAGTGCAAGGTGTGATAATACCTTTTTTATCATGCTAATTTCTTTCTTTACACAATTGGCTCAGGTGTAAAAATCCCCAAGGTGTAAGGTCATTCACATTCACACACAGGCCTGAGAGCATTGATCCCTTCTGAGGGGCACAGCTGGCTCAGCTATGAGGCAGAGGCAGCCGTCATGTCTTAGCAGGGGGTCGTAGGCCATCAAAGACCCCAGAAGCATTCCCAGAGTAATTTCCTTTGACCAGAGGACTGCTCATGATGCACAGTGTAACATCAGAGAACGTACCTGCCTCCTCCCAGGGATGTTTGACAGCCTTTCTCTCCCATTCTCTTCACCCACCAAACTTCTTTCCAAAACAAACACCCCTTCACTCAATTATGATAATACATTCTTTTTATATGCAGATGAAACATGCAAGAAGGACTGGGAGAGACCCATGAGCTATGGATGCCAATATCCTGCAATCACACACATATCTTCATAAATGTATCACTCTGTCTTAAAAGCAGTCTGCTTTTTCCTGGCCATCTCTGTATTGGAAAGCCATTGCAGGGTAGCCCACTCTTAACAGAGCCTCTTTAATTCCAGGTTACGCTGTTTCCCTCACTTGTTTTTTTGTACTAGATTTATCTTTCAGCTGTAATACCATCACCCTTGATGAATGGACATTTGAAGTTTTTTAGATGCCATTTGTATCTGCTCTTGGTCTGCCACCCTGAAAGTTTAAAAGGACATAGGCTTTCCTTACACGACACATTTTCCATCCTCTTGTTTTTCCAGTCTGCCTGGTAAGGTACACTCTTTTTCCTATCAGTTCCATTTTCAATTAAGATTTTTGAACACGGGTGACCAGGTTTGTACTCACTATTCTAGGCAAGGTCTCACCAGTGCCTTGTATAATGGCAGCAATACTTCCCTATTTCTGCAGCAAATGCCTCTCCAGACACATCCTATATCACATTTGTCTTTTTCATGGCTGTCTCCCACTGGCACATTGAGCCTACCTAGAACTCCTCGCTGCTTCTCCTCCTCTGTCATTTCCAGATGATGAGCACCTGTGAAGCTTGGTAAAGCAGAAGGGTCAGCTGCACAGAGGACTGCTCCTACTGCATCTCTTTATTTAAGACTGCTCAGAGAAAGGAGGAGGAATAAGTGAGTCTGCAACAGCTGTCACAGCAGTTGTTACAGCCAGCAAAATCCTGTGAATGCTTCTCATTCCCATTCACTGAGCAACCCCTGAGAGCAAGACCAAGCCACAAGCAAGAGCATCTCTGGAGCACTGAACACCAGCTTCAGGAAGGTTCTCAGCAGGGGATGAAAAAGTGAGAAAATATCATTGGAGTCACACACAACCTGCAAGAAACCCGAAAACTGATATGACATAGAGAAGCTACTTCTAATTATTTCTAAAAGCTTGGATGAAAAAAGTATATTTGCAATGGAGGTGGGATTTTTTTTTATTCAGGCAAAGATATGTGCATAGGTAAATGGGAGGATGACATTAACATTTCTTTAGAAAAAATATCTTTATTGAAATATTAACATCGTTGCTCATATGAGGTTATAAAATGAGCAGATTTTTTTTTTTTTTAATATTGCTTCATGTGTTGGAGATGAGAAAGCCTGGTAACTATCCTCATTCTTTCAGCCACTATTTTTTTGTTAGGTGGCCAGACACACCATCATTAATACCACAAGAGGATTCATGATTATTTATTCTAAAATGAGTGCAATTCAGACTTCATACCTAATACCTTAAAGCCATGCTGAAACACAAGACAGTCTATTATCTTTGTATCATATATTTTTTCTTCCCACTTTAGCAGAAGACTGACAGTTTATAACACAGCAGTGTGAGTGCCTCATTTGCACATTTACAGTGCTTGATAAAGAGTTGAAATGCTTGATTCCCCAGAGGTTCTCCTTGTTCTTTTCCCAACAGAAAATGCCTCCCTATATTTCAATACAGCTGTGACAAATTTTTCAAAATAATGGATAGCTAGCCTTTAGATAATGCCTTTCGTGAAGAAGAACATAAAAACATTTTACACTGGGCTCATGCAAATCATTTCACTAGGTGTCAAGCAGCACAGAGCACAGGCTGCAATCAGAAGCAGAGTAGCCTATTCCACATTCTACCTCTTACCCATGGTCCTGGGACCAGAGTTGTCCTTAATTACCATTACCATTTTTCATCCAACTAAATTACAGTAAAAAAAAATCAAGACAGAATTGCTGAAACCCCTTGAAGATGAAACTGTAAGCCATACTGGACAGACTGCGGATTAAAACATGCAGCTAAAATTCCATATTGCTTTTGCTCAGGAAATGAGGTAACACCTTTGACCACCAAATCAAACTCTATTCCTTCAATGTTAATAGCATTTTCTAAACACTAACTTTTAATAGCAGCTGTATCACTTATTCTCATTTATGCCATTACTGTAAATTGTGCTACAGCACATTTGTTATAAAATTCTTCAAGTATAATGACAAAAACCGAAGAAAATTACTTCTTCAAGCACTAGCATTGGGGTAGTTTTTAAAGACAGGTTTGATTGAAAGGTAAAGATTATCTTAAAATTCCTCCACCCCTTCTTTTATTTGAATATGAAAAGAAAGTGTAATACAGATGCTTACCTTGATATGACTTTAAAAGACAGTTTGGGTCAATATAATTACTGTAGAACAGCAGAATTGTTTTTTAAATCCTTAAATATTTGTACTTACTGATTTTACCCTTCAGATGCATTTTAGCATTCTGGGGTAATCAGCTAATTGCAAACCACAGACAAAAACGTAACCACTAGATAGTCCTTCCCCTAAATTTGTACACTGTGCATATGATATGACAGGTTAATCTCTTCCAAACAAGGAAAGATTTATTTCTGCACTGTTTTAGAACATAACCACGTGAGTCAAAGTGACCCCACAGAAGAGCTTCTTTGCACTCCATGGCAGGTTTATGGACATGTTGTAAATGTCAGACTACACCATTTTTAATAATAAAAAAAGACACTATAATACTGTTTCCTTGTAACTGGGACAGAAAATCATTTGGTAAGAGTAAGAACATTTATTGGTTTTGACATAAAAATTTCTTGCTGTGCAGTGGAAATGCTGTAGTCCAAACACTGGAAGAAATGTGAAATCTCAAGGGCTATGTTCAGTAACTCTTGGTTCAAAAGCAGACGTGGCAGGTGCATTATTTAAGAGCTTGTCAGAGATGATCTTCTACAGCACACCACTCCAGGATTCATCTCCTGCTATGTCTGGGAAGGGGATTCTCTTGTAAATATACGGCAGATCTGGCTGGCTGCACATCAAGCCCAAACTGCTCAACCCTCTTCAACACCACTGTGGTCACTGTGAAACATCAGTATCAGAAAAGTTCTCCAGTACTGATGGCAACTACCCTCCTACATACCGTGTGAGAGCAGCTCTTTTGAATGAGCTGTTCAGAGAAAAATTCGAAGTGGCATTCTTCTCAGTAGCCATACATGATGTTGTAAAGTGTTCTAGTATTGCTGTATGCAGTGTTAATTTGGTGCCACAAAGAAGTAGTAAATGAGAAACAGTGCAGATCAAGTTCTGCTGTAAATTTCTTGACTCCTGCACATACAGAAACTGTATTTTATTTTATTTTATATTTTAATTTATTTTAATTTTCTTTCACAACATAAATTCTTGAGAAGCTAGTCACATCAAGATTTCAGATGGAATGATCAGAAATAAATAGGGTAGCAATAGAAGAAGTATTTATTTATGCCAAGACCCTAGCATGTTTTTGTAGAATATTCTCCAGGCATATGTAGACCTGCATAGCTACCTTCCTGTTTCTCCCACACAGCTATCAACATTTCAAGAAGAAGGAATTTTATATGTGCTTCAGATGCCAGAATTCAATGCAATACACAAAATCAAATTTAAACTATTCCAGTACAGACTTAAAATCCCTCATACATGAAAATCATGGCTGGTAAAGTAAATTTTATTTTCTTTTTATGCAATGGAGTAGCTTAAGAAATAGGAGAGAGAAATCACTTTTGGCTAAAAACAGAGAAATATAATCTAAAATTGCTCATCTTTAGGAAACACTGATAGGAAGCGTTTGATAGGAAGCGTTCCCTTTAAGTGTATTTATAGTGGCCAGTCAGAAAATATATAAAAATTAAGAAATGTCTTTCTTAATCAATCACCATACTAAATAAGATTTGAGAAGGGAAGAATACAAAGAGATGGCTGTACCATCTTTGGAGTGTATTTGCCACAAGTGTGTGGCACAAAACACATCTGCATCAAAACACTTTACACAAAACTGCTGGGCAGTTGCAAACAAAACTAACTAATGAAAAAGGAAGGTGACCCTATGTATGCATAACTGAAAAACAGAAAGTAGCTGTGTACCATCTCTCACTTGCACTCAGCCCTGAAGGGGAAAAAATCAGGATGACTACACATTTAACTGCAGTAATCCTGGATTAAAGTATTTGATTCCTACACTGTTTACAAGCCATCAATACAAACATTAATAAGCAGATGTATGGCAGGCTGCTTCAGAAGTATATTACTTTGCTGTCAAAACTAGCTTTGTTACAAATTCAGGTGTATGCAATGTTTACTTCTTTTTAAAGGAATGCTTTCTATTAGATGTTTTAAGTTATCTCATGCCTGAACTACTATATAAAAATACGACATCCTCTCCGAACGTTAAGCGGGTGACTTCTCTCTTTTTAGTAAATGGTGCACACTGTAGCCTTTTATATTTTTGAATGGCTTTGAAAAGACAAGGTGGCTCCAATATGATTATAACCAGCAAATTTTATTTCTTTAGACAAGAGTAAATATTGATAGAAAGTATCTGTACCATGTTTACTTTTATGGAGCACTATTGTATTAAGTAGCGCAGAACCTTAGTATAAGTGAAACCTTACATTATTCTGGGGGAAATCTGGAAAACACTTCACTGTTAACTCTACGGAACTAATAGCTCTCAGAGCAACTTCCCTCTACATTCTCCTCCATCAACAAGCATTACCTAATCACTCAGAGTACAAGTAAATTACTTTGTCAACTTAGTCTTGTTTTGACATTTCAAGAAAACCCAAAATATTTCTAAGCTTGGGTTCATGTACCAGCAGTCACCACAAGCTGGCATATCATGAAAGTCTTGCATGCTTGGGGATTTCAACCATGTACAGCATCATTTCAGAAATGGGTTACAGAACAACAAAATTCAAATTTTCCTTTGGATTTTTTCCATTTCCTTTTTTTCCTGTTACAGACAGCATAACTCCTCCCTCTGTCACCCCTCCCAGCAGTGCATTGATTAATTTTTCCTAGCTCACTTCAACGTGTGTTCATTAACTTCATGGAAGCTGGCCTAAATGCTTGATCTAAACCCAAAAGTCAGTGAGAGAAGTCTGTCTGTGAGCACGAACAGACTTTAGGTCTGGATGAGGAAACCCTGGTGTGATGCTGCAGTGCAACATTCCTCCCAAATCCTGCTGAGCTCCACATACTCACTGGGCATGTGAGTAGTAATGGCCCTCAGTTTCACTCCCTCCCAAGGTATGGAATAAATATATCAGATAGGAAACCACAAAACTGGGAAGAGGCAAACTCGTAGGTGACAGGCAAAATCTGATGCCTCCAAGTGTTCAGAATCAGTGCAGTCAGGTAACATGAGAAACTGTAAATTCACAGGTTTCACTATCTCAGCTGAAACTCAACATTGTATTTCAGTGGCAAAACCACAAGTATCTGTATTGGTATGTTCCGTGACTGAACGGCTGCATGCGTGACTGAGATTATCACAAGCACAACAATAAGGGAGGAGAAAAAAAAAGAAATGCATCTTAGAAGTTACTTATGTTTAATGCTTAAAAGTCTGAATGCACAAACAATAATCTACCATTATAGAAGTACTGGTGGTCAATACAATGCATTAGACCTATGTACAATGACACAGTTTAGTATCAAAATCTTTCTACAATGTAGAGTATTACGAAACTGTTAATGACATCAAACACTAAGCACTTAAGACACCATTTTTTGCTACCACATTTGGAACTTCAATAAACAGTCCATTTTAACTTGCAGCATCAATCCATTTCTAGTATGAAATTAATTAATTTTCTACTTATACAATAAGATTTATCTACACGGGTCTCTTGATTTTGATCCATAGCAGCAAAGGCACTGTACATCAGCAGATCCACAGACTTAAAGATTTTTTTTTTTAAAGCATTCAAAAAAAAAAAAAGAAGTCACAGATCATAGTTTAACAGCAACAACAACAACATAAAAAGATAACACGTTGTCTCTGGCACAATGGCTCAGTCTGCGTCCGTCTTAGGGACATCCAATCAAGACTTGGATTGAACTGCTGGCGAACAAAGCAAGTCCTTATCCCAATGAGAATCCATTCCTTTTTGTATGTTGGAATGAGTACTCTTGTAAATCCTACCTCAGAGGTCATTGCTTTTGTAGTTTGTATATTGGTAGGCATCCATTCTTATTTCAGTGCAGTTTCCAAAGAACATATCAAATATTTTTCATAATCTCTTGTAATTGAAAAATTGCCCAAAGACACATATCCCCATTTTCAAGGAAACATTGCAAAAGTTTCCAGAAGTAACAAAGGTGATTCTTTGAGGCAACTTATTGTACTCTCTACAATATAACAAAGAGAGGTGTTTATATTAAAAAACCTAGCTTGACACCAAAATGCTTTATGTTTATCAACAGAAAAGCATTGAGAACAAATCTGTACACAAGATGCTATATTAACATTGCAAATATATAAATTAGCACATTCTTACTTAAAGTGAATTTAATTTAGATGTGAACTGAATTTGCCATTCATCACAGGCATGTAGATCACTGGCTACAGTTTGCAATTTCCTAAGTTTCCAAGACTGTCTAAAATAGTTAAGATACAGCATCTTCCCACCAAATAATTATACTGTAATAACACTTAGAGGTCTCATCCAAGAACAGGACTAAAAAATATAACAAAGTTTATTTTTTTTTAAATAGAAACTACAAGTCTATTTAGTGTAATTTTAACTATCTCCTGAACATCCTTCTCCAAGATCCCCAATTTATCCACCTGCAAAAACACAAGTATATGATGCATCTTTCAAACTAAAGCCGGGCCAGACAGCTTTATTTAGTCAGTTCATTGTTAGAAAGCCTTTTTTAAACAAAATAAATACATTACAGCTATAATACATAATTAAAGAGTCAAGGTCACTGTGATGTATGCTTATTCCATCTTCTTCCAAGTAGATATCTGACAATTTGGTATCACAAGTTCTTAATGAACATTCACAAATCAATAGCAAGTTAAGAAGGTAAAAATAAATTCTACAACTGTGATGAGCATTTAAGTTTTCAGTTTAGAAAGAAAAAAAAAAAAAATATACAGCAAAGTGCTAGGAGAAGGAGTTCTGTCTGCATTCAAATTTGTCTCTAATAAATAACTTCATAGACTGTAGCTTTCTTGTCCCCAGAGCCAGTGACAATGTATTTGTCATCCACAGAGATATCACAGCTAAGCACAGATGAGGATTCTTTGGACTACAAGAAAAAAGAAAAGGAAAAAGAAAATTACGTCTTTCCAGTTCTTCAATCCGGAAGGGCTTAAAGATTAATTGGAAGAATTTATAGATAGGGAATACATGAAAATCTCATTTAAGTATCAGCACCATAATGGCAAAATTTTTTAAAATACTTTTGTTCCACAAAAAGATCTATTTTAAAATAAAGCAGTAATGGAAAGGGGAGTGAATATTATGGACCTACAGGTAATCTATCAATCAAACAAATAGAAGTAGTCCTTTCTATATACTTTACAAGGAATGAGCATTTATTAATATTTTATGCATTCCATTTGCATAAAAATGAATGAAAACCCATCTTCTTCCCCTTTCTTTTGTTGTAAACAAGAAATTCACACAGAGAAACACTTCAAAGCCCTACCTACCCATCGGTATGAAACAAAGAGACTCCACAGAAATAACTGTATCCCCTCTCACTGCTTCCCCAACACAAGAAAACAAAAGCTTTGCACAACGGAATTTACATTATCACAGAGGAGGCAAGTAGGAAAAGACTGTGGTGGAACAGGATACACAACAGGTGTGTAGGAGCTGGATGGGACACAGGATATAGCAGGTTGCAGTAGCTCTGTCTCTTCTGGCTTTGCTGTCTATTCTAAGATGAAGTGTATACACTCCACATTCACCTTGCTGTTTCAAGGTTCAAGTGCATGTTTTCTTTCCATAATATACGTCCATGTAATTTTCTGCCTGTTACCACAAGAGCCAAACACTTCCCAATCATGCTGTGTTTTGGCAAAGACACCTCTGTTCACCGCATTAGAAGTTTCCTTATCTGCCCCTCAGTAAGAAAGCTGTACTGGAGTTTTGAACACCATTTTCAAGAGGGATGTGCTCTTGTTAGGATGATTAGAAATGAATAGCCTCTACTAGGAAAATGTAGACCCTACCTTTCTCATGTCCAAGTAAACAGGACTGTCTCCAAAAGTGGAGATGTGGCAGGCATCCATACACATGAGACTAGTCATATAAACTACAGCCAGTTAACAGTCAAATTTAATAAAAATATTCCCAACATAGAGGTACCTATAGGTGAAAGAAAAATCCCACTTTTCTATAGTGGCATTGAAATGCCATTAAAACTGGGCACAGAGGACTATAGATAGGCTACAGCTTCCATTACACTTCAATGGGCACCTCCGTATCACTTCAGTTTTCAGCTCAGGAGTCTGCTGGTCCAATCCATCAACACATCTCATCCAAGAAAAACACATAAGTTGAATATGACTTCCACTGGTCTAGCTACATTTTGGACCTTCAGTGGCTGTTCACCTAACGACATGACTTGGGTTATTGTATTCCACCAATACGCAGAAGAAGGTGAGATAGAAGGGTATTAAGAACAATTTTAGACTAAAGGGCTACTTTACTGAAAGAGCTGAATTAGTGAAGTAGTAGAAAGGACAAAACCATTTATTTCCCTAATTACAAACAAAGTCTTTAAGGACTACAGTAATTAGCTGCATTTCCACCTGAAAACTCCTTAGGCTACTGACACACCTAAGATGTGCAGCTCTACTGCACTGTAATGTCTGTGAGAAACAGCTTCTAGGAGATTATTACCTGGAATATACTGGCTCCATAAGGTGTTCTCCAAGCATTAAGAAGATTATCTTTTCCAGTGCTTACAAACCATTTGCCTGCAACAGATTGTTTAAATGTTATTGCTGCATTTTGTTTTCAAGGAATACACCTCCAGAAACAGATGATCATAACAAAGCATTCACACGTATCCAAAGAACAGTAACATTTTCATCTGGTTGAACTATGATGCTCCATCACTAAACAAGCAGTACACAGAAAAAAGCACAGAGAGTTTTTAAAATAACCTTAATACTTAAATTTAATACCAAAATTTTAACTATACTTTGTAGTTTAATAACTATATTGCACTTTCATTTAAAGGTAACCTTGAATCAGTTTCTTGTGAAGGAAAAAACTGATTTAGAATTATTTGCTTACCACAGTGAGCAAATTTGAGTGACAACACACAGCTCTCATGAAGATGCAGCTGATACTTGTCCGGCTTAGTAACATGCAGCACCTCAACATTGCTGTTCTCCATTCCTACTGCCAACCACTCACCAGTTGGACAATAGCCCAGTGAGAAGATCTGTAATTAGCACAGCACATGCTTCAATCAGTAAAGGAATGAGCTTGAGATATTCAAAACTGACCCTTGCTACACTGTTAGCACTATGCAAACTCACATTTTTGGTCTACTGCAGTTTTAAAAACATGATAATCCAATTACTACAGCAATCAAGATAAATTAGTTCATGCAAACACAGCTGCAAATCTATGCTATTAAATATTATTAAAACTGCAGTGGTCAAGTACTGAATCAAACTATAAAAGTTAATGTCCAAGCTTATCTGACAGTGTTTAAAAATATTTTTGCAAAATAGCTTTGAACTTGAATCTACAGAAATGGGAACAGATTGCAGAGAGGAACATTTTAATCTGGCACTTGTTTTATAAAACTGAATCTTGGCTACTCCCATGGGAGAGGTACTAATCTGTCAAAGTCATAATCCAGATCGACATTTAGCTGCCACAAGAAAAAAAAAACCCAAAGAACAAAAAACAGAGTATGGAATATGAGACTATCTGAAAAATTCTTTGGAATTCTCTTTGAGACTGCTTTTTTTGCTTATAAAGGAGAAAAAAAAATTAAAAAGTGCTTGCTTGCTTTTAAAAAACATGAGAAAATTTTGTTAACATGCCAAAGATTCTGAGACTGAACCTGTGATGTGAAGTCATGTTGCTGTAGCTGTCTCCCTTCTCTGAGATCCCAGGATCTGACTGTATTGTCCAGACCTCCTGTCCATAATTTGGTGCCATCATTAGAAATGTCAATACAGCTCGCTCCATCTGTGTGGCCCTGGAATTGCCTGAAAATATTAAAAGAAGATCAGCACATTCTGAGCAAACATACAAATACCTTCTTTCAGTCCCTGAGTTGTAACTTCAATTCCAATAGCAATCCCAGATGAATACAAACTCTGGGACATTCATGAGAGTTTTTTGATGAATTGATGATGCAATCAGGCCAGACAGCTGATGTGATTTCAAAAAAAAACCACTTTAAGTGTCAGGTATTCTGGAAATCTTTGCTGCTGGCTGTGTGATACCCTCTACTCAACTTAAAATAGTCATTCCCCCCAGAAGACTGTAGCATGTTCAGCAAAATTACCTTAGTTTAAGAAAAACATGCAGGTCACTGAAGTTAAAAAAGAGCAGTCTAAATGGTAACATCAGGTAATAAAGGCTTGACTTTCATGCAACACTGATATCACATGTAACAACATATACACAGTGCAGTGCACAGAGAATCTCTGTGTGACCAGCTCTTAACACACTGTCTATCAGTGTTGAGCACCAGTCCTTACTCCTGAAGGGCTAAGTCTGCAGTGCAGTAATTTACAAATATCTTTACCCAACACATATTTGCTGCATCTCTGATTAAAGAAAAATTAGCATGAGAGCAGCATATTGCATGGAAACCAAAAAAATCATTTGTTCAAGGAAACTACACCAGTACTGACATCAACTGATATTTAGGGAATTACAGTTATGGGCTGATCAAAAGCCTGGAACTATGGAACTCTCAAAACCTATAAATAATCCTATAGACTTTTGTCAAGGTATTACCATGGCTATGCTGAACAACAAAATACTGGAAGCATCTATGAGTGGAAAAAATAGAATACATAATGTGCAAAAGCACATTTACGGCTGTGCCTAAATAATTCTCCACAACCTGATGATCCAGTTTGGCCGACCTACCTTACTAAAGTCTGGTTATGCAGATCCCATACTGCAATGTTGCCATCACTACAGCAAGAGAAGCAGACCTTGGAATCAGGGCTGATAGCTAGGGCATAGCAAGCTGGAGCAGAAGATGTCAGCTCTGCTTTGATGCGAGGAGTTGGAGCCGCCAGGTCCCAAATGGATAACGTGCTGGCTTCCCCGCCAACAATCAGGGTGCGGCCGTCAGGGAGCAATCTGCAGGAACGGATGTAGTTGTCTCTGTTCTGTGGAGACAGAAGCCATCAAGAGATTACTCATGAGGAAAGAAAACAGCATTAACATGAGAGCAAAAATCCATAAAAGTATTGTATTCCCTCCTGGTTTTAATGAGCCATTTATACTTATGACAATGATAAAGTGTATTAATGCCAGAAAATTACATGACATTAGGGAAGTACTTCAACTTGATCTACAAAATTCAGTAGTGAGAGATATTTAATCTTAATTAGCAGCAAAATGCAAAGACCTGAACCCAGCCCAAAACAATTCAGGATAGCTGAATTTGACAGCTGGTTTAGAAAGTTGTATTTTCATACTCTGTTTATTTCAGCACATTAACCTCTCAGCATGGGGGAGTACCAAATTCCCTGCACACTTTCCCCCTTCCCATTCCAGTGAGACTTGCTGCCACCATCTAGGAGATGTCAGAGGAAAATATTTAGGCAATTTTCTTCACTTGTGTAGCAACTTGTGTAGCAATTCATTTTAAGTCTACACGTGCTGCACAGTTCTCATTTTACTGCCTCTGTAACAAACAGCAGCATCTTAGCAAGGACTGGTAAATGACAAGAGAAAAGCTGCTAACAATAATTCATCTTGTTAGCACATTCAAATAATTTGTGAATAACACTCATGGATATTTTTAATTGCCACATTAAGACAGGTCAATGCATTTGTACACTGACGCAGATACAGAATACGTGACACAATCCCCAAATAGTCTCAGAGAATACAGCTGCAAGATAGTAATTTTTAGCATGATCGGGTATCAACAAGCTGTAAGATTGCCAGCAAATGTCAAAGTTTATAAACAATATTTGCTGTGCTGTCTTTGATCTTTCCTCCCACCACAATTTTAGGATATTAAAAATGTTTTGATTCTTTGCGGAGGAAAAAACCCGTAAGTACGGTGAGGAACATACTTCAATGTCCCTTCTAATAGAAACAACAAAATTACAAATGCAATACTGACCTGTGATACCATGACAGAAATCAAATACCCACTTGCCCGTTATATCTTAGTGGTATCACTGCAATCTTAACACAACGTCCTATCTTCTTTCAGTGTTGTATGCTGCTGTTCACCTACCAGGCAGTCCAGCTGAGAGACAGGGCTCTTGTTGCCAGGGTGGCTGATGTCCCAGACCTTGACACAGCCCTTCCCACCCGTGTACACGTGTCTCGTGGGGTTGCTGATGGTAACTGCACACACAACTTCCCCGTGGTTCAGGGTGTTGATCTGACGGGCATGGCGAGGGATTCCTGGACCGATGAGGGCATCAGGAGGGAAAGGAACTGGCTGCATCTGACCATCTGCACTTACATGAAATGAGTATGCTCTGAGGGGAAAAAAATTAAGGGGATGATTTAAAGAGTTTTACTTCAAGGCTGTTAAGGAAAACAGAATCAAAGATGTGCTTCCCCCTGCAGGCATTCAGGTTGCGCCCTCAGCTCAATTTTTTCACAGATATTTCACAGAATATTCTAAGCTGGAAGGGACCCTCAAGGATCATCGACTCTGACCCTTAAGTGAATGGCCATATGGGGACTGAGCACATGACCTTGGTGTTATTAGCACCATGCTTTACTCAACTGGGCAAATATCAGGTATTTTAATCACATAAGGAAAAAGCATGACCCTCCAAGCACAAACATAGGTGGTCAGCTTTTAATGTGGAAAGTCAAGCACCAATCAAATGAGCTTTTACAACTCACATTATGGTGATTTCTGGCATGAGTGAGGCTATATGACACCACTCTTAACTTGGACGGGGATATCACAGCATGCAGAGAAGGGAAGGAAGGTTGGGTTAGGGGCCCTCTGGAAGACAGAAATAGTTGGCTAGTTGCTGCCAGAGCATGGTGGGTAGCTGCGTGCCAGGGGACATTTGGCTGCTCGCTTTACTGACTCGTATGTGGCAGCTTCAGCTGAACTGCTGCCAATCTGTCCTGAATGTACTGTGGGCCCCAGGCCCCTTGAGCAAAACTGCTCAGCACTGTACCTAAGGGTGCAGTGAAACTTCCACCAACACTGAGGAGTTTAGTCCTCAAGGCATGGTTGCTGACAGCTGACATGACAGACCAGTTAAAATGCACTGCAATGGAATTTTTTGTTTTGTGGGTTGTTTTGGGTTTGGGCTTTTTTTTTTTTTGTGGACTCAACACAACTACTACAGATCCCAGTTTCTCTTGCCAAAATCAGGCCTCTCACTGAGAAAGAATCTGTTCTGTGATTGCCACTTATGCCACCTGTGAATAACCTATCAACAGCTTTATCTCAAAGTATTTTCCAGGGAGAACAGTTAGGTTGTGAAATTGCCTTGTTCTGAGATGCTACCTGATACATCACATTTATTACAAGAGCACAAAATTTTTAAGAGGGTTTACCTATACATATCAAGGTATGCTTAATGGAAAGCTTTAATTTTCCTAGACCTAAAAAAATCATCATAATGCTCATGAAAAATCCATTGTAACAATGGTGGGATGAGAAGATCTCACAAAGAAATTGTTTTATAAGAATACTTTGTAAGTTCACTTCCTTATTGATACTTCAAAGAGACTGAAGAAGGCAGCATTCACAATTAAACTACTGAATTTG
The DNA here is from genome assembly GCA_024865655.1 of Emberiza elegans. Lineage (NCBI taxonomy): Eukaryota > Metazoa > Chordata > Aves > Passeriformes > Fringillidae > Emberiza > Emberiza elegans. Next base: position 21,819,658 of record JALJVW010001283.1, on the reverse strand, counting down.
TCATTTAAGAGTCATAATGTACTAGATCAATAATTTTCAGAGGGACAAAATGTATTAGCTATCTTTCCTATTTATATACTATCTTTCAGTATTTATATACTGTACAATGCTCTAGAGTTGATACAATACCGAAGTGAAAAGAGAGTTATTAGGGGCCAGATCCCAAATGTACCATATGCTGCCCGCTTCATTTCATGGCACTCAACAGTGCAGAGAATTTACATAAATTTCCCTCTAAGGTAAAAATGGAGTAGGTGAGAAAATAACAATCCTGGAAGATGAGACAACTATCACACTCAAGACAGAGAAAAGACAATATAATCATTCTGAAAGAACCACAGATTTTAAAAGTTCCAAGCCCTCTGGTAGATAAATGACAGTTATACTTAAATGTTTAAATAGACATCAATAGAGCAACAACATTTAAAAATCTTGGAGATAAACCAGAATTGAAATGATTTGATTTCAGTTTGCCTCATGTTTTATTCCTCTCAATTTTAACAGAAGAAAGATGTGAGCAGGGAGGTCTCTGAACCCCTGCAATTGCCATTTCTCTCACCACAGCAAGCCAAGTCTAGCAGATCCAGAGACACTTCTTTCCAGGTGACTGACTCCATCAGGGATGAACTTAAATCCAGTGAGCATTTGAACATTACATCAATACATTTCTTAGAGCCCACTGTATATAATGGATGAAGATCTGTGCCCCACAGAATTTTTAATGCAAGCAGCTGGTCTGCAAGCTGCTGTACATCAATTTTCATACCTGCCTCATGCATTCATCTAACAGGATGGCACAACTAGCAAAAAACTACATTAAGGTGGTTACCAGCGTGTGATGCCTGAGAGATCTGGACCTAGCTCATGATTTGTACGACGTGTGTACACCAGGAGCTACGGGCACCAGACCTGACCACTTGTCACCGTATGTCGCTAATCCTGTGTGTCTGCAAGCTCACTGGCAGGTAAGCGTATGAATTTACTCACACAAATCCAGGTGTACAGCTAACTTTAACCGTCCTACACAAAAGCATTCATGCGTTAAAGATCTTGAGAAGGACTGGCACCAACACCCCTTGACCATCAAACTTTCCAGTTAGAGCTGATCAGTCTCCCAGAAGTGTGACAAGGAAGGGGAACTGGATGAAATTTAAAGAAAATGTGGATCAATATGATCTCAGTTTGTATAGCTGCTTTAGTTTTTCTCCTCTCTACCTCAAGAGGAATGTGAGCTGAGAGTTCTTTGTCTATGTAATCTTTCGGATTCCAAGGTTCACAACATGAAAAGCTTGATACAGCAGGTCACACTATATAGGTTAGTTCCATCAAGGATGAATCTCAATATTATCATAAAATAATTCTTTCCAGTATTTCCAATCAAACAAAACATTTCAGTATTCCTTTTTCTGCACACAGCTGCTAAGCTTGCAAGTAATTGCAAGGCTTTTGTGAACAAAGAAATAATTTTTTTAAACTGAGAAGCAGAGTACAGTAGAGATGGAAAGCTGAGATCTCATTCCAGCTTGCATTTCCATAAACAACCAACCAGTCAGATTTGAAGTTCATCTCCTTTTTCCATTTATTTCTGTCTCCTTTACTTTGTGTCACCCAGTCCATGTCAACTGCTATTAGTCTTCAAAACAAATTCACAAATGCAACTTTAAGATTACACAGTGATTCTTCTGTTCTTGCTGAATAGCTATACTTATTTCTATTCACACAATAGTTTTCAGTAGCTAAGGGGAATTCCAACCAGCAAGGGAACATGACTTCCAACAGATGATTGACTTTTAAAGCTGAATGTTTGATACTCACGGTTTTCCTCCTGGGATGCCTGTGAGATTAGGAGGAATGCCTGGGACTCGCATGTGATGATGTGGATCAAAACCAACCTGTAGTTTTCCCCAAGCAAAACAAAAAGGTGTATTAAAGTAAGAGTTAGGCAAAGGAAGACTGTTTAATTCATGTTCTCCATAGCATGCTCCCCAAACCACAAATGAGTGAACTAGAGCTAACCCCACAGGCCTTGTATTTAATATAAACAGCTCTCAACACTAAACGCACTAACGGCAAACACTTACCACTGGAGATCGCCCGTAAGCTGCCGCTGCTGCTGCGGCAGCAGCTGCTGCACTCATTTGAGGGGAAATATTGTGTAGACCAGCATAGGCAGCTCCAGGGCTGGTCAGCTCCCCGTTCATACCAGCATGTGGCACGATACCAAATGGAGTAGGGTAAGGACACGGTACTGCCATAGGTGTCCTTAAACCTGAAGCTATAAGAAGAGGGGGGAAAGTGAGAAGTCACAGAGGCACTCTAGAGCTGTCACATGAAAACATGAGTTTGGAAAACTGCAAAAAACGCCACAAATAACCCAAACCAACCAGCCAGTCAGCCAAGGAAAGACACTTAACACTGTTTTACAATGCTGAAGAACAAGCTCAGCACCCAGTTTAAGCATCTGTACTGCACTGACTTGTCATTACAGATTTAAAGGGAGTCTGACAAGGTCAGACTGCTTCACACCTCTGAAATACATGGACACTAACCTATCGGGTCCACACCTGGGGGTTTGCCGGGCACTGGCCTCAGTCCGGGAGTGGAGTTGCTGCCTGGAGTTGGAGCATCAGTCCGTGGAGTTGGGGTATTTGATTTAGACACAGGAGTGGTAGATTTCTCATTCTAATCACCAAAAAGGAAAAAGGAAGACAGTTTGTAAACAATTCTGTCTTTATAGCTAGTGATTAGTGATACTAGTGATATTTAGCTTCTGGGTTTGCATTTCAACAGTCCCTGGCAATGAAGAGAAGATGCAAAGACACTGAAAAAGACAGAATGGCTTTGAAAATTAACTACAGCCTTCACTGCTTTTCTCATCAGGAGAATCTGTATGATTCAGAATGAGGTAAATGACTGAAAATCATTTCCCTCTGACAACTGGCAGCATATGTGAAATCAGTCAGTGGTCTCACTATGCTCATGGACCTGCTCCCATTATAATTTTCTGTGAGGGATGGACAAGAAGAGTAGGAAAAAAATTCCCAAACTGACCAACTACTCATATCCAAGTGTGGTGCTAGAAACACAGGATGAAGACAGTGATGGGTATGAAGTCAGGAACTGTGCAGTCCTGCTCTTGTGACAGGGTCGTTCATCAGACACACCACTGATTTCCAGGCCTGAACCTGTCATTCCATCACCATTCCTGAGCACTATATTCACTTTAAGCTTTCTTTTTATTTATTTTATTTCTTTAAATAATTGCATACCCTGGCCTGTGAAGAACCGGGAGGGGAATTACTGCGCAGCTCAGGTAGATGATTAACTGTGGCCACAAACAGGAAAGGAAAGAACACCCCTTGCAGGCAGCTCTTTTCTTTTGCATTTTGATTTGCGATGCAAGTCAAGGAAGGCTCTTGTAAATGACAGATTACTTTTTAGATAGAAAATAAAAATTATTGTTGTTGTATATAGCCTGGTAATTCAAACAAAGCTAACAACCAAATCACATCCAAGCAGGGAACTGAATTTGCTATAAAGCACAGCACAGGAAAACAGCTCAAGAAACCCCTGTGTACTTTTATTTATTCTCAGAATAACAGTTCTTCATATGGGGGCAGAGAAAAATATCTCTCAGAACACCACATCTATCATCTACTCGCACCACCAGTGAAAATAACCTCTTCCTATCCCAAAAAAGACTGTGGACTTTCTATTAGACTCCCTTGAAAAGATAAATTAAACTAATATTAAATTCATGCTTCACAGTGCTTTATTGACAGCTGTGGAAATACAAATTGTGTCCAGACTGAAGTCCGGTAAGCATATTTCAGCCTATGATTAGGGGTCAGAAGCATTTTGTAGCACTTACAAGGCTAAGTTCTTTGGATTTGGAGGAAGGAGTACTGCTAGAGGATGCAATAGATGCTGGACTAATTGGTGCATCTTTTTTCAGCAGTCGAGTCTTGTCCAAGCCATTTTCCCGTGGAGAGTGCGCTGGGCTCCCACGGGGAGAAGAAGGATCCTAAATATCAGGAATACGGGTTAGCATAAAAACTTCATACTAGCCACTAGTTCTTGTCTTGAGCAGTCCTCTAATGCCTTAAGTTTAGCTTTCATATTTTCCATATTCTGTACTGCATTAGTAGACAACTCTGAACTCCATATAAAGTGTTAGCAAGTTCTCCTCACAGTTTAGTCAGACAAAGCAATCCTTTTCCAGCCTGAGAACCAAGGACACCATTGCAGCCTCAGGCCCAAAAAGTGCCAACAACAGCAAACTGAGGAGAGCAGTCTGAGAGGATGGGACTTCATAACCAGAAGCTGTAATTGTACAATTAACCGCAATATGTAAATGGACCAAAACTTATAAAAGTGTCAAAACTCATGACCAGTTGACCATCTTGGGTCCATCTTGGGTGTAGCCCTGGCCAGGCTCTTGTACTGCCTAAGATGTATCCTTTAAAGGCCTTTTAATAAACACCTACTTTATTCCTTTAACTCTATCTTACCTCTGTTCTAGGCAGCCTCTCAAGCCATCATCTCAATTTGGAATGAAGCTCTGTCATAGGAAGTGACACATTCCTTCCATTCTTAATTGATTTAGCTGATCCAATTGTAAAATTGAGAGGGATAATGAAGGACAATTTGGTTTTTTTAAAAAAACTCTTAAAATTTGATGCCATTAAACCATGAAAAATAATGCCAAAAATCTGTGGATATTGAAATAGGCAAGTAAATCTCTTTCTTCAAGTGACAGATTAAAAAGATTTGATGCATTTGGCAAGCCTGATAAGGTTCACACGTGAAGTCATGGCCAAAGTGAAAGGAAAGACAGACACTCTTACAAGCTTTGTACAAGTACTTACAACTCTGTAGAAGTAAATGCTTCAGATCTGATTTGTATTCTAAAGAAAGAGGATACAACTGGATTCTGTCAGGGATTTCAAGTTCAAATGCCACAGTCCTATTCATAAAACCAATATACACAGAAACCACTGAAGATACCCCCACCACTATTTCTCTAAGGCTGAAAAAATACCATTGTGTATACCTCATTGGAAACGTCAACTACCAAGTTGTCATCGCTCTTTTCACCATCGCTGTCCTGCAATGACAAATCACAATGCGTTAAAAAAAATTTATTTCATATCCCAGTGTCTCTGAATAACTATGAAAACAAAGGAAATCTGCTCACAAATCTGCAGTGTACCATTCACTTTATGTGGTAATAGAATTAAAATCTTTCAGTCATCTACAGGGCTTCTGCTTAGCAGGCTGCCACAACTGCAGCAATCTTGCCAGTTTTCAAATTGGTGGAGAAGGACATGGGATGAAAATCTTCATTCAAAGTGGCACTGCACTATAAAGTGGAGTCAAGATAGACTTCATTAACAAGTCGCAGCCTAACTAAAGCTCAGCACTATTGTCACACAACTTCCAGGTGCTTTGTATTTATATTGTTAAAAACAGTATCAATCATATGCACCAAAATGTTTAATCCAGCAGAGACAGTGGAGGTATCACCAGGTAGGCACCAAAAACCAGTTAAAATTTGACCCTCTTTTTAAAATTAGTTATGCAGCAGAAACCAGGTGAAACTACAGAGGAATACCAAAGTTCAACAATGCACAATGTAGACAATCTACTCACATAACGAGCTGCTATTTCCTTCTCTTCTGTTTTCTGTTTTTTACTATCTGAAGAATAATCTGTTGAATTTCTGTGCTTTTCTGCTGTTCTGAAACTGGCTGAGGGAGATACAGAAGAGCTCTGTAGTCCAAAAAGAGAAGAAAGCATCATCAGGCCCACATTCACAACAGTGGCTCATTTGTCACCACCCCTCAATACACCTTATGCTGATAGTATGATCTGGAGCTGTTCTCACAGACAGCACATTGGGTTTCAACCAGTGACAGTTACCAGTGACAGCAAGTGTCTTGTATCAAAAACTGCACTATGTATTGCAAGAGACAGAAACAGGTGATTAACTGACAGATCACAGTGGCTATCTGCACTGCCAATGGGATGAATTTTATGAATACTGTGCACTGGTCTTGTTTTGGTTTGTTTCCTCTACAAATACACAGGGTTAAGTCAATAGTCTCAGAAGAGGGGTGTGTGTTTGCACATGTGTGTGTGTTTGCCTGTGTAAATCAAAAAGAACAAAGAGGCTCATGGCAAGTCACACTTCAGCAAACATTTGAATGAAGATTTCTACCAAAGAAAGACGCAAGCTTCTGAACAGTTTTGGAGCAGACAAGAACAGGATAAAACACCTTAACTCATTTTATTTTGCTGCCTTTTACAACTACAGGCTATGCCTGCAGCAGACAGAAGCAAAACACAGACTGGCTCAGTGATTCTCTTGCTATTCTACAGTGCTCACCTAGTAATGATTGCTAAAGAGCACACATATGGACAGGAGAGAAAGGAAGATAATGTATACTTTATGCACTATCATCCAACAACTCCACTCTACTCTGTTAAACAAGGCAGGCAACATTTATCAAATTCTACCATATTTCCAAGGCTTTGTGGAGTCTGTATCTTCGTACACAAAAAAAAAGGAAGCAATGAAAGATGCAATGTTCCCACTGGGACCGATTTTAGTAACAGCAGCAGTTTTGGCCCTAGTTCAAGAAAGCATTTAAGCATGCACTAAACTTTATCTCACTCTGAAGTCAGTGGCTGAACGTACATAAGTAAGGATGTGTTCAGGCTTTTTGCAGAATTGGAAATGACAGCAATGGAGATGAAAATAATTATCAGTTGAAATCCTGCTGACTGTTTCCATCTCTGTCCTCCTTTTTTACTGGGGTGGTGAGGGAGAACCAAAGAAGTCCTGACTGAAGGATTTTAGATCCTTCCATTCATCCAGAAACACTTGTTTGGGTTTTTTCCTCCATGCATGACAGACAGCTGTTTTTCCACATAAAACTGTACTACATAGCAACTTGGTTTTGGGGTTTTCAGTGCAGCTATTAACACGAATACAAACCACGAAATTAGCATTTACATTGAGTAACTTCTGTTCCATCACTATTATAGATTTTCTTCTTTTCATTATTATATCACAAGCTTCTGGTAAGGATTAGGAAAACTTAAACACAGAAATTAATCTGTAGTTATTGTCCAAGTCCCATAAGAGAATATTACTGGAACACAGGTCCTCCTCTCCATTTTGCTGAAATGTACAGTTCTTAAGAACAGCAGCTCAGATTAATGAGTGGTAGAATTTGCAAAAAATTTCCATATTTTGGACTGGTAATTGTTAATTACCCTCTAAGAACAGTGAGTGGAAATAAAAATTTTAGAACAAAGCTAGAGTCGAAGGCACAGCCTGTGCCTTTCCCATACTGTGCAAATACATCTTAAAATACTAATTCAGTTTTAAAGCATATCATTAATCAACAATTATAGCAAATAACGCAAACTAACAAAGTTATTTTTTGCTCTGAAGTGACAACACATGTTAAGACATTTGGAGACAGCAGTGCCAGGGACAGAAGCCCTTAAAATAAAGGCCAAGTAGAAACACAACATTAAATGAACCGATGACTTGAAAAATGTATTTGTTTCTGCAATGATATAGCATAGCCTTTTGCAAAAGATTTTTATACTAAGTTCCTATTACATTTATATTCATTTAGAATTTGGAAGGCAGTAGCTTGTAATGTGAATTCAATTCATTATTTCTCTACTTCACCCTACAGAAAGCAATTTGCTTTAAAACGAAGAAAAATAATCACCAATAAACCACAAATTAAAGTGGTGTCTAAAGAATTAAACTACTGCACTTATTTAAATAGAAATATTTATTTTCATAAATCTGAAACTATACAGTTCCATTTTTCACCATCTGGTTAGCTATGTGCTATAGATACCATTTTAATCTTTGATTTCACTACTTAATAAAGTAATAAATTGAAGGTCCCTACTAGAAAGATAAAGTAGCTAATTATCACTAGCACATTAAAGGATGAGCACCACATTGGGCACTGGGGCAATGCACACTGCTTAGTGGTTTTATTGCTTGATGGATCTGACCTTATACCAACATGAAAGGCTCCTCCTGCAGTATTCTTACCTGACATTAGAGAAAACGGAGACAACTCACCTACTGACAGCAGGCAGAACCTCCTTCACCAATCTGAAATTAGGCCAGTCTACTAGGAGTGACATTATTTTGCCTCATGAGTCAATTACTACAGACCAAATCTAAACACTCCCACTTTAAACTGTCCCACCCCTCTCCTTGCACCAATACCCCTGCAGAACTGCCTTCTTTTCCCTTCAACATGAAATGCACCTGCCACATTAAGATCAGCATCTTCATGGGATGTACTTTTGCTGACAGATCTAAGTCTATCTCTTATGCTAAGTAATAAAGATATGTCACATACATAGACAATGAGCTATGGTCTAGATCTTCCTATGGACCTAATGCCTACTATGTTCACTGTGAGAGAGACAACAGTATTAATCATACTGAGTTCCCTCTACGGTTTGTAACAGCTTTTCAGTCTATAAGCACTGATAAGGACCAACCTTCCTTGAGAAATACTGGGATGTAACAATGTCCTCGTGGTTTCCACTGACATCAGATTCCTGCAAGTAATCCTGTACCCACCCACACCTTGGTTCCTGAGGAGCCAGCCCACAAACTCCAAGAGAGGTCCTTACATTTGCAGATGGTAAAAGAAAACCCCATCAAAACATACTGTTCAGCTGATAGACTCTGCCCTGTTCCATGATTAAAACATCAGTGCTCTCCTAACAGCTGCCTTTAAGAAGGTGGAATAGGATAGTTACTTACAGAAATTAAGTGATTCAGCACTATGACTTGGCAGGCTGTAACTTAATGGGCCAGAGTCCTTGTTCTAGTAACTATTAAAATTTATAGAGAAATGAAGTCTTTTTACACTGTTGTTTTCTTCAATAAAATGCATTAATCTACTAGAAGAGTAGCATTTTCCTATTAAACAATGCTGAGTTTGCTCACATGTAATAATTATATCAGACATAGGAAAAAACACTCTTTGGTGAAAGTAGGTTACACTTAGTTTGTGTTTGAGTAAAACATACCAGTTTTTCATTTTCTGCTTCGGTAGAACATTTTTATTCATGGTAAATACATCACAAAATGCTGACAAAAAACCAATGAACATACACATTTATAGATAGGCTGAGCACATCACCATGTTCACATAATTTACTTACGAAGCAGAAAAGTGTTTTTCTAGTATTGGACCCACAGTATTTTTTGCACTAGGCTATGGAGCATAACATGCTATGATTCAGTCTCTGTTTTGGGCAGAGCACAATGCCAACTGAAATGGTCCGCACTAGAAGGATCGTGCTGTTTTCTCTCCAACACCATCAGGACGCTGCTCCTGGTGGAGTATCAGTGCCATACAGGTGCAAATTAAACCAGTATCCAGAGCACCATGCAAGCTTGCCATGCAGCCATGAAATTCTTACCAGCATACTCACTGTCTGTTTGGGATAATTACTAGTTCAAATTTCTGGGGGCGGGGCAGGGGAGAATCACTGTTTTACTGCCACCTTTTAGTGGAATTTAGCTGTATCAACATACGCAGCTCACACTGTAATGTGGCAGAAATGAGTGTGGAAATCATAAATCAAATTGTACAGCCATCCAGCTGCAAGCCCCAACTCCCCATATGCTGACTTCTCCAGATAAGACCTGGCCTGAGCACACTAAGTGATAATTAAATGAAATCAGTGTTAAAAGTAATGACTAGAGATGACAAGATGAAAAGCCTTCCTACATGTTAAAGCTGGTAACTCTTTAAAGCATTCACGAGTATGACCATTCCCCAGTGCACCCTTACTATTATGCCAAAATGATGTATTTGGAGTGTAATAATTAAAACAATAATTCTCAACAAAGTGGGAATTACAAGATAATTGACCATACTGAAGTATTAAGCAAACTGCAGTAAAAGCCAAGGATGCTCAACGCTAAGGTCAATTACAGTATAATTATCTGAATGACATTATTGCTGTTATAAAGACTGTTGAAAGTATAAAAGAAATTATAAAAATGGATACAATATGCATCACAGTGGAACGACCAGGCAGTAATGCTGCTTTGTGTTGGCTGATGCCAGTGTTATAGATGGAAGCACCAGCACTGGAACTTGATTCAGGCACTGCCCTAGGTTTGGGCTTTGAGCGTTAAGCTGCCTAATACTGTAAGCTTATATCAGAAAAAAAAAAAAAAAGGAAAGAAAGGAAAAAGAAAGACATTAGGGTTAAGAAAAGACATGAGGGTTAAGACTTCTGACACCCTAAGGAAGAAGTTCCACCAGATAGGTCAGATGTCAGGGCACAAGAAAAAAAGGCAGTGCAAATATAGCCCAGAGACCATGTACTCAGGGAGGAAACTGCAGCCAAGGGCTCCCACAAAGCAAGCCTAAGGGCTCTAAGGTAACACTGATATAGCTGTTTAAAAAAATAATTCATTTACAGACATCTCTATGCACAGAAGCATTACTTTGATTAAACTCAGGAAGATGGCATGAAATGCTGTGGGTTGATCTACAGATACCATAATGGAGCATTTACATAGCAGCTCTGCCTCCTGAAGTCACCCACACTTACACAGCCTTTTTGTTGCTGGCATTGTTATCATTATTATTATTATTACTATTATTAAATTACTATTATTGTTATTACTACATCCCAGTATCTGCATGGATGGACATGGATTTTGTCCTCTTTGCTTTAATTTTTCAACACACACTGTTTGCAGCCCTTGGGCAAGCACATTTTCTTTACTATGCCCTTACCTTAAGGTTTACGTAGCAGGCCATGATCACGCTGACACAGTCAGGCAGTAGAGCCTGGACCACAGCACTACCAAAACGGTTCATCAGAGGAGGCTGGTAGGCAAGTGTTGATCCCACATGTATCACTCACTGCTCATGGTGGACTTCTTTAGTATTTTCATGTCCCCCTTTTCCAGCTTGTTTCTCTGCTTGCCCAAACTAAAACCTAACTTCCACTCAGCCATCACTCAGCCATACCATAAGCAATTTTTTTTTTTTGGTCTTATTCACTGCCTTTTCCCCATGGTTACATTTTCAGAAAAAACCTCAGAAACTGTCAGGGAAAAATGCAACTAACTAGCTAGGAAAGATATAGAACAAAGCTGGTTTTAATATCATATGACCTGGCCTGAGCTAACTGCATCAAGTTTTGTAATCAAGCATGTGATAATTATTTTTAATACAGACTATGATTAAAATTCAAACTTTGAAGTTTTATATAGCATTTTTAACCACTAATTAACTTCACTAATTGCAAAATTAATGACGTTAATTAAAGGATAAGAGTGCTATAAAAAAACATCAAAGTCTAGATGTGCAGTGATGCCTGCAAGAGCGATGGGAAGACCATAAAAAAGTCCAGAATAAAGAGAATATGTAGGGTCAGCAGTCTTTAAAATCTAAGTGTTCTCATAAGTGTTACATCAAGAGAAGTACAGATATGTGTGCTTATGTATATGTGTGTAACTTCATAGAAAATGCCCATGTAACTGTTTACACTCACGATCTGCTTGCCATTGGTGGTACCCCTGGAGTATTTAATCTGTGCTAATTAAAAGCATCAAAGTCTAGATGCTACGAAACGGGTGATAAAATGAAGCAACAAACTACTGCAGTTGCACACATTAATTCCAGTTGTATTTCAATATATACTTATCAATTTTCTGGAAAAGCTGAGAGGGACACACAACAACATCTTGAAGGCACCTAGCAATTTTGATGTATAATCCTATCAGCGTGGGATGATGATTCTCTGGCCCCTCCTGGTGTACAGGTTCAAATTGGTGACAAGAAAAGTAGATGTTTAAAGCAATGGTCAGGTCTGCTGTCTAGTCTTTTGCAGATGGATTTTTGCAATAAATCCTTTAAAATACAGCTTCTCCACTAATCACTGGCTGAAGGATATAACACACATAAGGCCTTAGCACTACTTGATGCTGTGAGGGTCAGAGGATGGGGAGAACTACTGCAGCTTTAGGACAAGCAGTGGAGCAGCAGAAGAACACAGATGAAAGTGAAAAAAGGAAGGCTAGGTTCAGGTTAAAGTACATCCTAGCAGAGGCACATGAAAATAGTGAAATCAAAAGTGCCAAGAGTGACAAGCACCCTTTGGTAAAGAACAGTTTGAACACAGGACATGGTTTCAGCAGGGAACAAAAGAAAAAGAAACAGATGGCAGGAAAAAGAGTTAAACATTTCTGCTAGGTTAACAGAAGCCTCAAAGTTCACAATATAACATTTACTAGGAAGTCTGTTCTCACCCACATTTTGCTACTCCTTAACATTGAATTTAATTGACAGTAAGACAAGCTGGGCACTGTCAAACATCCTCCCCCACCCAATCTATAGAGCAATTCACTTGATCCATTCTCTCCATTCACCACTCTGTGTTTCTATCTCCTCCCTTGACCAAACCCTAAAATAAGAATACAAGCTTCAGAACATAACAGAGTAGGTAATTTGGATGGAGTGAAAAGATTTCTAAGAAGGTGTTAAGGCACAAATTGCAACTACTATAGCTAATAGAGTAGGTGAGCCCCAGGACATATGCAGGCTGCAAAGGAATATCAACCCTAATGATTCCAGAAAGAAGTGTTCCACCATCACAAGGCTGAGGATGCTACCAGAGAAAAATGTCCTGCTGGCATTCTAGAAAGTAAGTGTGAAAATCCAAGACACAGCTGCATGTTGGTCAAGCCTCTAAATGTTACTTTAGCCAAAATCAGAGTTACTTAAAGGGAAGGGTCAAAGGCCATCAAGTTACAGAAATTCATTCGGGGTAAATATCTTCAGAAACCTGAGGAACTGAGCAGTGCCAAGGAAATGTGAAACAATAATCCTCCTCTCCTCAAATATTTATTTGGAGTTCCAGTTACTGATCTTTCATGCTATTTCCTTTAGCAGAGACCTGAAACAATTTGAGCAGGTCTAACAAAACAGAAACACACACAAAGAATAGAGACTATGGGCAGCTAACTAGGGAGAAAGAGCAAGGGAAAGCATGCAATCACAGAGTAGAAGAAAAAGCTCAACTAGCTGAAGCATTAAATACAGCCATTTAATTGTGGGCTCAACTTCATGAAAGAGAGAGAGAAGAATAGCCACCAGCCTGTATCACAGGTTGAGTCACTGACATGCCATGAGGCAAGGAAAAGCAACAACACTCCATTACTGTTCTTCAAAAGCCAATGACGGACATGCATAAAAATTCCCAACATCCAACATATTTCCAGAATATCCACACTAATTATGTTTTCACAGCAACTGCATTCAAACAGAATACACAAGGATACTTGGTTAGTTTTCAGAATTCTAAAACACACTACAGAGGGAATGTTTTATGATAACCATTAAAGGCTTGTGTCAGTATGCTTTACAGTCTGTTCCTGCAAGAACCAGGAAATTCCTCTGAAGAATAACTGGGTTTCACTCAGAGTCCTCTTTTCAGACCAATCACTGTGGTAGAACTGTTATCCTTCCACTTTGCAAAGTGATTAAAATGGACTGTAAGGCACAGAGCCAAGCTGAATGCAAACACTTTCCTGCAGCGTCTCAAGGCACAAGGGTTATAAAAATCTCTTCAGTACTGGCAACCAAAGTTAGGAGGTAAAAAATACACACATCTACACCCCCTAGATTTTCCATGTTCAAGCAGCAAAATGATCAGGCCTTAAGTGTTGCCTTCTCCAGGGATATTTTAGTACATTCAGTTTTCATGTGACAGGTCCTAGCAACTTTCTCCTGGGACTTACATTCCCTATCTATTCTCCATTTTGACCAGAAGGATCTAACCTACTACTAATGAGCCCTTTTTTTGTTGTTGTTGCTTTAAAACCACAGAGATCGCATCTGAAGACAGTCCCACAAGACACTCAATTTAGCTTCCCTCCATCAGGTACTGTGCCCCAGTATCCTACATTTTCAGTTTTGATTATATCTAATAAAGGCTATATTCATGGCAAAGGCATCAGTTTTGAAGTTTTCACATTTTTGCTCCCTTCCAGTCTATCCATATATACCAATCCTCCAGGGAAAAACAATTTCATTTTCTTCCCTTCTGCTTGTTTGTCTCTAAAGGATTTTATAGTTGTTCTGCTGCAGAGATGACCTAGGAGATGATAAGAAGACAAAGCAAATTATTGTTTCAACTGAATAATTCACAAATAGAACTGATGATCTCTTTCTACATGTTCTGACTAGTTATCTCCCTTATCCCTATTCTTAATCCTATTTGTTCTTGACTTGATCAGTAGAAAAGTGATGGGAAAAGAAGTAGTCTTCAAAATGCTACCATGATTACAAAAAGCCCCCTAAAATTCAGCAGAAACACTCACTCCACATCCTGACTGCTTCTGTTAGAGAAACATATTCGCATGTTTTTCTCCAATACTAAGTAAGAGACTAGCCATTTGGTTCTCTCTTCTCCATTAGATTTTGTATGGCTTCTGAAGACTTGATTTATTTTCTGCTTTTTTACCTAAACCTACATGGTTTAGGAAGCCACAGACTGGTAAGTGTCCACTGAAAACAGAATTTCATTATCCAAACAAACTCTTAACTGGGTGGGTGAATAAAACATAACTGGGTGCTATTAAATGTTTGCAGATTCCAGGTCATGCTGATTTTGAAACAAAACATTCTCTTAACCATCTATTAAAAATATCTTCCATAAAAAATCTTTGAGCACTACTATTCTCCTCTCTGCCCAAATAATATCCTAGCCCATTATATCTGCCTCACTTCATCTACCCTCACTTACTTGTGTTCCCAAGACCCTTGTTCAGGAAATTATCCCATTTCCTATTCAGGAAAGCACTTGAGCAGATGCCAGATTTGAGAGACACACTTTGATCTTACGGAAGTCACAAAGCAGAGAAAGAAACCAGTGGAATGTACATATTGCTGAACTTTAGATGCCTACTGTGCACTACTCTGAATCTGGACCTCAGCCTGCTGCAAAAATAATGGTCCCTAGTTTCATTCTTCAAATCAGGACTCTGCTAAGTGGAATGGATGGAGAGTGGTGGGAACACAGATTCTGCAGTCAGCCTTAAAGCGGTTACATCAGTATATAATAGCACATCATAAGTATAACACCTACTTTTGAAGACTGAAAAAATAAAACACATGGTCCTTTCTGCCAGATTTTTAGATGCATTACAACTCCTGAACATCGCAGAGCTTTGCCAAGAGAAGCAGCAGTAGCTTTTACTTCTCTGAGCCTTCCATTATTTATATTAGATAGGTCACACTGTTAATGTTTTAAATGTTAAAAGCACAATCAAATACTGACTTCAGGCTAGCTGGAAATGTTTTGATGTTAGCAATGAGTAGCCAATACATTTTTAATTTAGGTTAGAGAAAAAGAAAAGCAAAAATCTCCCTCTTGTACTTCCCCTTCACTCTGCCAAGTAGTTAAATGTGATTAACTTGGCATGCACGCACATGACCTTCCATTCTATTCAAATTAGTTATTTTAGGTAATTTCTGAAGACTCTTGTCTCTCATTTAAGTATTTCATAATACGATTCAACTTTCCACTTGCTTTTAAGGGAAGACTACAGTAATATCCCTAAAACAGCATTCTGGCAAATGCTCCTTGAATTATGTAATTCACTAGGTTCAACTCTACTGTTACAATCATTTTCAAGACAGATATAATACATTATTATTACAGCAACACAATCCTGAATTGAATTTTCCTTTGCTGAATTACTAACACTCTAATGCTGAAATTGATCTGTTTTAAAAACCTCATGTGAAAGGTTTTTTAAATACCACACATGCTCAGGCTCTTTATTTTAAATAGTTTAGAAATAAGCTGGTGGAAACAGGGGACTAAAAAAAAGTCTTATGTTCTCTAATCTAGCATTAAGTACATGTTAAAGAACACCAAGCATGTTTCCAAGCAATACCTACAGTGTGGATTTAGATCTGCAAAGACCTGGTATTTCATCAAGGTTCCAGGAAACCATTTTAAAAACTTATTTATAAAGCAAAATGAAAGATGTTTATTTCCATGTGGGATGCCTCTAGAGAAGCTGGCAAGTAACAAGTTTATTAAAATGACAAGTTCAAGGTACTTTTCTTGTTGACTGTAAATAATCTCCCTGTGAGCCAATTAAGAGCATGGAGATCAAAGGCCCAAGAAGCACTATAAAAGCTGGAATTACAGGGTTAAGGGAAAGCCTCCACAGGCTTCTTCAATACATATAATTTCCTCTAGGCACCCATTGACTGGGTGAAACAGTGCAGACAAGCTTTTTTTTACTTGCTTTGGAGTACAGCAAAAACCAACGCACACTTTAAAGGACACCTAAATAGGCAGCCTGATCTTATGCACAGTCAAGAATGAATTTAGTTGTAAACACTGATCCAGGTGAGAAGGCTAAAAGGGAGCTGGGATGAATGCACAGAATGACTTATAAAATGGGCTTCTCTGTTGGGAAGTTATTAAATCTCAAATTACAAGTTTGTCAGTGCATTTCTTCTCCATAACAGCTTGCCAAGATTGTTCCTTTTCGAGGCACTAGTCAGAATAGCTAGCAAAGTGTTTTCTAATGCAAGGCTTGAATACCATGATGATCTCTGCACACATCATCTTCAAATTTGAAGAGTGAGTGGGGCTTTACATTGAGCACACAGAGCACTGCCATCATGTCTTTAGCCAGAACTTAAGACGCTGAGCTGAAGTCACACCACTGTTTACTGACCAGCATCTGGGCTGCTTGAGTTTCCTTGCACTGCTACCTTGCTTATTCTCAGTAATGAGCTAAGTCCTGTTTTAAGATGAAAACCTTGACTTTTAAAGCGTGTCTTCACTGCTGTTTCCTGCTAACATGGGGACAGATTCTGAACCTGTCCAGTCTGTCCCCCTTTATTTCACTGCCTTTCCTTGCCCCTTTTTATATTACAGGGTTCAAGTGCAAGACAAGCTGTCATTATTTGTTGTGACAGATAATACCATCAGAATGTTCACTGTGCATAGCCTTTAGTCCTGACAGTAAATGTAAATTTTATTTTAAAAACATCTAGAGCACCAGATGGAGCCCTTATAGTAAGAAAGTGTAACAAACTCTTTCACAGCAAGCACAACTGTATCCAAAGCTCCAGCCCGCAGATGAAATCCTTCTTCCCTGCCCGCATGCCCTCACCACTGGGCACTTTCACTACTTACAAAAATCACATTCCCACATCCACCTCAGGGCTGCTCCCATGCACCAGCCTTGCAGAAAGTCTGGAAGAGTCTTCCAGCTGTGCAGCAGCCCTTGCTGGGCACCTTGCTGACAGTCAGTGGAGCACTATGCCCAAAATCTGCAGCTGAACAATCTTGCTCCATGCGCAGAAAGTGGCAGAGCCTCACCTTTGTGGCTGTGGGCTGGAAGTTGCACAATGAGGAAGAATTCAGGCACAGTGCTGGGATGTCTGGAGTCACTGCTGCTGGTGGGTGGCGTGGTCCTAAGAGGGGCAAACATTAACCCTGGGGCTTTGGCACTGTGCTTTCTTGTACAGTGTATATATGCTGTGTGACAGCTGGTTAGCCCAGGGTGAGCAACACAACTAAACACAAACTCCCTTTGCCAGGACCCTCCCAACAGTGCTGTGGCTTCTGCTGATTTGGCTACCTATCACAGAATCACAGAATACAGTGAGTTGGAAGGGACGCATAAGGATCATCAGGTCCAACTCCTGGCCCTGCATAACACCATCCCCAAGGGTCACACCATGTGCCTGAGAGCACTGTCCAAATGCTTCTTGAACTCTGTCAGGCTTGGTGCTGTGACCATTTCCATGGGGAGCTGTTCCTGTGCCCAGCCACCCACTGCGAGAAGAACCTTTTTCAAACAGCGGATATAAACCTCCCCTGACACAGCCTCAGGCCATTCCCTCAGGTCCTGTCACTGTCACCGCAGAGGAGAGATCAGTGCCTGCCCCTCCTCTTCCTCTCATGAGGAAGCTGTAACTGTGATGAGGGGTCCCCTCAGTCTCCTTTTTTCCAGGCTGAACAGACCCAGTGACCTCAGCTGCTCCTCACACAACTTCCCCTTAAAGGCCCTTCACCATCCTCACTGGCCTCATTTAAATGCTCTCTAACAGTTTAATGTCTTTCTTATATTGCAACACCCAAACCAGCCCCCAGCACTGGAGGTGAGGCTGTCCCAGGTCAGAGCAGAGCAGGACAATCCCCTCCCTTGCCCAGCTGTGATGCTGTGCCTGATGCACCCAGGGCAGGGTTGGCCCTCCTGGCTGCCAGGGCACTGCTGGCCCATGTTCAACCTGCCAGGACCCCCAGGTCCCTTTCCATGGCACTGCTTACAGCATCTCATTCCCAGTCTGTCCGTATATCCAGGGTTGCCCCATCCCAGATGCAGAATCCAGCACTTTCCCCTGTTAAACTTTGTGTAGTTGGTGATTGCCCAGACCCCCAATTTCTGGAGGTCTCTCTGCAGGGCCTCTCCCTGCCCGGAGGGAGTCAACAGCTCCTCCCAGTTTTGTATCATCTGAAAACACACCCTGTATCCCTGCCAGTCCTGTCTCCAACAACCTGGTGCAAAAGGAGCCACAGAAACACACAAGCAATGTAATCAAGCCTGAAGGAAGGATGATAATTCAACCAAAGCTTGTCTTCTGCCAAAACATTCAGAGATTAGACAGTCAAAATGAAACTGGAAGTAGCTCAAAAGGACTAAGTGGTCAAACTAGAAGCATGCATGTACTTGCCAAGAATGGGACTCAAAACCACTGTGAGGTTTCAAAAGGAAGAATTAGGTACAGACAGATCACAAAGTAGCATTGGTGCTTGAGCTAAAAACTAAAAGTGGGAAGGTTGTAAAACTGTTTGTATTTTGGAAATGTGGGTTTAGTAGTCTGCTCTTTTGTCTGATCACATGAAGTCAATTAAGCCTCTTCATGCCTCAAAAAGCAGGATAATTTCGGCAGTCTAGAGAGTGCTTCTTTCCCTTACAGGGTTGTTGTGAGGATTCATGGACTGAAGATTTGGAGGTACTCCGGTATCACCAAAATGGATCTATTACATATGCTAGACTGAAATTTAAAAGTGAGAAAGGAATAATCATTATTCCTTGTATCAAAACACAACTAAAAGATTGGAGCCATCCAATTGCTGTAACAGAGCACCTGTACTAAACTCCAGAAACTATACAAACATAGAACTTTAGCCAATTAATTCTTAGTTTGCATAAATCTGTATGACACAGATATGAGAAATGTAAAAAAGGAAGCATTTCTGCATTGTATGTAAAACTCATCAGCCAAACTGTGAGAACCTAAAGCCACTACTTCAGAATGCATAAGACCTTCTCAAAGATACCCAGATGTCAGATGAACCTCCCTGATTTCTGCAGAAATGCAGAGCCAGTCTTTCCATCATCTCTTCATTTACTATAACCCACCAGGTACAGTGTCTTTTATGGCTTTTTGCTACACAGTGTTTGTACTTAAAGCACTAAGTAAGTATGAAAAACAAACACTGTCTGTGCTTTTCTGATTAAAATCCAATATAAATTATATTCAAAACAGTGCAGCCCACTGGTTAATGGCAAGCTGTCAGTAAAGACCTTGTGTGGCTGAAGGATGTGCACCACTGATTTAGGGCTTCATCTATCTGCTATAATGTTACATCTGTCTTATTTTAGCATTTTCTATTACACAATGTTCTTTCCCATATCCACTCTTATTCCTAACTGGCCAGCTTAGAACTCCAGTTGTGTATTATCTCACACCAGACAGTGCAAAAAAATGCTGCCCCACAATGCATAATCACTTTGTGACTTGAGTAAGTCCAATTCAATCTCCACCTATGTAGTACACCAGTTCTTTCCCTCCTTGCTTCACTCAAAACTTCTGTTACTTCAATCCAAATTCATTCCAGAAGCACTTTCCTGCTTCCTAGTCTAAGCTCTGTGAAACTCCAGGTAAAGCAAAACTTCTTATAGATCTGCAGGCAAAGCAGATTACCCTAACGAGCTAACTCTGTGTAACTAAGTACAGGGAAAAGTACATTTCACATGAAAACACAGAACTATCCAAGCCTGTCTAAAAAGTAAGGCAATGCCACAGAACATTCACAAGCTAGTTTTTGTGAATTCTCACACAATTTAGGTGATCCAAAACTGTGTTTCCCAAATGCTGTTCCAACATGATTATGGAATATATTTGTTTTGACTGGGCTTTTAGTCCCTGCATTTCAAAATTCCTCATTTTACCTTCAATCAAAGTTTAAATTTGTTATCACAATACCATTAGCTCCCTTTAGAACTGTTATGTGTATTTCCCAAAGAGAAAAGAATTGGGGATTCATCATGCACAGACTGATATATACATTAACACCACTCTTAGTAGGTTTGCTAGAAATAGCTTGGTATTTCTACTCTGTGTTTTGATATTTATAGGATTAAAAACAAATTCAGGTCTGATCTCACAGTACTTAATATCTGGGCAAAACACTTCTTGCTGATGTCAACATGGTTTAACACAACAAACATCCTGCATGTTACAAGAAACTTTAGCATTGACAGCAGTAAAAGGCAATTTCTTCCTTATCTCTTTTTGTGCTTCCTTTCTTATCATGATGAGAGCAGGAAAAATATGGCAACCATAACAAAGAGGAATAATGAAAATACTCACAGATGATTACTCAAATTGGGTCCATAAGTACCATGATTACCTGGCTACTATGGCATTTGATTTTAGGACAACTTGAAGATCCATGAAGGCAGGAGACAAAAAGCACCTGCATATCAAACGCTGGTACCCCAAAACCCTGTGGCTACCTCAGATACCAGCAAGTGCACATGTTACAGCAGAGGCAAGGTATGTATACCTTTGTCTGCCTTCAGACAGCACTACTGAACAGAGAGAGCCTCCTTCTTCCACTGCAGTGGTGTCTTCACCCCTGTGCACTTGGCTTGCCACTTTCCAGCTGACCTGCACAACACTCTGAAGTTGATCACTACAAGAGAACTACAGTCAAAATAACAAACACAAAGCATCTCTCCTGCCAAGTGGCAAGACTTTCCAGATCATACGCTAACTTCCTCCACAACCAGCCAGCATAACCATATTTCACAACACATTAGATGCATTATGGGTCCCAAACAAACAATACCCAGGCACAAAATTCAAGTGCCAGAGATGGCTAGAGTAAATTTGCAGCTCCTCCAGGGCCAAAACTACCTTTTTAGCAAAGATACCCTAATGTGATGCTATTCTTCTGCATCTATTCTCTCCCATCCCTCAAGACAGACTTAAAAAGAAGGACAGACAGAAAACTATGAGTCAGACAAAGCTAAAAAGGTTAGTCGCTGGGATCCAGAAACCACAAGGATAGGTATATCAGACATTTTTTTTAAATGCTTTCTTTCTGTCTCGTTCTTCTCTTCCTGAAGGACTAGATGTAAAATGAAATCGTCTTACAGAAGGACAGCCGCCTCCCCCCTGTGCTCAATCATTCCAGTCACACTATGTTGTCCAGTAACCTGCATTGATAATTCCTCATGAATAAAATGCCAACATTATCATCCACAGCTATGTTGTTGACATGCGTTTGTTATTTCACTAAAAATACCATTAATTTTCTGGCTTCACAACAGCTGAGCTACTCCCCATTTGAATATACAAAAGAGTATTTTGTTTAAACCAAATTAAAAGCGTTCCAGTAAATGACTTCAATTTTGCTGGCTATACTACTTAGTGTATACTGTTCTATTTAAGCCTCTCTTTCCTCATCTCTAGCCCTTCTACACCCCCATCCTTTTCTCTCTGTTTTTTTTTCCACCTCCTCCCTTTATATACTTAATCCTTTCATTTCAGGAACTGGATTTTCCCAGCAAGACATCCACAGTCAGAGAGAGCTTCACAAACGTAGTGCCAAGGAGTTAAGGCAATGGTGAAATTGCCTCTGCTCTGTTTTATTCACCTGATTGCCAAAAACTATTTAGCAGTAAGGAAAGAAAGGAAAAGGGGAGGGAAAAGCACATAAATGCTGAATACACCTTCCTTTACCCATCCAGACAAGTGCCGACATTCACCATTTAAGTTGGAATGAAAACCACCATTTCTGCCAAGCCCTCCTGGCATCTCACCACTTTATTTGTTCCCATTTGTATCTAATGCTTTTGTCAACAGTTCAACAAAAGTCAAAGCAAACAACCCACTACAAACACTGAGGGTAACAGCAACAAGCATGAATCCTTCACAATTATCCAGCCCAGCTGCTCAGTGCCTGTCCAGACTGCTTTCATTTACAACTGTGTCAACAAAAGGCTGAAACCCAATAACTAGGTGGGTCAATACTACCACTGTAAAGCCTCCAGAGAAGAAAATGCTGTTCTGCTGCTTAACTGCTTCAGCAAACACGCAGAATAATTCAGTTAGATAGACAAGTGCTTGCCTAATCATTTGTTGTGTGAATTATTCAAGGCTTTCCCTTCAAACTGCTAAACGATGGCTCTTCAAATATTTCCATGGAACAACCAGATGTCCTACAGGAGAAAAGGGAACATAAGGCACATTCTGACGTAAGAGAGGGCAATGGTAACCTGTGATCTTGAAAAGCATTAATGTTTAGAGGATTAATGCCTTCTAACACATTGCTTCTGGTATAAAGAACACACAGCTTTCAACACAAGTGTTAGGCATGCATCAATTTACTAGCTGCTTGAGCTCTATACAGCATAATCAAGGTTGTGTACAATTTTTCTTCCTTTTTTTCATGTGAATTGTAAAAGAGTTCTCCCAGAGACTATGTAAAGTGTAGGTAAAAATGAGCACAGTAGCTAGTCAGGTAGATGCAGAGAGGAAACATGCATTTATTCCCACATATCTCTCTCCTGCACTGCCCCCCATGTTCATTTGACACAGGCCAAATGCTCACCCGCCTTCTTCCAGAGGTTTCACATAGGTTTGTGTTTACAGTTTCAAAGAGCAGGAAAAAGTAGTCTTACTGCATAGAACCCAGTGCTACACAGTATATATTTTACTTTAATTGCCATTTAGGTATGGGAAACAGCTACCTTCCGACGTCAGCTTCCCTGATTTTTCTGGCTTTTGTCACAATTGCTCCATTATATTAACATATTATTTTTAACTTTTTAGCAAACTTTAAGAAAATGGGCAAATTAGGTAACAAATAGTGTTTGTTTTGATTTAATCTCATTACTGGCAAGAACAACCTGGATGTGAATAAACGTTTTTTCTGGGACCAGTTTACATATACATCACAGTGCAGTGTTGGACAGATATGCATCTTGAGCCAGAATACAATATCAAATACACTTATGAATATTTTATTTTTGACATCTACAGTAACAGTTGTGCATGCTGAGTAACTAGTATTCCAGAGAGGATTCCTGGCAGTTTTAAGACTTAGAAAAAGAGTAAGAAAAATTCTCTCTGTATGTCAAATTAAAGAACATATTTTTGTTTTTATAATTAGAATCTGCAACATATTTTGTTTGCAAAACATGCGGCTTTGCAGTGATTGCACTGTAGCAATCTGGTGTTGTTGTTGTCAACATGAGAGACTTCTTCTATCAAATAAAGTTTTCTTCCTCTTTCTGTCCAAAACAATCATGAAACATTTGTCTACTAAATAGCAGCAGCTCCATCAGGCTGTGATCACCACAGCTGTTAGTACCCACTACAGCCCTACACTTCTTGGTGGGAAACTTCTCTTATATTTACTATTAAAAATCAGGTTATTGCTATTTGCAACCCACAGTTTGTTTATTATATTAGCAGGACTGTTACAGTCATTAGCAGAATTTGTAAAATTGCTTAAGATTGACAGAGAGCAAAGACACAACAGAGAGGGTACTGTAGAGAGAGGTCCTGTACAACAGAAAATCCCTGGTATCAAAAGAGTTGTGACGTGCACAGATTAATGGAAAAACCTCTGATGCTAGACACACTAGAAACAGTCTGATGCTGAATACCCTAAAAAGTATGGGAAAGAGAGATAACATCACAATTTGTGATGGTGTCTCCTGTTCCTCATCCAGCAGAATAGGAAGCATTGAAAAATGGCACCCTTTGCCATAGGTGAAGGGAATGCTGTTCATCAGAAAACCTTCATAAAGCACACCAGAGTCCCACAGGTCTGGAAAACAGTTTTACTGCTTTTAAACTCCTGCAGTGTGACACAGAGCTTTTAGGCTAGATGGTGAGCACGCACTACTTTTCTAAGGGTAACCAACTGATCATTGACAGATGCCTTTATGTTTAAGGTGGGGTCCCTCTGCTACTCTCATGTCAATCATACATACTGACATGGCTCAGAAAAATACTGTACTGCAAGGGAATGGCAGAAAAAGGTTTCTCTAACCTCACAAGGTTTACTGTAATTGATTTTAAAAAGATTATTTTTAAAATTATTCAGATACTGAATTCTTCTCATAAGCTGCAGTACTGGACAGCAAGGCTCATTACAAAATAGTAGTTGGAGGTCATGGCACAAAACTTTTCTCAAAGCGGGGAAGAAAAGCAAAACATTAGTTTCTTCCAGGGCTAAAATAAATTGCAGTTTGATATTTTTAAAAGAAATGGAGAGGCAAGACAGAAGTATACCATCAACAGATATGGCTTCAACAAAAATATCAGGGAGAAACGAGAAATACAAACACACAGGTACAAGCTACAATTACTACAAGCCAGATACAATGGTTTCCTAATGCCTAGTACTGGAAGACCACAAGGCAAAGCTTTATGTTATTTAGGTCAGCACTGGCTTTTCAACTCAATGTAACTAGTGATTTTGTACAGTCAGTCCACTTTATTAATATAATAAATTGACAAAAGGACTCAGAAATACGCTACAATAGCTGAAGACTTTTATGTTGTGTGTGGTCTGTGCCAAGCACAAACCACACACAACTGCAGAAAACCCTTCTGGGGGTCCCTGTAATTGGGAGACACCTCTCCTGGCCTTTTTTCCATACTCCGGCACTGCACTTCTGCAGAACATGCCAGTCTGACAAAGCAAGACCCTGCCAGCAAAACCAGTGTTAGACTTTATTTTGATCTGTCAAGATTAATATAGCCAAGAAAATACTGTATGCCCTCTTTCAAACAATAGAGTGGCTTGAAATATGCCAGCTTCTCTGTGTGGTGAATCTGTGATAGACAGCTCACCCAGTTAATGGAAAAAAGGAACAACCCATGTTGAATCTTTTCCTTCTCCCACCCCTCTGCCCCACTTAGTGATAAGTATGCATTAAGAACATTCCCACAGCTGTATTCACTGCCTCTTGAGTGGCAGGAAAACAGAGGTGCAGCTGTGCCTACTAATATTCGTATGCAAACAAGTAGCACTGGACTGGCTGCTATACCTCACTTAAAAGCTCCTTGGTACTCTTTGTTAAGTTTGCAGATCAAAAAAAAAGTGATATGGAGCAATCTGCTGTCCTTTTAATGCAATTAGCAGATTTAAGTGGCATTTCACTTTCAATACTTCATTAAAACACTGATTGCATCCAGCAATCGCTGATGATACAACATTCACAGTGTTCCCTCTACAGTCCTCCCTGAGACTTGGTGGAAAGTTGGGGCAAGCCCTGAGCTGGCAGCCAGCAGCCAGAGCCAGCACAACTTCTGGAGCCAGATGTGAAACCTGTACCCGGGTGCACCACAGCAGGGGTGAGGGTGGCAGAAGGCAAGGGAAGAGAACACCCAGGACCTAACAGGGAACTGACAGGAAGTCAATAACCCCTGCACTAGTGGTCTCCATAAGTCCTTCAGGAGGCAATGGAAAATAGCATCTCCAGGATTTGCATCTCTTAAGCACGGACCCAGCCTCTTGCTGGGTCAGCTGCCACATTGGTGACTTTTGCTACACATCTCCATTTTACAATTTCTGTGAGACTTTCTACCCCTCAAGTTCTGCTTATTCTACAGTCTTGTGACAGTGAAGCACGTGAGTGGTGAAGTCCAGTAAAAATGTTGTGTGGACACAAGACTTCATTTTTCCTCTTGGATTATTTTTTCATGTTAGTCCAACAAGCCAAACAATACCTCAGCTTAGGAAAAATACTTTTTAAGTTTCTCCCCCCAATGCACCCAAAGGCAAATTAACAGCATCCCAGAAAAAAAGTGACATCAAGCCGAATTCCTTCAATGCCTTCATTGTGGGAAGCACTGCTGGGGAAGGACCTCGCTCTACCCCCTCTGCCAGGAGCTTGGGGCATCCCTGGGGTACGCTCCAGCTCTGGCCCTTTTGCCACCAGCCAGCACAGCTCCACTGGTGCCAAGGAAAGAACAAACTAAAAAAGATTAATTCGCAGATGTTCATGCATTTCACACAGAGGGTGCCCTGTGGTCTGTTGCCAGGGCAACAGGAGACCACCAGCGCGCGCTTTATTGGCTTTATGAAGTGCGTCTCGGGGGCTATAGTCCGAGAAATGCTGCATGATAATCTTCAGGCTTTTCAGAAGCCTTGTTTTGTGTTTATCCACATTTAACCCTCTGAGTGTTATTAAGAGCGCCACTATGTCTGGCATGACAAGGAATGTAGAGACAGGATGTGAGGAGACAAGCACTTCGTCTCCGTTTCCTGCCTAGAGAACCTGGAAAGCATGTCCTCAGCACCTGCTCCCACCTGCCCTGCACTGAAGTTTTCACCCACAGCCTGCAGGTGGGCTGGCAGGTAAGCTGTTGTAGGGCAGACCTCAGTACAGCCGTGTCTGGGGACAAAACTGACTTTCTGATGTTTCAAATGCAACAAAAGTGTCACACTGGACTAACAGACAAGTGATAGCAGGCACATTTTCTCAGTAACTTCAAAAGAAGATTAAAAAGAATCAAGACCGTTTCATCCACTTTCTAGACACATGACACAAGAAAAACCACACTTTTATTTGGAATGCCAATACATGACACCGGCAAACCACCCATGCCAAAACCTTTACCAAAATTTATAAATTCACATAGACAACTTCCCTTCCTCTCCTTACTCCAAGCCAGTGTCAGGTGTCTCCCCTAGCTGTCCTCTCACCTCTCCCAGAGTGTCCTCTCTGCAGCCTTGCTGCAGACAGGAGGGGCAGGAGGGAACAGGGGTTAAAATCACAAATGACACAACACCCCAAGCAGCAGCAGCCGCCACTGACATCAAGCGCTAATCCAGCAGGAGAAGAGAGGCAGAAAGCGAGGGTGGCAGAAGGGATCAGTAGAAGAAATGGCTTGCATTCAGACTTGCAGGAGAAAGAGCATGCAGAGACAATCATTTCCTGGGAAAAGCTAAAGCCTAACGAGAATTTACTCTGCCTCCTTTATTCAGACAACCAACCCCTTTGTGGCAGGGGCTTCCTGACTGACAGGAACCCAGGGCTCTTTAATAGGATTTCCATATTATTTCCAACACCTGCCTATAAGTTATTTGTTTACATTGAAGAAGGCGAGATTCTCAAATCAGGCATCTGCTTCTGGTTCAGGCATATTTTAGGAAACCATGTAGAAAGAAGCTTTGTTGCTATGGAGACATTTTTATTTTCTTCCCTTAGTTGGATGAAAAACATTAGCATTTCCAATTTTTTGTTCTTCAAAAGGCCAAATGTCGCTTAAGAAAAGACAGAACTTTTCGAATTGCTATGCAGAATAAGCTAATCGAGCTTTAGATATTTAATTAATTATTCAACTCAATTAGAGCTGTACCAAAGAGAGGCAGGAAACAGTGCAATTTTCCTGCAAACTTCCCTCAATGGCCAATTCCTGCTGGCCAGTCTAATTGCTTTTTCCCTCAAAGCACAGCTAAAACTTTGTAGTTCATGTTGCACTCAACAATCTTGCATAACAACTTGCATATCAGTCAGACTACCCATTTCCCTAAACCAATCATGTTGGACTAGGAATGTGCTCCTTTCCCAGTGCCAGAAAAGAGATAAGAAGAGCCATACAAATATCCTATTAGCATTCAGCGACTTCACCCATATGACGGAAACTTGCAATGCATGTCATACATGTCACTGAATCCAGAAGGCACGCTTCTTCCCTCCCTTTAGCAGATAATCTGCATGCCCAAGGAGTCCATTGATTCATGTAAAAATAAGGGATGTTTCAAGTTACTTTGGACCCAAGGGTCTTAGAGACAAAATTAAAATGTTACATGCTCAAAAAAAAAAAAAAAGAAAAAATCACAGCGCCAACAGAAATCTGTAAGTCAAAAACCTAATCTGCGTTCCACTTTTGACAAAAATTGGTATGTGTTGTTTTTTTTCTCCCATTACATCTATGTAATTTGACAAACATCTATGTAATTTGACCTGCAAACGTGTTCCTCATTCCAATTCATCCGCCATGAGTAAACTAGTGTAAGACATGAATTCCAGTTTGTAAAGTACGATTTTAATTGCATGCTTACAATGAGGAAAACTTGAAGAGATAGAATAAACAAATTAATTTCCTCCCTTTACTTCTCTTCCCCCAGCTATTATATTGTCAAAGCCTTTGCACTGGAGACCTTTCCACCCACCTCCTCATTCCAGCAAACTTCCTCTTCCTACTCTATGATGTGAAATCATAATCCTGTGTTATCAACATCACAGTCTGTTGCCATGGAAATAATTAGACATGACTGCTCAGGTTAGAAATTACAGCTCATGTATGTATTTGCCTTCTGGGCAAAGAGAGCATCTGGATAGAGAATATTTGAGTTACCCTAAATCACCAAGTGGCAATACAAAAGTTTGACAGTGGGATGCACTATGGGAATTTGACCAAATGTGGGCACACCCCAGAGTAAAAATCACCCTGTGGTAACATGCAGGCAGATGTAAGGTAAGAGGACAGTGTGCCATTAATAGACAGAAGTGGGTAGAAAGTTATTGGGTAAAAGAGGTGAAGCCATCAAAACTAGCAAAAGCAATTAATTCTTTGATGCCAGAGTATATGCTGTCACTTTCATATGAATATGAGTACTCTACACTAAATTAAACTTTCCAGATGATCTCCTGAAAAAGACTAAAGATGTGATATTGCATGAATGAAAGAAATTTCAAACTCAGGGTGGAGGGGAGAAAAGAAGAAAAAAACACAGCTGGGAGATACACACCTTAGGTTTAGTTTCATGTTCCTTTTAAAAACCACAGAGCTTGAATGACACACTACAAGTTTAGCCATGAAAAGGTTATTAAGAAAAAAAACAGTGCCAAAAAAATCAGCTCCATAAGATAGACTGAGACAACAAACAGGACCTTGCTAATTAATATTTGTTCTGCTTCAGCAGACAGTTACTGGACGAGACTGCAACAAACAAGCATGTCTCACCCAATCACATCATTAATCCACTCACGTTCACCACCTGAGGACCAGCTATGCCCCACAGATATTTATTCATCTGTTCCACAAACAAACAATTACAACACATTTTCTGGAATTAGGGCACCTGTTACATTCGGCACAGTTTACACACCCAGAGGCAGATATCAATTAATACTGAAAAAATTACTGTATCAGAAGCCAACAGAAGTTACTCATTATTATTTGGTAATGCTACCCCCAAAACCACACCTCTTGCAGAGCAGTGTAGTCCAAATCCACTCTGTTTAAAACTACTGCTTCATCATAAGAGAAAGCAAAATACACGCAATGCTTCATTCCTGAATGGCAAAAGGTACAAACAGAATCCACGTAAGTCTGAAATGCTTGGATTTTAACAAGCCTGTGAAGTGCTTTTTAGCTGAGTGGTGATTAATTGGCCAAATAACAAAATGATCAGGAAATAAATTCTGCAAATTTCTTTAAGTTGGTAACAGGTAGCCACAGTTTTTTGGCTTGTTTCATAGACACTGAATGCAGAGACATTTGGCAGGACACTCACGCCTCTAGAGGAAGTCCCATTTAAAAGAAACCTGATAATGAGGGCAAAGTCCACAAAATACATGACAGCAGCTTATGTGGTGTTCCTCTATCAGCAGAAGAACAAAGTCAGCAACATAACTACATTTGGTAACATCCAGAAATCTTATATGTTGGGGCATTTTTTATTTTAAAGTATTTTGTACTTTCCAGAAGTGCATCCACACAACTCCTCCAAGCATCAGGCTACTCACAGATTCAGGAGTAAGCAGCCTACTCACACTAAATGAAAAGAGGTCTAAATACTTAATAATGGTTAACAGCTTGAGCAGCACTGGAGCACCTGCTACCACAAATGTAAATGGAATGTGTGAATTGCATCCATCCACTTTCCCTGTATTGCCCACATGTGTAATTATTATCTTTCATACAGATTAAGGCAAAAGTAATTTTATTTCTAAATTCATCTTAATTTGCCCTGACAGACTTCTCCCAATTCACCAGCATGTTGGCCAGAAATCCACCCCAAAACTCTATTTGATGCATTATTTCATATATTTTCTTCTAAAATCTTTTTTTTTTTCCCAGAGGAATCTCAAACTAGCTGTTTTATTCCTGTCACAAGACTGCAATTTTCAGTTATTGGCACTTGTTACTGCTGAAACAGATCAAAATGGAAAAAGGTTTAATCACCTTGGCAAGTCGTACTATAGGCATAGTCTCTGCCCCAAATAATTTAAAAATCAGATAAAGAAAAAACCCTAACAACCAAAAAACAACTCAAAGAAACAAACCAACTGACCCCAAAAGAAAGGCAATGCTTAGCAGACACATAAAGAGCAAGGGATCCACATTAGAAGCGATAAAAAGTTACACATGCTGGATCCTGTGCATGAATTCACATGCTTCAGGAGACTCTGAGGTTCTTGAACAATCTGCTTGGGGACATCCAGGCTACCTCTGGCAGGCACGCAGCCCAGCCAGCATCTGGGAGCTCCTTCATTCCATTTGCTGCACTGAGAGTTATGGGAAGAGAGTGCCAGCACTACACTACTTTCTGTCAGGTGGAGCTTTTTTACACAAGATGTTTCCATCGCTTCTCCAAAGGGAATGTATTAGAAAAGGAATTTTGTTAAGCACCAGAGAAACTTTTGCCACATTTGTCCCAGAGATGATACCAGGGCTGGAAAGAAGGACATGCCTCCTGCACCAAGAGTTCTCACAGGAGGTGGAAAAAACTTTTGCAATTTGCAAGAAAGAATCCACTTAAAATAATAATTCTTTCCTTTTTTTTTCCCTCTTAAAGAAAAAAAAAAGTTTAATTTGCTTTGAAAAGGAGACACACCAAGTCCTCCATGAAAAGCTGTGCGGTTAACTGCAGAGCTGTTTGTCTTTCTGTCTAAACACATTATATTCCCTCAGAGCCCTTAAGCCAGGGCTGCACTTTGAGCACAGCCCTGGCACATGCCACCCTTCCCTTCCTTTTGTCCGCTCCACAGCCTTGCCAGTGCACAAAGAGCACTCCCATGGCCCTGTTTACGGCGTTTAGAATTTTCCCATGCCTCAAAATTTGCAGAGAATTTGGAGGACTGGATCCAAGAAGAAATCAAAGATCTCCCAAAGCTGCCCTTCTCTACAGAGCTTGCTGTGTTAATGCTCATCTATTATTTAGGAACAGCTCCTGGACAATCTTAAATTACCTGAAGGTGACTACTCAGTTTCAGCAGTGAACTACTCAGTCAGGGGAGTGCTGGGCAGGATCAGGCATAACATGTCATGTCTGGTAGAGAGATCCAAACTGCCTTTTCCCTGGCCTGAACTACGAGGAGAGTCAGGACCAGCACAGCTAGAGACAGCAAGTTTCAGTAAGAAAACTGCCCAGCAAATCCAAAGCATTCTAAATAGCAGCAAGAAATGGTTCATTTCAGCCAAATTCCTTTCTTTGTATAAACGGGTGCTGTACCTTTGTTATCTGAATTCCACACTAAAGCGTAAATTTACACTTCATGAGCTATTTTAAAATCCACCTTGCTTAATAATCTATATCAGCAAGAAAACACTTTAAAGTGTCTCTCACAATTAAACCCAGGCACAACCTTATATAAATCAAAATTTTGCTACCATATCAAAACGTTACACTGGGGCTGTATAACATTGCCCATATCCTCATTACATGCTACACTAATTACTACCAGCAGATTCAGAATTTTCTGCACATTAGAGGCTTTTAGAGGAGCTATAAAAAATTTCAGGCATCATTAATTTAAATTTGTATTGAAATTTCCTTTTGACAGATGGCCAAAAATTACTTACTATTTAGAGTACCAGAGCCTGCCTGTTTGCACATTGGAAGAGGAAAGGGAAAAATTAAAAGGAAGAAGGAAATTTATGTCACGTTCATCACCTGTTAAATGTTAAGGAGCATTATCCTGCATGAATAAATTATTTCATACAAGCACACAGACTCCAGCTGGTTCTGGCTGACAAAAACTGTCTCAAGTCACTCAGCAGACAATCATAAAAAGCCTCTCTTAACCGGGAACCACTTAAGGGAGGAGGGATCGATTGAACAAGCAACTAACTGCTACTCTGGGCATCACTGAAAACATTTAAGGAAATTAGCAAACTATTTCACCTTGCAAAGCTGGCAGTAAGCCCCATAATGCTGACACAGAAGCCAATTCACAACCTGAGCACCGTGCAAGACAAACATCTACTTATCATTTCAAAGTAAACTGCACAAAGTAGATGCCCTTCATTCCTTTTGGAAACTGTATGAATAACAGCGCTTTTGAATCAATCCCAGACAAACTCAGCCTTTTCAGTACAAATGCTCACCCTAATATCCATGCCAGCATAAACACCCCAACACCTCACAAATGTTACAAAAACATGACTAGCATTTATTGTTTAGAAACAGTGAATGGCATATATTAGCAATTCTCCTCAGTCATTTTCTTAAATGAAATCATCATGGTTTCAACTATATAGGTAAGCAAACTCACTCAAAAAACCACATGGGTTTGTGCTCTCACAGTTAGTTATCCATCCCACTTGCATTTGGTAGTTTGAATGCAGGAAAAAGGAAAATGGACTAAACTTATCTGTTCACAGTGAAGACTGGGTTTCCTAGGGAAATCGCCGTTAATGTGTGCTCCCACCTCATTGCATTAAGCAGTATTAGCAGTTTCCAGCCCTCATGACAAAGAGGCTGAAGTGAAATCCAACACGCTGCTGTCTTGGGTCGGCAGATAGGCAGCTTCAGTGCCTTCGCTGCTCACGGTGAAAACTGACAGTTCCTGTCAGCTCCTGGTTGTTATGCAGAGCCATGTGTGTAACAGCAAAACTGACAACTATTGGCTCAGTTGCGCTTGGCTGGGACATGTCAGGAGTGCCAGTGGCAGAATGGGTGTGCTGGGATAGGCGGTGGGACACATCCCCACCTGTAGCTGCCAAAGAACCAAGGTGTCAGCTTTTGTGGGAGGCCTGGATGGACAGGTCTCTCGCGGGGGCAAAGCCTGTGCCCAGAACCATGCTTCTCCCAACACCATAAAGGGAACACTAGTAATATCTGCCTGACAAGATCCTGCTAATCTTGTCTAATGCACACTAGACTCATGCTGTGAACATCTCTTCCATCACTTCCCCAACCCCAAGAATATATTATATCTTCCTATAAAAAGCACAACTAGAAATTTGACAAACTGTTTCTAAGTGCTCCATAAGGTTGGTACAGGTCTTGCCATTTATAAGAGAAGTGTATCTTTCTTTTCACACTAATGAGGTTTGACTTTGTCTTTCTGAAAACCATGCAAACTAGGAGAGCAGACCCACGAAGGAAGAGGAAAGGACTAACACATATCTCTCCATCTGCAGCGTTAAAACCCTAGGAGTCCCTGGGAAACTCTGACGGCTATCAGTATGGAAAAGCATCACATGTCACTGAATCATACTTGTATCTATTACTGAATGCTCAAAATTATACAGGTTGCAAGGTATGTTATTACATCTACTTATAAACATCAACTTACACAGGATACAGGTCTGCTGCAGAGTCACTCTGAACCTGAAAATTAATTTTTGGAAAAGGAAGGCAGAATCCTCAGTGCAAGCTTCAGTACCACGTTCATCAGGGTAGAGGAAAGGGCAGATCACTCCTCTCCAACTACAGGATAGCAGGCAGCACCCTGCATCCCCCTGTGACTGACAGAGCTCTCCTTCCTCAACTGCATTATAAGGAAATACCAGAATTACAATATACAGAATACAAATGACTTAAGACTACTATCTTACTCTTTCTGTCTCAAAAGCTTGGACACAGACCCTAGGCAGACCTTTCTTTCCACCCAAGAACAGCCTCAATGCTGTTCCAGTAAACTCACTGGTCAGCATGCTACCTGCAATCCTAGCTGCCCCACTACCAGCCATTGCCTAAATGTGATACACAGGCTATGCAGGGTGCTGCCAATCAACACAAGCATCACAACCCAGTTCCAGTTTGTGACTTTTTCCACCACTCTGTGCCACGTTTCAGAAAAATGCAGTGTTCGTGCAGCTCTGTTGAGCTACGCCTTACACCCACAAAATGGAATCCTACCTTGATGGAGTCTCTGTCTGCATGCAGAGCAGCCCCCATGTGTAAGGAGGGGCAGATATAGTGGCAAGGGATGGGCATGGGG
Source organism: Emberiza elegans (assembly GCA_024865655.1). Taxonomy (NCBI): domain Eukaryota; kingdom Metazoa; phylum Chordata; class Aves; order Passeriformes; family Fringillidae; genus Emberiza; species Emberiza elegans. The sequence goes on along the minus strand of JALJVW010001283.1, from coordinate 21,785,097 downwards.
GGGAAGAAAGAAAGAGAAAAATACTAGTTAGTTTACACAAAATTATACATTTATCATATTCTGAAGAAAGAATCCTGATGTCTGTTAAATAATAAATTGCACAGATGTTAACTTTTCTGTACAGTTAATTATTAATGCTGTACAGCCAGATTTATTAAACTGGATTTCTAGCATTTGAACACAATTCCTGCTACTGCTAGTAATAAACACTAGGAACTCTTCTGAAAATTGCTCCTCCCTCTCCCACCCTCACTTGCTTTAAACAGGAGAATTAAAAAAAAAAGAAGGAAACCAAAGCCACACACTCCTCTGGCAGTGCCTACCTCTTTGGTGATCATTATCATGGTGCTTCTTCTCATCTTTAATTGGGAGGTGGGACTGGCCCCCCAGTGCACTGGAGAGTGCCAGGAGACCAGCACTACTGCCAATGGGTGGAATGGCTGGAGGCTGCAAGCCCGAGGGGTGCGGAGTGAGCGGCACGGGAAGACCATGTCCATGTGACAAGTGCTGGGCCTGGAGTTGTTGCTGCTGTGAAAAACAAAACACAGATATTGAATTTGTTCAGGGAGCTGGGGATTGTCTAATTGATCACCTACATCAACTGTGACTGATCAGATCAATCAAAGCATCTGACCAATCCAAACATCCTGGTGCCATAAAAATGTCCAGATGTTTGGACACAATATATTTGGTAAAACTCAGACTGAACTGGAAAACAACAACAACAAAAATTTAAAAATAAAAAAAAGAAAGCAAATGAATGTTGCCATTTTGGTGATTTTTTTTTGTTTTTTTGACAGAGGTATTATGCTTTTCTCTTTCTAGTAGAAACACACCATGTACACATCTAATCAAAACATATGTAACTGTAAAAGCAGTTATATAATGGGAAAAAAAGCTGAAAATTGAGAAAATTAGTGTTAAACAGTTCTCCCAGCGCTACTACACAGCATGCAGTGAAAGTTAATTTGAAAGAGAAAACCTGAATTAACAATCCAGAAAAGGAAACTGGTTGCAGCCACCGTTTTAAGCCCTTTAAGTGTCCTCAGCGGTACTTGAGCAAATTACTAAAGAAAATCTAATGTAGCAAGGCTTGGGTCCTCCTGTAGGCTTGCTCAATAATGCTGAAATAATTGGGCACTCTGTGCACGTTTAGTGATGCTCGAATGAAAAGCTAGAGGCCTGCCCTTGTACTCTTCTCTAGCTGCTGACTCTGTGTTGTGACAGGTTTATTTGAGTGGGACTGTGATGCATGCACCAGTAACTGCACTGACAAGAGTTTAAAGTCATTTTTACCAGTACACTGGCAACACATAGAGAAAGCCCTTGAGAGGTTCGAATTGGAGTGCTTGACCTCAACCAGGGCTGCATCAAGCTCTGTGCTATACTAACCACTCTGGGGTAGATAGACTGTTACTATTCGTTGGAAAGGCAGTGGAAAAAAAAACCTGACAAATCAACAACAAAAACCAAACAGGTGAAAAAGTTTAGTTAAATATATCCCAAGAGAGATCTGTTCAGGTCTAAGGCTTACACACTAACCATCCAGCTAATTTCTGTTCATAGAAAAACCAGATTACCCCTGAAATTTTCTTTTCATTTTCAAGCAGTTATTGCCCAGGATAAGTCTAATCCCAAGTCCTTTAGGATTGTCCTCTCCCACCTGCATGTCTGTAGACAGGATTTTAGAAGAAATAAAAACTTTACTCGCTTTGCATAAAACCATTCCACTTTAAACTTCTAAGACTTACTTATGTAAGGGTGAGCTGAAAGTTAAAGGCTGCAAGTCACAGCACACTAGATAACCCTTAGAGCACACTTTACACATAGCTCCCTTGACACCCCACCCTGAAAGTACAGATCCTTCTCTTCTGCTTGGAAATAAACCTCATGCAGTGGAATCAGACTGGCAGTGGCATGCACACATCATCTAATCCAGACCAGGACCAGAGGAAATAGGGCAATGATCTACAAGAAAGCTATGGGGGAATAAAAATACAGAAGAGGGCGGGAGGCAGACACCAAAATCAAAACCAAACAAACAAAAACCCAAAAAGAACATTCTTCCAAGTGGAAGAAGAAGAAAAGGGTAAATCTTTTTCCTGCTTGCGAACCCATGTCTTTCCAGCAGGTGTTCCTTCTTGCAGAACGTATCAAACCCATTTTGCTTGCTTGATGCTCTTATGGCATTATGCTTCATTCTTCAGAATATTAAATTAGCTACAATGAAACAAAGCAAGAGAAAATAGTGTATTGTTTAACTTCAGGGTTTGAACGGGGCTGCCTTACAGCAATCTGGCATGCCTGACTTGGGGGAGGGAGGAGAAGAACGAGCAAAAGAAAAGGGATGAACAGAATAATATGTGTTCTGCTACCTGGTTTTGAACAAGGAATTTCCTATTCCTATTTGATAATGTGCTATAAAAACCACTGCATGAAGATCTCTGTCTAAATCTGCCAGTGGCTTAAAGTAAAGACTTTGAGAAGAGCCTGAGAATACCAACAGTGAGTTTTCCCCTTGTTAACTATTATACTGTCAACTGAAGAGGAACACTCATTACACACTACTGTACAATCCATAGAGATCTGCCTACTGACCTACCCAATTTGCATTATATGACCTCCTCTATTGACACAGGATGGTTTCCAAAGAACTGGAAGAAAACTGCACTATGAAGGTAATACCCTTTTTTACTTCTCTTTGATAGGAATCTCTCTTCATAGCTCAGCAAGACAACAGCACAGACTGAAGCCTGGAAGAACTGCATATCATTAATGACTCTCAGACATAATATGGTCTTTAAGAGTAGTAGCCTAGCAGCTTGAGATCACCCAGAACAGCTGGGCTGTGCCAGTCCCTCTTGCCCAAGAATCAAAGTGTTTTCACTGCAAGTTGAATTGCAGAGACCTCTGAAAATAACTGCAAAGAGTGGGGAATTAAAAAACCAAATCCAGAGCCTTCCTGCCATAGAGAACTTTTCTGAAGAGACCAAGTTCTTCCATTAGAAGTAATGGGAACCTGAAATCTGGTCACATGGTCTCAGAAGTGACAAAGTGTCATTCACTGATACAGCAGAACTTTAGTGACATTAAGTCACTTTGTAACAGCAGAAAGAAAATCCTTTGGTATGAAAACTAGACTGCAAAATAAGTCTAAACTAACACCCAAAATTTCAACATAGCACACATCCTGTGCCACACAAGGATAATATATTTGCATACTGTTAGATGGGGTGGGAGTAAAACTTCAACAACAGAAGGAGGATCATGGACTAGGACTGCATTGGTACAGGAAAGACTATGACCTACTCCAATATAAGGAGCAATGCTGAACACCAAAAATGAGGCACTGGTCCAAAACCAGAAAGGAAGCAAATGCAAGTGAAACACTGGGTAGGCTTTTGCTCTCAAAATATGTAAGCGGAAAAGGAAATAAAAGTATATAATCACATAATTAATAATGTTGTTTGCTAATAGGCTTAGTCAAGAAGGTAAAGATGAAGTGGCATCTCTGTCATATCCTATTACTGTATTCAAATACCCACAATGACAGCTTGACTTTGTTTTTCCATTGCTTATGGGCAACACTGGTGAGCATCAGGTGGCCTACATGCAGCAATTTCTTTACATGGAAAGTTATAGAAAAATGGGCAATTCTTTAGCCCACTGGGCATGAGATTAATGCTACCAAGTGTTAAAAAAGGGTGATCTCCTCTAGTCATCAAAATGCCAAAGTTATGGAGGAGTAAGTACGGAGATAGTTACTCTCCACACACAGAAATAATCCATTATGGAAGAAAGTTCACACTTGTTTCTGCCTGTAGCATGAATTTAGATCATAAAACCTGACACAATTTAAAAACTTGCAAGGAAAGCCTGAAAATGACCAAGTGAGCAACTACATAATTTTTTAAGTTGCTGTAATGCCTTCTCTTTCCCCTTCTCCATCTTCTCTGTAATTTGTAATCTTTGGTCATGTTATTTATGAACTCCTAGCATGTCTAGCATGTGGTTAACTTCAGACAATCCCATCACAGCTGACTACAGTACACGTAAAGTCAAGCATACATCTTCAGCATTAATGCATAATAGGTGCAAACTTGGAAAGGCAGACTTTATGATGCTGTAAATTTTCCAGAATTATTTGAAGATAAAAACATCAAGAGTTACTAGCAAGAAATACACCCTATGGAATTACAAAATAGATTGCAATGTTTTTAAGGAGCATTCAACACACACAAAATACAAGAGCACAGGGTAAACACAGCAATCAGAAAGAAGCCAAAAGAGAAGGATGCATTCTTTTTAGTAATAAGTTTAGGAAGATGATAATTTAAATCAGCTGAGTAGTAAAAACTGAACTAAAGCTTTCAAAACACATTAACAAACGTCAAATAAAGATAACAACTGGCTGCTACTAATGGTATTTTCTTTTCTGTATATTCTTCTAGGCTGTCTAGAATAAGGAATAAAATAACTCCAAAGTCACATTTACACAAATAGGTTAAAAAGATTTGCTGAAGGCTTTTATCTGAGTAACAGTAATTTTTAGAACTGCCATTCTAAATGTTGATGCTTAGCTTAATTCTTTTCCTAACACATCTTAAGAGATCAACTTTTAAGTAAAATGTGATAACAAACCTACTAACAAATTAGCTTTGAATGCTCTCTTGTTATAGTCAGCACATTCAAAGCCTATTTTCCTGGAAGAGGTTCAAGTTTTTACTGGATACTTTCCAAGCAGCTTGTATTGCAGTAATCTACCACTTTCCCTCTCACAGACCCTGAGAAGTCACAGCCATTACTCAAACAACCTGAAAATACTACTCTAACCTGAAGAAACTTCTAATGTTAACAAACTAATGTCTTAAAAAGATATTTTCTCTTTTATAGTTTTACACATGCTCACTACTCGCACCTGCAACACTGCTGGGAGAGGACCTCAAAAAATCTGAATCAAATAGTTTCACTGGTTGTTTGAAATGAGTTAAGTGATGTGGTTGGTTGCTCAGAGTGAATCATTAATAAGACAGCATACAAAACAGAACCCAAGCTGAAGAGGAAACAAAGACATAAAAACAATGGCAGAAGAGTACACAATATCAATGTCAGTGGTTTGAAAACCAGCAAAGGCAATTCTTTGGCACACACAGTTATGAGTGTACTTAAGATGATATGAACTTTTATCTGTTGTGCCTGTTCGCACCCTTGACGTGATCTGTACTGTTTGTACTTCCTTTGTATTGCTCTCTCTCTGCTGGCAGATATTTAAAAACAAAAAAAAAAAAATTTTCTGATGTTATGATGCAAGACACCAAAAGAGCCCGCAAAGAGTCATACAGCAGCTCCTCCAGTGGCATGGTTCTGGAGCTATATGGATATATACCATATAACGGGTTTGCTTAAAGAAACAGTGGCACCAATGCAGAGTAGAACAAATTATTACCCTTACTCTTTAAAGAGAGAGTGAGCATATTGAAAATTATTACAGTGCCTAGAGCAAAAAAAAAAATCCTGGTGGGAATCCTACTACAGAGCACCAAGATGAAGAGGCAGAAGAAATATTCTATAAGCAGCCAGCAGAATTCTCAAAATCACAGGCCCTTCCTCTCATAAGGGATTCCAATTTAAAAGATGCCTACTGGAAATACAACAAAACAGAGAGGAAACAGTCCAGGAGGTTCCTGGAGGACAATTTTCTGACACACTAGGGATGAGAGAGACAACAAGGGCTGGTGCCCCACTGGACCTGTTGTTTGTGAACAGACAAGGATTCGTGAGAGAGGTGGTGGTCAGAGGCTCTCTTGGCCCAGCCAGCATGGGTTCATGAAACGCACATCCTCCACATCTGCACGTGTGGATGTTGTCTACATGGACTTTAGTAAAGCTTTTGACACCTTTTCTCATAACATTCTCTTGGAGAGACTGGCTTCTCATGATGTGGATGAGTGCACTCTTTGCTGGGTATAAACTGACTGGATGGCTGGGGCCGCAGCGCTGATGAACAGAGTTACAGCAGCTGGCAGCCCAGGGCTCAGTGCTGAGGATAGCTCGGCTGAACATCCCTACTGACAATCTGGACAAAGGGATTGAGTGCCCCCTCAGTCAGCTGGCAGATGACACCACGTTGGGCAGGAAGGCTCTGCTGAAGGTTCTTGAGGGATTAATGAGCCAAGGCTAATGGTATAAGGTTCAACAAGACCAAGTCATGACAGCCCCATGCAGTACTACAGGCTGGAGGCAGAGTGGCCAGAGACCTGACTGGTGGGAAAAAAAACTGGAAGTGCTGGCTGACAGCAGCTGAACATGAGCCAGCAGTGTGCCCAGGTGGCCAGAAGGTCAATGGCATCCTGGCCTTTATCAGCAATAGTGTGGCCAGCAGGACCAGGGAACGGATCATTGCCCTGTACTCCCACTGGTGAGGCCACACCTGGAGTTCTGTGTCCAGTTCTGGGCCCCTTAATTCAGGAAAGACATTGAGGTGCTGGAGTGTGTCCACAGCAGGGCAACAGAGCAAGTAAAAGGGTCCAGAACACAAGTCTTGTGAGGAGTGACTAAGGCAGCTGGGGCTGTCTGGACAGGAGAAAAGAAGGCTCAGGAGATATTATCACTGTCTACAGCAGCTTGAGAGGAGGTTTTAGTGCAGCGGGAGTCAGTCTCTTTTACCAGGCAACTAGCTATTGGATGAGAGGAAATGGCCTCAAGTTGTGCCAGGGGAGGTTTAGATTGGATATTAGGAAAAACCCCTTCCCTGAAAACACAGTTTTGCATCGGAACAGGCTGCCCAGGAAGGTGGTGGAACCACCATACCTGGGGAAGCACTCAGAAAAACTTTCGGATGTGGCACCTGGGAACATGGTTTAATTGTGAACACAGTGGTCCTGGTCTGATGGTTGGATTCAATGATCTTAGAAGTCTTTTCCAACATAAAAAATTTCTAATGTAATGTATCAGCAATTAGCGGAAACTCTAAGTGCTCAGATGCAACTTATCTACTAGAAAATTTGCATGTGTCTGTTCACAAAGGAGAATGAATACAGACCTTAAAAAAATCTAGAATTAAGAATGAAAAATGATGAAAAAGGAGAGAGAATAAGGAGCAGACTAATAAGAATGTTTTTTTCTTTTTTTTTTTTTAAAGAATCAAATACCACGTTACTCGCTGTCTAAGATTCAGCAATTTATGTCTTTGAGGATGCTGATTCCTCAGAAGGAAAGCAAGCTCTACTGACAAAACTAAAGGGGAGAATGAAAAAAATCAATAGCTGTCATTAATCAGAAGAGAAGCATTTAGAACTCCTACATAAATAACAAAGAAACCATCAGAATCATATCTCTACAAATTGCTTCAAAGATCTTTTAAGTGATCTAGGAACAAAAAGTCATCTCCCAAATCATATTGTGGGATGAAAAGCAATACATGCAGAGCACATTTCCATTCTTAATCATGTATATAGGAACATCTGTCAGGATACATTTCACCATTTGTCCTCCCTTCCACTCTAATGACCATTTTTCACCCAGCAAAACAGCATAGATAGAGGACAAAAAATTAATACAACCTACTAACAAATAGAAGATTCAAGGTAAAAATTTGACATAATCGTATAAAGGGAAAAAACTAGTCCTCTGCAAAAGGCTAAGTTCACCTTCCCACAGTATTAAGAGTCCAGTAGTTCCTTCTTCTGATTGCAGGACTTCACCTCAATTTCACACTCGAGGTGGAGGGAGGAAGAATTAAAATCTTAAAAATCACTTTCTATTATCATTTAATAAAGGGCAGAAATTCCCACATAAATCACACAACTTAAAACTCTCTTCTTCCTTCTCCCCCATCAATTTCTATTTAAGGTAAAGAAAATCCATATATGCCAGAGAAGGCAGAAAGCACAAATTGTAAGCTAAAGGCCTTGCCACGAGGAGTGCCAGTGGTGTGATATGTGCCTTGACATACCAAACCTCTGCTTCAAAACCTTTCCACACAGACCAGTGCAAAAAGTAACAACAGCAGTAAATCTGTGTTTTCTGCTATGTATAAACAGATGGCAAAACTAATCTCTGGCTAAGTAGGCGCACACTGGTTCAGGTACCTTATTTACCAAATGCTCCACTAATGTCGTATCCATAGACACTGGGAAGAGATTTTTTTTTCTCCTCTGGACTAACAGGAAAAGACAGCATCTCTGTAGGGACTTTGTAAATTTTGGTCCTTTCCTTTAGGAATGAGAGTAACGTTTGTGCTTTTCCCAAAGACTTCTAAATAATCTTCTAGGGTCACCACAGTAAACAGTGTCTGAAACCTTGGGCTAAAAAGTGAAAAAGTTACCATCTGAGATGTATCACAAATCAAACAATAAAAGCTAAAAGTTAAGCAATGGCACTGGTCACAGAGAGATTCAAGTGGCTAAATCCATATGCAATTCTATTACCAGAGCTTTTAAATGTGGCAACTATAATTCACTTCTAAGATTCCTCACAAGGTATGGTTTTAGAGCCATGTAATACCAATATAAAACAGATGCATGCTATGCATCTCACAGATATATTTCTCTAATGCATCTTATCAAGTCAATCCTTACCAAGACAAATTTCTACATAGCACTTACTGAGAAGCAGAGATTCCTTAACTCTAAGTGCTTCTTCATGCTTACAGCACACAAGTACACACTGTGTTGGATTTCAACAAGTTGTCTTTCCTTGAGATAAAAGCCTGGGTTGCACACTGATCCATTCTTTCCAGCCCATTCTGTGTCTTTAAAGATGGCCATTTCTGGTGCACCTGGTGTCCTGTGCAGAGAACTGTAATGCCTGCTCTTCTCAGAGCTGAGCAGCCTCTTCCCACAAGTGTTAGGAGACGTGGATACCATTACCCCTCTCCAAGCAGATTTCACTGTGAGATGTAGTGTTATGCCTCTTTAATGTAGTGCCCATTAGCCAGGTAACTGAAAGTTAAAGTGAATTCTTTTGCTTTAGTGCAGTTTCCTAGTTACAGCGGCTTTGATAAAGGAAGGTCTTGACAAGGATCAAATCATCTGGATTTAAGTTGCAGCCCCAAGACTGTGGAAAGGCCACTTGTCCTTTTTGCCTTAGCCTCTTTAAAAAGTATAACAGAGAAAGCAGTAGACCCCTGTTCCACAAACAATCCTTGAGTTAGTTCATCAGTGTTTGTGATGCATTCATATACCCAAGGACATGACTGTGAAGAATTCAGCAAGCAATAGGCAAGTAACTGTCTTGCTAATCAAAATCAAACATTCTGAAACATCAGACAGTGTAAGACCTCCTAAATTCCTTCTCCATCGATGGACTTAACATGCTGAAAAAATACTTATGCAGTATTTTAGTGTCCATCCCAGTTAAGCACTAGAGCCCTTGCTCTGGTCCAACATTTAAGATTGAAGACATGAAAAGTACTATTCACCCACCTGAAGCAATGCAAACATTTACCCAACTCACTCTACAATACAGTTCTGGTCCTCATTCATTGCTGTAGGCAGCAGCTTACAAAGTGTGGTTGGGAAGAAGTCTAGGTGGCAAATATATGACCTTGTTTAGGGGTGAAACCATGATACAATAGCACCTTTCTTTGGGCCATACTGTACAGTAAGAGTACCTATTTAAACAGACAGCATCATCACTGAGAACAAAAGCATTGCTGATTTTGCAGTCAAGTGATTTTGGGAAATCCCTGCCTTTACAATACTGTAAAACCAAACAGATAGACTTTTTTTTTCCCAGAGAACTGGTATAAAGCTATCACTGAAGGCAATACACAGTATATAATAGACCAAGATGGAACACAATACATCTGTATATGGTTGGCAACAGCTTCCACTTACTGGAGTACAGACTCTGCTGGCAACAGTATTGTCCGATTTCTACAGCGTATGAAGTGAAACCACACAAATATAAGTCATAAATAAAATATTACATATGTTCATGTTACAGAATATCACAAAAATTCTCCACAACTCTTCATATTTGCACTTGTTAACCCTAATTTAAAAAACAAGCTACAGTGGTCACACAGCTTTGATACTCCTTGAGAAACATGGAGGCCAACATCAGCTCTTCTGCCTGATGAGATGGAGTGTGTGAGCCACAACTCTCGTATCACACACGTTTAGTTAGGCAGAACGAGCAAAGGCCTCTGGCATCAGCATATTGGCAGTGAGAGGCTCTAAGTGGTCAGCACTTCACACTGCAACAGCACTGACTGCTCATATAGTGATAGACCGAAATAAATTCAACTAGCTACCACAGCTACTGAAAACAGGACAAAAAAGCAGAAGACCGTGGCAGCCCACTCAAAGTGTAGTAACAGTATTTAAAACCCATCCTTGGCTATACAGAACCTGGAAATTATTTACATTCCAATTAATTCCCTCAAAAATCCCTAAAAACATAATTTTCAGTTTCTTTAAATGAAGACACTGCATACGCAGGAAATTTATTTAAATTAGACCTCACCTTCAAGGCTCTCTCTGAGGCTGGCACATGGGGAATAAAGGAACAAGATGATAAATTCCTCAAAAACATCTCTTTGCAACCAAAAAACAGGGCGTCTTTAACTTAGGCAGACTTCAGGTGAATAATTCAAAATGAAAATGCTCACCCAAAAGCCTTCTACAAATCAATTTCAGTCCCTAGACAGGATAAAAATATTTGCAGGACCATATCACCACAAATAAAAAATCAGCAAACAAAAGTAATTAAATGGGGGGCAATGAATTTCAACATTTCTTTAGGGTACACAAATAAACATAATTTGAAGCATATAGCTATTAAGTCAACCTCTGCTGTCCCACTTTAACAACCTGTGTACAATATATAGCAGACCACCAAGTTGTTTTACAGAATTTAAGCTTCAACCACTGCTTATCACACCTTGAATGAGCAATACAGAAGGGCTGGACAAAGAAGTGACTGCTCTCCCCATGCTACAACACTTTTGTTCTAACTGCCCTCGCTCATCCTCCCTGACACCACCATTTCTGAATGCACACACCTGGGCAGGAATAACTTTTCCATGCAAACTGTGCGTACTGGTTCAAGTAGAAAACCCTCACTCCTCCTCACAGCACCTGCACACACGTGAGCCAGAAGCAAGCCGCCATCTGAGAGGAGCAGGAGATGCTTCTGCATGTTAAGCAGCCTTTGGCATCTGCAGCCCCAGACAAGGCAGCACAGCAATCATGGCAGGCACGGAGGCCAACTCTTCATTTCAAGTTGTGTGTACTTATCTGCTCCACAACGCTTTCAGAGGCATCTGTGCCTATTTTCTAAACAGCTGTTGTTCTCCAGAGCTGTAAAACAATCACTCTCTTGAAAGCAAACAAAAATTATGGGCCTTTTGGGATGGGTCAAACAAGCACCTTGGCCTCAAACACAGGATAGAAATGGTGACAAACAGTGCATTTAAGAAGAAACCTTTTAACATAGTAATTATATGTGACAAGACAGAAGGCATCCTTTCTTTCAGTAATTGCCATTTGCTTATTTTTTAAGAAGATAATAAAAGTGGCATGATAAAACAAAATGCTTAAAAATTAAACCAAAGCCGTTCTTTTTTCACTCAGATGCATAGAATGGTAAAGAAAAAGAATTATTTCAATCATTTCCTTAGTAATACACATAATATTTAAATAGATTTAATAGTGCTGCTCCAAACCAATGAATTATGAGTTTAAAACCTATTAAAATGTAATGTTTTTTTCTTGAGCTGAGGGGAGAGAGATTTAAATTCACTGAATTTTAATATTTCAGCTTGAGCTGCAGGAGGTAGAGAAAGTCCAAATGAACTATTCCATCAGCACCATTCAAGCATGAACATTTTAATCAGTTTTACTTCCTTGGAGTTCTCCAACACAGTTTACGCTGTCATTCTGAAAGCACTTAACACAGAGGGTGTGAAAAACCACCAAGGCTTGTTATTGCCTTCACAATTGATGGCAAATAATTTTGCAGACTTCCTATCATTAAAATGTCACTGCTAAAAATTGAGGTTCAGCATTTCTTGTGCTAAACTGCATTTTCTTTGAACGGCATCACATACCTGTTCTTAAGTTTTTGGTACATTTATCTCTCTCCATGTGATAAGCAGGCACACAAGCCTTCATTTCTGCCTTACTATCCAACTGCAGTTGAAAAAATACTATTTTAAACAGAAAAAAATTCCTAAAAAGCTAAGAGTTAATTGCCTGACTCCCTTATTAAAATGTAACCACACTCACACAGCATGTTTCAATTGTATAGTATAATGGATTAAAGAAAACAAACCCCAACATTTTAAGAAAGTTAGATGACTCAATTTATTAATACAGGAAATGAAAACATCATTCCTAATTAGATCATATTACTGACTTAAGGCTATGATTTGTGTGCTGTTCCAATGGTGCAAACTTGCAGATTCTAATGTAAAAACATAGCAGCACGACACATGACAAGACCAACTGGATATATCACACTGCTCATCCTGGAACACCCTGCCTGGAAAGTAGCTCTGGATGTGCACTACAGGCTGCCCTGAGCAAGAGTGCTGCAACACACTGCCCATGGCAAATACCAGAGGTAGACCCTGGATTCCTGCAGATTTTTACAGTCCTGCTGCAGCATGCTTATGATATACCCAGTTTTGTTTTAGTTTTTCTCGCTGCATCTCTCCAGAAGATGATAGATGATATTTAACTTGTTTGAGCCCATCAATAGTTTTAAACTGAACATGACCTGTGAAAGAAGTCATTATAACTCTGTTTCATTCCATTAAACATAACTAGTTTATTGTCAGGAGAACAGGCAGTCTCTCTGGGTTCTGGGCTCACTTCAGTATTTTGCATTTAAACTGCACGGATCAGTGATTTGGTTCATTTACCAATGAAGATAGAATAATATCGCAAAGTAAAAAGGTGCTTCATCAGATTCCATTAAATCAGAGCACATTCATACAAAAAATTTATACATGTAAACCACAAAGAGGGATATGATCTGCGCACCTTCAATTCTTTCCTTGTGCCACACTCCATTCTGTTAGCACACATTTTTAACTCAAGGCCAGAGTTGCTCTGTTCGAACCAAGTGAGTTTAGCGTGAGTGAGGTGAACCAAACAGGGTCCCCACAAAACAAAGAGAGACCTAAGCTACAATCTCATTTAAAAAACTCCAAACACTGCTTCTGTTTTTATCTGATACACAGTTCAATGGGTTAAACAAACACTGGAAGTTTTTAATATACCATAGGGTTCAAAGAACACAAACCCTGCCAGACTCACTAAACAGAAAAATAACACAAGACAACATAATCAGATACATAAAAAACCCATTATTTCCAATTATGTTCTTTGTTTTATTTTTATTGGTATTCACTACAAAGTATGACAAGCCTTTTCTAGCCCCATGCTACATTTTCAGACTTTAAACCTAAATGCAGACATAACACTGTTGTGGGATTCTTGCAACATGAACTTAAGCTTATTAGATAACTTGCGCTCCTTTGTTCATTCCATTTTTAAAAAATTAATCACTAAAAGACTGCATGAGATTACTTATCTGTATACCTAATGAGTACTCAATTTCAGTCTGTATTGCTCCTGTTTTTCTAAAATTAAAGAGGAGCATACATTATTTCCTAAGTCAACATAGAACAGCTGAGCGAAAAAAGGCAGGTAAAAATCAGGCTTGTGAGGGAGGCAAGGGCTAGCTGACTTTAATGCACAAACCCAAATCCAAGAGTTTAGAGAAGTCTGAGACAATAGAATTTCAGTCGACATGAAAAGACAAATTCAGACAGGAAGAGAAAAAAAAAATTACTTCTGTCTGGTGGGGCAAAGACCAACAGAATTACTGCCAGGCTCCCAGACAAGTGTCTCATCTATTTATTTTTATTCTGTGTGGTTTAGTGGTTCATGAAAGCAGGACAAATTTAAATAACTAGTGTGATGGCCAGTATGTGTAACATCACACACTTTACACTTGCTTCCTTTACTAGAAATCAAATTTTTTTTTTTTTTTGCAGTCTCTCTAATGCAAAGGTGAATTGGCAAAAACATGCACAGGTAGACTGTGAACTATGAGTGTTCAAGTACACACAAAACCACACATGCACATGTACACACATGGTACAAATGCACATGCAGCACACACATATAAAAGCTTTAACAAAGAAGCCAACCTTTAGCTACTTACTTTATTCAAAGAATGTTAATAAAAGGCAATATTTTTGGTTAGGTAATGAAAACTAATTGGGAAATTATTCATTTCCCACTCTCCCCACTGGAGCATAATAGATATACAACAAATGTTATTCATGATTCTACACGATGCGCTCTGATTCACCCCCTTCTTTCTAACGGGCACTTCAGAGGAAATAAGGGTTACTCTTTTCCATTTATAATTTCTAATTGACTACCAGTGTTTTCTTGTGGTCAGAGGTATACAAAATAGAGCCAGAAATAGCCTATTAAAAACAAGCTACAATCAGACCGCTACTCTAAACTACCGTCAGCAATGATCAGAAAGTCCTGATTTCCTTGTTAAAAGACAGAGGCATAATTGAAGCCATATCTTCACTTCAGATTGATTATTCGGCGACCCTTATCCACATCTTCATTCAGCAATTTGAATTTTAATGAAAGTAAATGGAATAATTAGCATTTCAAAGTGTGTTTGATACACTGAATAAAAAAGGAAAAATACTTTTATGTTTAATCTATACACAAAAGAAAAAGCATTTGGGAGGATGCAGAAGATATGAAGTACAGTTGTAGTGTCTTCATTAGAATAACTAAAACAACTGCTTGCTTCAGCTGCATAATTATACAAGAGAATAATGTGTTATTAAGCTATGACTTCTCACCTTTATTTTATGTAGTGTGAACAGCCAGAGTTTTTGCTGTTATGTCTCTTCTCCAGTTATAAAATATAAACACTGTGGCTGCCCACACCTATAAAATCTCTGTACTGGGCTAATACCACTGTCAGCAAAGGTTTTACAAGAGGGGCTCCATGCACCTTTATTTATAGATGACTAAGAGCAGGACATCTATAAGCACAGAGGGGATGAGGTTTTTCTGCTGCCCATCTTGGTTGTGTGTTTGGGTATTTTGGTTTTGGTGGGTGTGTTTTGGTTGGTTGGTTTGGTGCGTGGGTGCTTTTTTTGGTTTTCTAAAGTAACAGCTATTTTTTAATGTAAAAATAAAAAGTGTGGTTAATAGTCAGAGTCTTGAACCAACACGCAGAAAAAGATGTGGGCAGCAAGGATGGGGAAAAAAGTCTATCATATCAAGGGTACCTGTTACCATGGCTGCAGAAGCAGACTGGCAGGTGGTATGCAAAGGAAACAATGTTACTTAAATAGAACAACAACAAAAAAAACCCCAAAAACAAATACTGAGCCTGCTTTGGGGAATAGATACAACACAGACATTAATTACCCCATTAGTCTTCTTGGCACAGGGCAAGCAAAAGTCTTCAGCTAGTAACCAGCTTTTATGAAGGTCAAGCTACTGAACTTCACCACTGCCCACAACTTTTGCCCACCTGATGGAAATGAGTTCATGCAAGAGAGAAAGAAAAAGAAAAGCTGTTTACAAACACTATCAGAGCTAAAATGGAAAGACCACATACCCCAATGATTGCGTTCAGTTCTGCCATGGTCACTTGTTTGGCACGCTCCACAGCCTGCACCACTTGTTGCTGGTGCTATAAATGAAGATCAGAAACAGAATAAAATTATTTGTTTTCTAAATTATTTAGCACAGATTCTTACTTTTACTGTCCTTATTTGCTTTTCTAAGACATGCAGGATCTGAAGTAACTGCTGTCTAATAGACAGTCACATTGTGTGTTGATAAGCAAAAATATATAGGCAAGGGAAGGATTTTTATCTTTATGCCATTACATTCTGGGAATTACACCTCTGCTTCCCAAAGAGCTCTTTCACAACCTGGCTAAATGGGAAACTATCTTCCTTTTGTTCATCAGCATGGTGCGCTTTTGAATTTAAATGCCATCTTCAAATGTAAGCCTCTTTCCTTATAGCCATGGAAACTTTATGAATAAAGTCCACCCAGTTTTCTGAAAAGAAAGGTGTATCTTTTCAACAAGCACATGGCAACCACATCACTGAAGAATATACAGATTTTCCTCCTAGGTACATTTCAAAGCAGCCCAACCATAAGAAAAAAATTTAAAATGACATTTACAAATCTGTCAGACATGTGAAAGAGAACTAATTATTTCGATCCCCAACATGTAAATTTTAATAGCTTTAAAAAGTCCATGAAAAACACATGGTCTAATTAACAACACAGTTTACAAGCTTCAGTGGTTTTATCAGTTTGAGTGATACTGTATTCCTGCACTATATTCAAAATTGCTGTATGTTGAAAGCTGACTGGCAGTTATTTGAAAACATCAACTACAAACAAAATAAGGTTCCCATCTTGCTACCAGATCCATGGCTGTTCAGACCTCCACCAGTGGCAAATTAATCCTCACAGGCAGCCTCACAGAATCAGCGTAACACGGAACAAATAGGTGCAAGGAGGGGTCATGGAGAGCTGCGAGTAGGTTGTGTGATCTGCACTGAGAGTGAGACATGGTTGATTTAAAGGCACAGGTTGAACAGAAAAAGGAGGGAGGTCCTGACAATCAGGAGAGGTGTGAAAACTGTAACAATGAAACACCAGCTTTGCATCAAAACCAACATACAGATGTGTACTGGCACAAAGTTTAAGGGAAAGGTTGAGAAGGCCCCTTTAAAGATTCAGGTTTGCCCTCTCATGGCTGTGTATAAGGGCAGAACAGAGCCAAGGTACAGACCATCTCACACAGCAACGCCTCCTTGCATCCTCAGCAGAAACAAAAAGCTGCATAAAATAAAACGAGGGCTCAAATCCTCAAAACCACCTCCAACACAAGAGTTAGGTGAAGATCACTGGGACTCCCCAGGGAGCACCCTAAGCCCCACTGCAGGAGGGGCTTAAAAGGAGGGGCTGTAAAAAAGGGTGCTGCTACTTCAGGGGCTTGGCAGGCCCAGATTTCACAATTCTCAGTGCAACACACAAACAAAAATGGCATTTTCACTTACAAGCCCTCTTGCATAAAAGTTCACAGGGCAAGGAAAAACAAACCTAAAAATCCACCCCTAACTGTATGTCCTGGTTTTGGCCTGCACGGAGTTATTTTTACACAAGCAGCCATGAGGTTTGTGTCTGTCTGGGCTGTTCTATACCACCACATGTCATTGCTTCAGGGCAAAAATAGGGCTGGGCTTCCAGAAGAAATGGTTTTTGGTACAGAAAAGCATGGCAGCTGGAGGGTCTGTCTTTCATTGGTTTTTCGTCCTGGGCTTGGTGAGCAATTTTGCTTGTACATCAGCCTCTCTCTGTACGTTTTTGCTATTAGCAGGGTTGCTGCTACTGTCTGTTTTTTTATCTCATGGCCATTTCCAGTAATTTGTTCTTATCTCAAACCATAATCTCTGACTTTTTTCTCCCATAGAGGAAGGTTGTGGGGGAAGTGGCTGTATGGTTTTTTTCTTAGTGGGAACACTAAACTGGGGAGTGCCATTCCTAACCAACGACACTAAGAAATTCTGATCCCAACTAAGAAAAACAGATAAATGCAAGTTGTGAAGGTCATAATTTACAAACACTCCTGGAAGGAAGAAAATAGTTTTAGAGTTTGTTTGTTTTTAAGCAAGTGAAGGAAATTATTGGACACCACTTGGAATACTGCTACTTTTTATGTGTAAACAGAATCACAGAAGTTTTGTTCAGTTTTGTAAAACTACACTGCCTGTATAAACCAAATCTGCCCAATCCGTCTTATAAGAAGACAATGTAAAGACTAAAAAGCAGGTTGAACATCAGCAAACAATGTTCTTGGTATTCAAAAAAAGAATTTAAAAATCAAAAATCCAGTGAACCCCTGCCACAGATACCAGAAAAAAAGGAAATTACGATATTCAAGCACCAAGTTCCTGTGTTATCAGCTCCAGGTTATCAGTTGTTAAGGATAGGTACAGCTTTCATCGATTATATAGCTGCAAGTCTGGTGACCCATGACTCTGTATGTGAACAGGGTGATTACAAAAATTACACCACTATTTTTGGGTAGAAGTCATTCACACCATGGAATTTTTCATGAAATCATTGAAAAAAAAACCCAAAAGAACAAAGCCGAGGTTTTAAAATATTTACTTTTTAAAATAAAAATATTTACTGAGAAGTTTATAGTCATCCTCTCTTTCCTACCGCAGGCAATAATTTTTGCACTGAGGTAAAGAAAGCTCTTGTATATATGAGTGTTCTTTTCCAACATCAATTTACTTACATCCTGCTCCCAGGAAAAGAAAAAAACATCTAAGACATCTACAAAAGCTGGCCTAAACCTATCAAAATTATTGTAGAACTTACTTCAATTTGCATCTAGGATTTAGAAAATAAGTCAACTTCACAAAAGTTAGAGTATCTTCTGTTCCCTTACAGCAAACACATAAAGAATAGCTCTTGGAAGAATTTGGGAAAATGTTGTATCATTCTTAGATGAGGGAAGAAAAGGTGAAGAGATGGACTACCAAAACTCACTTTCAGATTTCTGCCAGAGCAGTCACACAATCCATCTTTCATTGATTCTAATAGGTTTAGGATCAAGACCTTACAGAGAGGAGAAAACCCAAGGGCCTAGTAACGCTGAATCTAAATTAGGTACAGTAGAGACTATTAAAACTCTCCTATTGCTAGCTGCTTTAACATTGATTTAATCTTCAGCGGCTTTGTATGCAAAAGACTCAAAATAGATGGGCTGTAATTAGCCCTTCCATCACTTCCAGCTCATTGCAGCAACAGAGGAGGCACTTCCTCAGCTCCCAAAAACACCCAGGGTCGAGTGACCCTGGCACTACTTCAAGTTACAGACAAAAACCATACACTTGAGTGAAAAAAGGTGCAGGAAAACCCACGCAGGGTTTTGAAGAGCTGTCTGCTCACAGCCTTTCTGAAGGGTGGGCTGGGAGCTCTATGTTACCAGCCATGGCTCCAGAAACAGGTGGGGATCTCTACAACAGGTGGGGATCTCTACACCTAAAGAAGGAACCCAGCTGGGTCCAGGGACTCACTGCAACCCAAACCCAAGGTTTTGGGAGGGAGCAGGGAGCCCAGGGGCCCGCCGAGCAGGATGGCAACTGGCTGGCCCAGCCTGAATTGGTACCCAAGGATGGACGGTCCCAGTACCTACCACGTGTGCCTGAACACCTCCT
Organism: Emberiza elegans; assembly: GCA_024865655.1. NCBI lineage: Eukaryota > Metazoa > Chordata > Aves > Passeriformes > Fringillidae > Emberiza > Emberiza elegans. Next base: position 21,765,839 of record JALJVW010001283.1, on the reverse strand, counting down.
GAGCCAGCACACCAGCAACAAGCAGCATTTATGTTAAAACCAAGCCGTACACATCCGCCTGTCCATCAAGTGATCATGTAGCGATTTACAGCCAAGTAAAAAACAGCAACAACAAAAAAGAGTTACTTTTTCCCCAACCAAATACAGATAGAGGTTGCAACTTTCATACACATTTAATGCTAGCCTTCGCCTGTGCATGCACGCAAATGACAGATCTGGGTTTTTTCAGTTGTGGGAAAACAGTACTTTGCACTGCATTTAACATGCCAGAGCAATGAGCTCAATACCCGGTCCCACCTGACATGCAGACTAGTACCTTTTCTCCTTTCTCACTTATTCTCATTTCTTCTCCCCTTTTTGCGTTCTATAGTGAGCAGTGTGCCTGCACTTGCCTCATTTTGGAAAATCACTTCTTTTAAGTCTCACAGTGTGTAGCAACAACTACAGAGACCACAAGAAGAACCTAGGCTTTTTCACCATCACAATTTCTCACCACACACCTGTCACCTAGCCCTGGCTTATGCACGGGCACTGCAACATGGTGGAAAATTCCCAGGCTTTTCATACCATGTCAGAGCTCTCCACAACTCCCAATGACAGGGGGAGCTGTGCTGACAGCAAGTGAGCAGCCAAAATTTCCCCAGGCACGGACACAATTATACTGGTGTTAAAAACCCCTAATTACAGCCTGTCTTCAGGGTCACCACCAACATCCAAAGCAAAACTCAATGAAAAAATTGCTTTGAAGAAGCAAGCAGCCTCTGCTATTCCTTACTTGTATTATTTTGTTGTTTATGATATGTTTAGAGGTAGTAGAGGTCTTGCTTAAGAACTGCAGCACTGTCCTTCTTGGAAACCCTATCTAGAGACAGCATAATCACACAAGGCCATGCCAAAAATGCTAGTGAGAACTGGAAAGCAAATACATATTTACCATGGAGTACAGAACACGCTGTAAAAGCTACAAGGGACAAGTTGGGTCACTGCATCCAGGCACCATAACTCAGACAAGATATAATAACTACTTCAGAAAAATATCAGAGCATTATTAGCAATATATGCATAAATTGCTAATGAGATGCATTCCTTGGCAGAAGGATTACAGGTCTCTCAGAGTTTCCTTGCAGTTACTGTTTAGCTCTAGTCTGGGGCAAGTCTGAGATGGAGGCAAATAATTCTGTCTTCTCAACCTCACATCTCAGACCAAAAGCTATTTCCTCTCAATCAGTATGTAAGAATTCCCACTCTGCTTCTACATAATGCATCTCATACTCCTCATCCAAATTTACTGGACTTTAGAAACACCTCTAGGGGAAGTATGTACAAAGAAGAGCAAGCATATAATGGTCCACATCAACCTCTTAAAAGAAAAAACATCAACTGATATCAAAATGTTTAAAAAGAGAAGACTCCTAGCAAAATTTCCTCTTGATGTTTATATGTATGCATGCCAGTGCTTTGCTTTTTATTACACTAGAAGGTATATCTGAACATCTTAGTGTGCACAGGGAACTGAAGATGCCTGTTAAAAAACAATCCATCTAGCTTGTTATTAGCTCGCTCACTGGCAGTTGGAAAGGAAAATGAACCTCCCAAAAAAGTTTATTACAGCCTCTTTCAGCCTTCCAAAATGTTTACAATGAGGCATGTAAATTGACAGGGACCAGTACTTGCTTCTCAAGTAGCTTTTGCAAGTAGTGCTGAGCTCCAAGTTGCCACAACTACAGCATTTGCTGTATATCAGCCAGCTTGCATGTGTTTCATGAATATAAACACAGACAGTATTTACTCAAAAGAAGGTGACTGTGGTATGTATCTCCAGACACACTGAAGAAATGCCACTAGCCAACACTGGAGGTCACTCAGCACTTAGCCCACAATAACAGCCAAAGGTTGCAACCAGCCACAAACACCACCTTGAGCAGACAGGAACTAGCCCCAGCTCGAAAGCCACAGCGTTGTGAAAGTGTCATACGCTGCTGAAGCTGCTAAATTCAGTTGAGAAGTGTCAATTAGCAGAGGCACTGTCTATGGCTATAGACATAAAATTAATTGCACTGCACTGGCTAGGTCATTCAAGCATGGGAACACTGAACTATCTACCAACTGCAGCAGATTAAACTAAATTAACGGAATGACCACAACCTACACCCAAGGCAGGCACCCCTTTCATTTTATGCAATAGGAACTACTTTGAGCACACTGGTATCTCACCGTGTCACACAGAGGTGGAAAATGACTGTTGCAGCACAGGAAGCTCAAAACCACAGCAGAAATTGAACACACATTGCCCTCGAGGTCCATTTCACATTTTTGACCACAGAATCACTCTTTCCTACAAAAATGGGAAGCCTGTATTTCTTGGTGCTGTTTTTTACAGTCTGCCTAAACTGGAATAAATGTAAAAACAAGGTACCAGTTGACTGTGTGTTTAGGCAGGTTAGAAACTTTGTTTTAAATATATGCTTAGATGATGTACAGCACAATAAAACTGACTGAGGCCTGGAGAATTTACTGAATACTTTACTGGACTGCCCCAGAAACAAAGCAGACAGTAGTACACAGTAGGGTGATGTATTATAAAGGCATCCTTTTCACAAGATCTCTAGTGATTTTGCCCACAATTTCTTACTTCTAAGTGAGTTATCACAAGCCATTGATTCCTTACAAAGTTAACAAGCAATAAGACAAGTTAACCTGGTGCTATTATGAGGCAATAATGTTGCCATCAGTGCATGCAACCACTGTATTTTGTTCATTTTTCCCTCAGGCACAATATAAAGAAGCCTGATCACATTTTTCAGCCACTATTCTACAATTAGACTGCATGTAAAATGCATAAACAGCAAAAGCATGCTGCAATTCAATTCTCTATTAATCTGGATGATGAAATAAAGAGACTTCCATTAAGACATTAACTTTTTAAGAACAAATTAGAGAGAAACCAAGACTATTAGTATATTCAAACCTGAAGCTCAGTTCCTTTTTGACACATCAGTGTATGCCAATATATACTGACTTAAATATGTATTCTTACTTGAAGAAGTCAAAAAATAAAAAAGATTTTCCTAAACCCATTACAAAAAAGTCACTGGCAGTTGCACTGTCAAGACACATGAAAAGCTTTTTTATGCTTCCCCTCTCAATCCTTCCCTGCTGTCTATATATGGTATGCTATCTCTGAACAGCAAATAAAACCGTGTAACTGCACCCTATAGAGACTCTGAAGCAATCAAAGTACAAAACAGCCACTTGTCTTAGATCTGTGAAGGACCTCAATTCTGGTTCTCCAGCAATGGAGCAAGAACATTACACATCGTTTAGTTTCCACAAATCCATCTTAATAAGCAGAGAGTACAGTGGCACTCCCAAACACTGTCAGGTTCTAGTTTTGATGGCATAATTCTTGTTTCAAATACACACAGATACACACACGTGTGGCACGCACAAAGCTCATTAGCTGAACAGCAACATGGAGCACACAGCCTCTCATTTGCAGCCAGCTGAGCAGCTCCCTTGAAAAGCACTGGCATTTTATGTAAAAACTGAAAAGCCAGGAAGGAGTCACATCGTGTTCTCAGGCATGACGTTTTACAGATACAATACATAAAAATACACCTTCCAATTCTGTCTTTGCAATACATATTGTATTGAAATGAAACCATGTGCTAAATTGATGCGCACTAACCTGCACCAACAGATCCCAGTGTCCAGTCCCTTTCCTTCAGAGGGGTGGACAAGGGGCATTATGCACCAAAGGTTTCCTTTCATGAACCACACTTCCTATTCACTTCACACATGCCAATTGCTCAGAAGCTTCCTCATTAGCTCCCATCTACTCTCCTAAATCCCAGAGCCTTTTAAATTATCTACAATGCACTCACAATAATACTAGGAAATCATAATTTGGAGAAAATTAATGGTTAGAGAAATTAGCTCACAGTGAGTTTCAATTTTCTGTTTATATTCCCCAAATACACAAAAACTTAAAAGGATTTAAGGTAGGAAGTAATCAGGGATAACAGAGAGAAAAATGCCAACATAAAAACTGTGTTTCTATGCCTGCTGTGTTGAACATCACTATTCATGTACCAAAACAGAAGTTTCTGCCGAACTTTAATGTTCACTGCCAAAGATGGAGCACAAATTATGCCTTTCTAGCATTTTTGCAAGCTGTCTTTGATTTCAGACCCACAAAATCAAACTGCAAGAGAAACTACATTGTACGTTGAAGAAAAATATTTAAGCTAAAATTCTGCTTTGACATCACAATACATTCCATTTCATAAATATATTTAAATGATATTGTAATAGGCTTGAAGATAATGATGATAAAGTCATAACAGCACAACAGAAAGTCATCTACAAGTGCCAAGAGATCCATAAGGAAACACTCTCAACACAAAGTCCCACTTTTGTAATAGACACAATGATGCAATCGTTCAGATCACAAGCAGTACAAATGACTACCTACCTCTTGGGACAGGAAGGGAATGACTTGTGCACATATAGCATTCAGCCTCTTGACAATTTCTGCCTGTAAGTCACAAGAAAAAAGAAGTTCAATTACATAAATTCTCAAATGTAACTGTCACCCATGAACCCTAAAGAGACATTTGTTTTCTTTCAACTCTGGCTATTCTCTGGCCAAGAGATGTTCTCAAAATAACAAAAGTGTTTGCACAGGGATCCAAATGTACTTAGGAAGCTAGTAATTTCTGGCTAAAATATTTTCCTTAAAACCACTATTTTGAACTGATACAAAGTGTAGTTAATTTTGATTACACAATCACAGGAATTTAAAGAACAGAATCTTCAGGAGATGTAACAAAAAAGATAAACAAAATTCTGTGTATCAAACTGAACTCTCTCTTATGACGCAAAAGGAAGGATCACTTCAAATAAGAGCAATGCCATTGTAAGCAGAGGGAACAAATACACCATTTATTTCTAACAGTGCATATCATGAGAACATTAGCATTGCAATATACAATCTTACTGATAATCATTCTACCATATATTTCAGAAAGGAATACTGCAGTCTTGTATCACACTTCTGCTGTTATCTATTCTCCTGGTTAGTAGTAGCTACTTTCATGTGGCAGCTATAACCACAAATTAATAATACATGATGTTTTATTTTCATATCAGAGATCAATTCCCTGTATTTAATCTGAAAATCTCAATAGAGACAGAGGAGATCTGTTTAAATAATACAAGAATTACAGCTCCAGAAGCAGAATATTCAAAGCCACACAGACTTTTCTACCATAAATCATAATTTTCCTACACTAAATTCTAACCAGGATCAGTTCCTCATTTTACAATCGGAGAGAATGCTTTTTCTCTTGTAAATTCACGAATCATGGGATGAAGATATGCTAACATGCAATTTAGCATTCCTTCTTCTAAAAGCAAACCTTACAGCCTTTTTGCTATGCTGTCTTTTAAATAGCAAACACTTGGAAAAGAATCTGTAGATCAGAAAGGCTCACAAGTAGCACTAAAAAGTCAGAAGTTCATATAAAATAAATCTGGGTTCAAGGAAAATTACATTTAGAGAGCTATGTAACCAGCAGATATGGTTTGCAAGAGGTAAGAGCACATGTGAAACTAACTCTGCCCCCTTGTGCATACTGTGTGATACACATGACTTAATACATACTATTTTGGAATACACTTCTCCCTTTCTCTGAAATCCACCTAGATTCCCATATACTATTTATATAGCAATTTCTATGTTAAACTGTCTTTGTATCTCCTCACTAGTCTTCACTGTTTATGCAAGTCCTTATATCATTAAATTTATGCATTTTAATGATTTTTTGTATTTGTTTACTACATATTTTCTATTTATTCAGCAGCATAGGTACCTTATAGTATACTTTATAATATGTTCTGTTCAGCAAAAATCTAAATTATCCACAAATTTCAAATACATCTATAATATCAGATATTCCACAAAGCAAAACTTAAATATTCCTTTAAATAGACAACATTCACTACACTAGTTGACAAGGAATTTTATTAACTACTTGTTACACAGAGCAGCACAGGGAGTGACAAGTTGTGCACACCTAAGCTTCAGCCAGAAAGGCTACACAATCCAATACAGCATTACTTGAATAACAGCATTTGATTAAGGAAACGTAGACTGTAATATAAGGCACAGCTGTAAAGTACCTGTTCCTAATGGTTCTTAGTCATTTCCAAATTTTGGGTTCCAGCCACACTGCTACTTTTTTTTTGAGAAATCTCCTGAGTGCTCTAAAGCCAGTGAGAAAACTACACATTCTGTTCTTCAAGGCTTTTCCACATGAGCAGAAAATTCCTCAGTGCCCCATTTTGGGGTAAGCTGAAGCCACTCTGACCTGCCATCTAACATACACATGTGCCTTCATAAAAAAAAAAAAAAAAAAAAAAAAAAAAAAAAAAGGCACATCATACTTTCTTCTGCTGCAAAACAACTCCTCCCTATCTTTAAAATGCCTGTCACAACCTTGCCCTGCACAGCTCCCCGGGGGTAGCCTTTGGAAAACCCCTTTTCTACCACAGCTACATCAGCTAGATACCTTTACTGCACTGCTAAGGAACTGAGAACAAAACCAGCTCGAAGAGCCATGCAGGAGCTCAACATCTAATTTTAAAAAGCTTGTAGATTCATAGATTTTAAGGCCAGAAGGGACTGTTACAATTGTCTTATTTGACCTCCTGGGTAACACAGGCTGTAAAACTTCACTGGTTTCCCCATCAAACCCATAAATTATGGTTCAGCTAGAATATAGCTTAGTCAACAAAAATAATTTTATTCAATTTACTTTGAGGCATTTCTTCTCAAATAAGGTACGCAACCACAGATACTTCAAGTTATTTCAGTTATGATGTTTTTCTTTTGATCACTTCTCTTCCCTCTCCCCAACAGAAGTATGTCTCCCTTCTACTGCTCTTCTGGCCAATGTGGCTGAAATATATTTGCACTGTATTTATATAAAAATTCACCTCTGGCAGATTCCAAACCTGGGAAATGTTCAACTAAAAAGAGTTTTCTAAAAAGCTGTAAGTAACTGAAAACAGATGGCTGAATATGTACAGTTATGCAACGGCAATAAATCTCTTGATATCAATCCCACTGGAGTGCAGAACAAGTCCTTGCATGCTGTATGTAGGGAAGTGAGCTGATGGAGACAGCACCCAGCTCAGCCTATGGAGAAGAAAAATAGCTAAAACAGGTTCAAGTGATGTCAAAACATCCCTCAGCAGCATTTCTCTGCCAGGCCAATCACAACAAAGCCAAAAAGCCCTTGCTATGCCAAAGTGTTTGCATTTTATCCTTATTAAAACAGTCTTCACTTTCCCTAACAAAAAGCATCCCCAGTTGCTTTTATGGTTGTGCATACAGTTATCATCCTCCAAACTCAGGCAGCAAGGAAACAGCCCAGCTGAGCAGCAGCAGACTGCAGAGACACAGCATGACTGAGATACAGACTGCCTACCTTTGGAGACCACACGCAGTCTGAAGGCATAAAGGAAAACACTGCGTACATGCACAAATGATAGGAAGGTACATGCTCTGTACCAAGAATAGTCTCACACCAGACATTTTCACACGGCAAATAAGAAGTACACTCTGTCTCAATACTTCAACTGTTTCAACAATTAATTGCAGAAGATAATGCCACAGCAACAGGTTTGATTGTCTTCCACAACTTACAGGAGAAAGGAGTTAGCTGCCAGAAGCTAGTTGGGTGGGATTCTTGAGATGCTGCCCTGCAGGTTGAAGGTGTAGGTACTGATGACAAAGATTAGCATCTCAGTAGACCTATTCCTAGTACCCCTGGAGGAAGCCTGGAAACTCATTCTTCTTTGCCTAAGGTACAAACTCTGACACAAGGTAAAGCACAAATTCACATTTCTACTCACACACATTTTTACAACCCTACATTTGAACAACAGTTTGGGATTTCTTTTTTTCTGTTAGGCACCAGGTCAATGGGTTTTTCATGATCAGTCTAACTGCCAGGAGAAGGAGAAAGTATGATTTGATAAAACCAGGCATCCAATTCCTCACACAGAAAGTCAAAGTTGCCTCGAAAACACGGCTGCTTCCAGAGTCATCTAATTTTACCTCTTTTGTCCCACAGGACCAGGCTTTAGAGAGGCTTCATTTATTTACAGGCCCTTCCACTGGGCTTCAGTTATCAGCCAGCAATGCTGTGGATGCACACACTTCTAATGGCCTATGTTTTGAAACCAAGTCTAATCTGATGGCGCAGTGCCCAAACTCCTTTTCCAGCATAGCCATTAAAGGATGTAGGTTATTGCTGTTGTCACCATTGATATTTGTCATTGTAATGTAATTAGGGCCCTAAAATGATGCATTACAGCCCTTGGCACAGCTTCTATTAAAATCTTTTCTTCTGCTCACTGAACTGCGACCTGCTTTCTGATGAATAACAGACAGACAGCTTTAGGGTGAGGAACAGATTCATCAAAGTAGTATTTTCCAGCTCTGGAAATAAAATAAATAAATAAATGAGTACAAGGGCAACCTAAAAAGAAAAATACACAGGGGGGGCGGGGGGGAGGGGGAAGGAAAGCAAACAGCATACTTGAATTTCATCTGACCACTTGAAATTCTGATTTCATCTAATGAATCTTTCTTAGGACAATATATTCCCAGCCTGTGAATCACATGGTTAATCAGGGCTCTAATCTGCTATCCATCAGCCTATGCCAGCACTGTAAATTCCAATTACATTTATAGGTTATGTGGGTCATGCATTCCCAAACAACTACATTCAAGGATATCCCATGTAAACTGGCACGTTTTCTGAAATGCTGTTGTTAGTGTTACTGAATGTTATAATACTATTCAAAGCTTTATGAAAGCTCCTGATAAACAACTGCTAAATTATTGCCTGTGGATACAGCATGACGCTCTGAAATAGCATTAATGGCCCAATAAAAGGGTGACTGTTCATGCCAAAATATAAAAAAGATAGCTTTTGCTGCCACAGTTTGTCAAATCTGTTAACAAACACCAACACTTCTATTACTCCTTTCCCTGAACACAAAAGATGCTTGGTTTTGCATAAAAACACACCAGCATGGAACCAGAAAAGATGAAGGAAAGGCAGAAAGGAAAGGCTTGTGCTCAAATTGCCTTTTTGCTTATGTAGTGCAAGCTTTTATTGTTTGCATCCTTTGGGAGACACCTACAAGACTGTTTTAAAAATTTTGATCTCTTTTCATTGACACTTAGGTGGCATCATTTTAAAAAGAGAAAGATTAAATATTTATTAAGTTCAATGTTAACTTTTTTCCTTTTTTTTTCTGCATATGAAGAGATGATAATAAATCACTGTGCCAGAATCAGATCCCAGTAAAGTTATGAAGACCCATATCAGTTAACAGTCCCCTCAGCACTGTTGCAGGGATCAACACGAGAGCAAAAGCTTAAGTTTCTGATTCAGACAGTGAAACCTTTTTGACCTGAAAGTTAAATGGTACTTTATTTCCTAAATACACCCAAAACCTGACACCTTAAGTTCAGAAGTGCCTATAAAGTGTTCTGAAAAATGTTCAAAGATAAGTCTGTAGATGAGACTACACCTTAGGCCACTTGAGGTGACCCAGTAAAGCTGGTCCTTGGAGTACAACCATGGCTCCACAGCTATCAGCTGCAGGAAAAGAGAAGCATGTGATGGACCATTAGAATCCTAAATCCCTTTCAGGATGGCAACATAATGGTTTAAGTCAATTTACCCTTGCCACACACAGCTAAAATAGGGCATAAGCACTCAGTTAAATATGTTCACATGCTTTAATTAGCATTTTAGCATATGTCCCAATTCTTAGCACTGATGGAGATTAAAAAAGAAGTAAGAGTCATATAAACTCCAGATACTAAAGTATTCAGAAATGTTCTAATAGATAGAGAGCTCAGAATAAATTTGTTGCTCAAAAATATCTATTTGCACTCCCTTTTTCCTGGGAAAAAAACCATAAATGATTCTGTGGAAAAAAGAAAATTGGGATTTTATTTATAGCACATAAACTTTGGGAAAATATTTCCACTATATTTCACAAAGTTCCATGGTTATTACAATTATAAAAAATTGCTGGTAAAGAATTACCACTGGAGGCTCTAGGTTTGTCAGTGGAATGGAAACAAAACTACTATATATGTATTGTTGAAATAAACCAGAATAATAAAACATTATTGGGAAACCCATTTCAGCAGCCAGTAGGAAGAAGAATATATGCAATTACACTTTCAGAAAAATAATCTGCAACAACTGTTATTTCAGGTTTAATTTGTTCTACACTATGCAGGCTTTGCCAAAAAGATCAATCTAGTTTATTAAGTGCTTACCAAGAACACATGCACACACCCTAAACAAGCATTTCGCAAATTAGTGAGAACAAAAAAACATTATTACACTGTATGAAACATATCATGATTCTGAATAAAGCAAGCAAAAAAGCTAATCTTAGTATTTCACAGAAAATTAACTCTTCATTCATAAAGAAGAATGTGTTTTGTTTTAATCACAGACTTTTGTCTGGAAATGCTTACTCCAGTTCTACAGAACTGGAGGAAACACTACAAGCCTTGAATATGAAATTTCTCTTCAGCCCTAAAGGAATGGCGTTTAGAAACCAAGACAGAAAGAGCCTACCCTTGTAGTCAAAGCAAGTGGAGGGAAAAGAACTTCTTACCTTCTGTGGTAAGAAGGACACTAAATAAAAAAGATCTTCTTCACCAAGCCAATTGCTGATGTTTAGGAGAAACAATTTTAGCAATGCACATACAAGCAACCACCACCACCACAAGACTGCCAAATAACCACAAGTACCATTCTCCACCTCACTTTCCTACCAACTTTTTTACACACATCTCAGCAAAGCTCATAAAGTGATGTAACTTTCCCTTTGCAAGTTAATTTAGCATTTTGTATGTTAATTTATTTGTCAATTCTGCAAAAAATACTACAAACAGCAGTATAAGCAATAAACTGGAGTGGAAGACTTTCCAAAATCAATTTTCTAATGTGCATACTGCTCTGTGGGCTGCTGAAGTGAATTGGTAAGACACAGCTTTTATTTAATGTCCAAGAATCACATGGAGCTGAACTGAGCACGAAAGGATACATCCTGAATCATTCATAATTAAGACAACGAAAAGCAAGTCAACACTAGGGTGACATATAAACATGCATTAGGCCTGTCACCTGATGAAGTTGATGGTATTTTGTTAATATCAACTTAAATCAGCAAGCAGGGAAACAGAAATGCAAAGCCTGGAGATTACCAAAGTTCTTCAGCTGCTCAAGGCAGCCATGAAGCTGCATCCTGCCCTGCCCTGATATATGTACCTGCAGAGTATCCGATAAAAGGCTGCAAGGGGAACTTGAAATGACAGTCTTTACTGGCTTCAATTTCCCATCCTCAAAGGCAGCAGGAAACACTTGCTGAAAAATCAGACAGAAATGAGTAAAAGGACACTGCCACAGGAAATGGTGTTTCCGTCAGCAGAGCTCTGAAGTTCCTCTTTAAGGTACCATGCCTTCACCTACAAGCAATCCTCAGCATTTCACAGCAATACTTTTTTTGTGAAATATGCCCTCATTACATAGGGATGAGAACTTTCCACCACTCTCTACCAATTTTAAAACTGTGACTTCACAGTAAAATAAAAAATACAGAAAAAAAAGTTTTAAACCTATAGACCTATGGCACGACACTAAGGCAGCTTCAGCTTCAAGTTCAGTATTTTGCATCTGTTCCCTAGCTGCAATTGGTTCAGATTTTCCCATTTTAATCTCTCCTATAACTGCTGAAAGACAATAGCACATGCACAATCTCTTATTACTCAATTTCTGCCCTCACACTCTCTGCCAAAGAGTCTGACCACAATTCTGCACCTGCTGGAAATGGCACAAGCCAGTCTGAGCCTGTCCTTGCAGCTATATGCATATTTTGGTTTTAGACTCAAGTTTTAATTTAGTTAGGGAAAGAAAAGTCTCCTATGTATTTATTTACATCACAAGTTTTTTTACACTTTGTTTCACAGGGGTGATAGGAAAACTAGTCAGAAAGGAATACTGCAGATCAGTAGTTTTAATGCTATATCATGAAAAATTAAACAAAGACAGGAAAAGATGGAGAGAACAAAAACCTGTTCTCTGTAGGCCTGTGTTTAACTTGAGGTGGTGGCATTAACTGCTTAACTGAAAAAAATATTAAGGGGTAAGTTTTCATTGAAAAGGTGAAAATAACTAGCATTTTAATCTAAAAGAAATCATGCTTTTAAAATGTACATATACTGTGCCCACAAAGAGGGTTCTGATTTTTAAAAAGTAATGTCACCATAAACACTGCAATTATTTTCCCCATTACAAAATGGAACCGTCAATGTCCACTTCTGACCCTTGCCAGAAATTCACTTTGTCTGCAAATACATATAAAAGGAGACCCAGAAGTAGCTATAGGTACCTGTTATCTTGCATCCATTCTCTGCATTATGGCTACACTGCTTATTCTGGAGCAGCATGCTTCAAATGTTAATCACTTAGAAACCAACATGCTATCAGAGTTGAGAACTGCAGAGATTGTGACAGATATCCAGTTACACCTAAAAAACTTACACTTTACAGTCCTGATACATGCACAAAACACTGCAACATACAACAGTCTGCAAAGAAAAATTAAGTTTCTCCAGCAAGTATTGTGGTCTTACAGGTTTTAATGAACTACATAAACCCAATCAATAAACTGATAAAAGTGGCAATCAGAAGTCACCCATAAAAATAAGAAACACAGTGTGACTGCTGAACTCAAGTTTATTTTCTTCCAAACTAATCTGGAAGTCAGGAAACAGTCCTTCTACATCAAGGAACAAGACTACTATTTCGCTTCCACCTTTGGTTTCCTTTGCCTGCTTCAGCCCTGCAGGTTAGGAAAGGTGGAGTCCATAGTTTGACTGATTCATTGATAGTCCCACATGATTGTGTTTGCTTCCAGAAAAGAAAATACTAAGAATAAACACTAATCTATTTGGTGGATTTGTTAATTCCGTTTACAAGAATTCTGAGTACTTGGAAACTTTGCTGTGTATTACCTTCAATTATTCATTTCTTCTTCCTACCCAGCAATTTCTCAATACATCACAAACAGAAGTAAATTAGCTCAAAAAATGAAAAGATAGAAGGTTTTTATTTAAAGGAAACAACATTTTAACTCATAGCCATTACCATGAAAATGAGCAATAGTCAGATGCAATTTCTTCAGATTAGCACAACAGATTTTAGTATTTGAAAAAATAGACAAAAATATTCCCCTTTTAAGCCAATACAGAACAGCACAATTTTAACATCCCTGAAAGAGATGTAAAATCAGTGCAGTGGATTCTGTGCAATAGTATTTTCAAGTTTTGATTTGGAATCCTTATAAAGACAGAAACTCAAATAAGGCGTTAGTCTCTCACATTTTAAACCAACTGAAGTATGATACCTGCTAATTCTTTCTCAAGATAAAGAAATTATTCATACTCTGTCAAATCCCAGTTGCTGGAATAGAGTGTTCATCTGGGAAGCAGAATACATTTAAGACACATATCTCCCTTTCTGATCTAAAGAGATTTTTGTTTGTTAAATCAACATCACTACAAGCAAAAGTCTACCAAAATACTATGAATGTATACGTAGGACACATTTCCTTTTACTTCAAATTTAAATGCAAGCTTCAGCTTCAGGCATTGGCTCATGATTTCCTCACGCTTGAGACTGGCAATGCCACAGACCTACAGAAGCACCAGCTAAAAACTTCCAGTACCCTGTAGGTCACGGCAGCTTGTCAGTAGGAGCTTACACCATGGATGGCACAGCCAGCAAGGATCCCAATTCCTTTCTCTGGAGCATGTTGCCCTAGGGGTACAAGGGATGGTGCCATGGAGTTGGGGAGCTGAGCAGAATAGCCAACAAGTAAAGACTGGACATTCCACACTTGACACATCTCAGTATCATCTCACACTCAAATGATACTGATTCCTATTTGCATTTTTTAAGTAAAAGACTTGCTGCAACCAGCTCAACAGGAGGGGATTCCTGATGCAGCAGAATACTGCCTTCTGAAGAGGAAAACAAACAAAAAAGACCATAGTTCCAAAAAGACCATAGTTCCACATATTTTCTTCTATCAAGAAGAAAATATTGATATGAATTGTCATTGCTCATAATTTCAATCATCATTCATCATAACTACCTCTGCTGAAAATAACTATTCCAATTTCAGCATTTCTGCAATTAGGATTTCTTGCTATTTTTCCTCCTATGTGAAGAACAATGAAAGAATAAGTCTTTTAAGCCTTTAACACGTGAATACCTAACAAATGGTAGTTTCACTAGGGAAATACCTCTAAAATAATCAGGTAGTTTACAATTCTCTTTTCAGCCTTCCTAAGAAGACATATTTGCAAAGCAAATGCTAAGACATTTGTAAGACATGCATGCTTAATATGCTCACAAAATTCCCTTGTCCAAGACAGCTGGATACACTAAGTACATCTTGATGTTCACTTCATTTGAATGGTATTTCCCCAGTAAAACTCCTACTGGAAAAGACAGAATCTGAGTCAAGCAGCACCTAATGGCATTTATCCTTAAATTACATCAGCATTATTGAAGTTTTCACACACTCTTCATCTAAAAGGGATTTCAACATAAAATAACTTTTTGTAGAAAAGCAAAGTTTAAGGCAATGCCATAAAAAGCAGAACAGGAGGAATAGAGCAAGAAGAACTATCTGGTTAAGAAATGCAAGTTTCATTAAACATCTTCCAGTGTGTAACTTTTGTAGGATCATCCTTTGTGAAGAGCTACTATGAACTGCATTAATTCCAGACAAATACTCAAGACACACCATATGATAAATTTGCTTTTTATGATACTACAGCCATAAACTCTAACAAGAGCATCTAGAACATGGTAGGCACATGAAATATAGGGGGTAAATAACTCTCTAGACAGACTAACCATGTGATTAAAGAAGTTGTCCTTAAACATGTTTGTATTAATAGAGGCATTAGTCAGAAGAATATTCCTTCACAAAGTTGTACAAGTTTCACACCCATGATCCTCTACATAAATATGTCTGGGCCAGAAACATGCATTGCACACTCAGTAATTATGATGCACCTAGGCAGAGAAGATGCCTTAATCCATAGAAGTAGCCCTTAATCCAGTTACCCCTTCTTGCACAATCCTTCTATTGATAACATTTTGCGGGCATGTGATAAGCTAAGCAATGAATTTATCCGCATGGAAGCAGAGCCCACTTCCAAATGAAACAATCACATTTTTTCAAATACACACACCATCCCAGGACCAGTTTGCCACAGGGTTGACCCAAATGCAGGATCACTCCTCACATTACCACTGCCATCTTCTGCCCTCAAAGTGCACAGAAGACTTCAGCCCCAGACACATAAAATCTCCAAGGTGAGACTTTTTCTGAGCACTCCTTTGAGTCAGAAAACAAAAGCACAGTTAAGGGACCATCCAACAGCATTTCTGTCAAGCTGCTCATTTTATTAGAGATACCAGTAGTTCTCTGGGCAAGATAAGGCACCCTGTTTCACTTCCTCCACTACACTGCCACCAAGTCACATTGGTATCAATCATATCCTAATCTTTTCACCTCTCAGGTTAGTATCACGATTGTTTTTGCCTGAAGTTTCAACTAGCCTTTAGAGCATCTGTTAGATACCTGTGTAAATCAAATCACCAATATCCAACTTCACAGTGAATTCAAAACAATAAATAAATATAAGCTAGTGCAAATTAGTGGCAGACATACCAAATCAGTACTGGTCAAATGAAGAAATTAAATACTGTGATGAAAACTGTGAAGAAAAACCCACACTCACAAAACAATGTATTTTTTTCAGTCATAGCAGGCAGAATGAGAGACAGCAAAACCACATTTGCATGCCCTGTCTGTTGTGGATTAAATGGATTTCTGGCTTTTTGACATGGAATAATTCTATGGTTTACCAAAATGCAGTCTCTGGACTTGTTAATTTTATATTTAGCTTGCTAGGTCTGTAATCTTGCCACTCTTTTAATCAAAAAGGTTTCAGGTGAGCATTTACATGAAAAAGACTCATTCAAATCCTAACATTTTACCCACAAAAATACATAGAGGTTGGATATATTCTGGTTTATGAAAATCTGTTTTGCACAAACTATGATAATTATTCCTTTTTGTAATAGCAGCTTCCCATGACAATTAGAGACTTAGTTGTGCTATTCTGTTTGCATTAGAAATTTGCCAGAAATACAAGAAAGGAAACTTAAAATTACTGAACTACCTAGCGACGGTTTGCAAACCTGCTTGTGTAAAATCATCATCTGTTTTTCACAAAAGAAGCAGAAAATGCTGGGAGGAGTAGGATAAAAAATAGGTTTGATGACAAGCAGATAGCTCAGACTGTGCTTCCTTTGTGTGAGCTTCAGTGAAGATGTGAGAATGAGGTGAAAAATAGTATACTTCAATATAAAGTGAAATCAGTTTAAAATTACTGATTTATATATGGAAATAAGTCCATTTTCACGACTATAACACACCAAGTGTGGGTGAAAGCAAGGGAAAGAGAAGTGAGAAAACATTTAAGTTTATATGTCACCAACAAGGGATACAATTACCATCACAAGTATAACTTCTGCTCCTGAACACAAAACAGAAGTCACTTTAAACTATCTACAGAATAACCCAAGGAGCTGGATAAATACTCAGCACAGTCAAAACTTGCCAACTCCTCAGTTATTAGGACCTGAGCAAGTCCGTTCAAGCACACCTGCGTGTGCTTCAGTCATACTCTTAAATACCACCCACATGCACCAAACACCACTTTAACTCTGTACCTGTAACCAAAGTATTCAAAATAGATGCCATTTTTCTGCAGTCTAAAGCAATACAGAATTACTCTCAATATCCACTGCAGAACCTGTGTTATGGTTGTAAACCTCCAGCTCTACTGACTAAACTAGACTGTACACTGAGAGACCTTATAGTTTTATTAAATTCATAGCTGTTTTGCATCCAAAGTTGTGGTTCTGAGGGAGGGTGACCACAACAGGTAGAAGCAAACTGATGCTCAAATACAGAAAGTGACCTGTTTTACCACCTAAATTCCACTGCTTCACCAAAGTGGAAAAGCAGAGCAGTGTTGCAGAGACAACCAGATATCAAACCTTTCTTTTATATTGTATTGAAGAGAGTCCTTAGACTAGTACTTCTTTTCAGAAGTTCAACTTGCATTTATGCTCCAATTACATTTACAGCTTCTCTTGTGTAAGGTATTTATATACTGAGGAGGGATGATTCAGTCAAAGCTGTGATCCTCCCTACTGAATATGAAGCTGGTTTGCCTAATCTTTTGACATCTCTCATTGTCATCACCTTCCTTCCTTCAACCTCTGCAATAAATAAATCAAGAAAGAGGCTTGAGGAATTCATTGTGTAGTGGGCAGGTAAAAATACAATCGTGGCTAAAAAGAGATTGGGAAACTATCTGTTTGAGAGCTACACCAAGATTGTGCCTCAGACTAATTCTGCATAGTTCCACATCAAACCAGCCAGCGCAGAAAAGTGTATCAAACTCCCTATTATCCCTAACTTTACAATGTAATTGCTTGTATCAGAGAACCGAAATCCCACGGTGCTGCAATCACTCATGCCTAGCTACACATGCATTGTAAAGGTTTGGGCACACAGGTTGCATGAATACTACCACAAGGTAAGAAATTTTGGTTTGGTTTTCCCCAAAAAATCCCACCCTGGTAAAAAAGTAGTATTACCCCATTGTCCAAATGGAGAATAGAGGCTGAGAAGATGGACTACCACAGGCAAACTTCCTCAATACAAACCAAAGCACTGACTGTGCTACCACTGAAAGGTACATTACTTGAACCTGTTAATTGCAGCTAGAACAGAAGATAGCAGAATTCACATGGGAAACAAAAGGAGACAAAACTGTCTTGGGAAAGAGCACTCTGCCCCAAGCATACCCCCCTATTAGATAAACACAGCCACTTCTAATTGACTCCCATGTGACAGCATCTCACCTCCTGTTTCTTAACACTGCTCTCCAAACAATCCCCTGTGGTAAGGGCAATGCTTCAGGAAACAATTTTACTACCACTTCCTAGACAGAGATCTGAAGCAGTGAAAGCCACAGGTGAAGTCTCCAGAAGATATGTAATGGGATTTTTAAAAATATCTTAACAGACTAGACATGTAATTCTGCAGGATGTTAGCAAGAGACAGATACTCAAGAGGATTTTCTAGAATACCTAAGCACATGGGGGCTTCTACCCTTACTTACAGCTATGCAAATGTAGCTTTGCATCCTAAAAAAAACCAGAGCATATTACCAGAAAATCCCAAACTACAGTCTTCAGCCCCTAGTCTCCCCACTCAGGAATAACACAATGATGAAGTCACCAAAAGTGTATACAAGTTTCCATCTTCAGTACTGAAGCTATCCTGCTGAGTCTTTGGCTTAAAAATTATCAAGTTCTTTGTCACACAGTTCACAATTCAGCCCTGCAAAAACCTGGTCCCTGCCACTCCCACAACCCAGTGCTTCTGCAGCCATGTTCCCTAGACAGCTGAGAATCTCTGCTAGCATTTTATTCAGACAAAAAATACAGTAGCAACACATTAAAAAAAAGAGTGGAGATGAGACAGACTTCTGTGTAATAGCATAGTGGTTAAAGAGCTTAGTCAGACCAATTTATACATTATTTATATTCTTTCTTTAGTTCTCTTTCCCTGTCTAATATGTTTCTGTGAAAAGTGGAAATAGGCCCAATTCTTCCCCTGGAGAATGAAAGTCTCTTTTCCAGCCCCTGCTTAGAACCAATGTACATGAAAAAACACCACAGGGTAAAGCATGTGAATAGGTTTTGGGCAGGGACTGTAACACAGTACAAGTCATCCAGCTGACCAGTCTTTCCAGGGGAGACAGCACAGAATGCACCTCTCCTCTTTCAGCTTTAGTGGACCATTAAGAATCTCACACAAACCAGAGTGTTTTCTGCTGGGTATACCAGTCATTTTCCTGGGACAGAAGAAACATGGGTCTTGGTAGTAGACAAAAAAAACAGCTGAACTGAGATGAATCAAGAGTCCCTGCCTTCTGCAGCTTATTTAAGAAAAAATTCATACTATGCTTCTACTTTTATATAAACATTAGGTGCCACTCTTTGAAAAGTGATTCTGAACTACTAAGCCAAAGCAATGTGTCCCGACAGCACCAACTTTGGTGACTTCAAGCAATGAGAGATTTGTGACACTCCTGCAACTATACCATTCCCCTATGTAGTACCCTCCACGTGTGCTAGATTTCTTTGGTACCATGCTGAGTCACTTACATCACACACCTCAAGCACTTGTCTGCCCTTGTCCTGCAGCCCAGTGGTGCAAAAGTGCCCACATCATTGCTCCCATTTTGCTGCAGAGAGCAGTCAAAGTACCTTATCAAGGTCTCACAGGAATCCCTTGACAGCATAGTCCAGAAACTTGCACTAGCTTCCCTCCAAGCCCCAGATCCAGGCAGCTGCACCTCATCCACCTGAGAGCTTTCTGACTTGCTTTACATTAATACAGAGAGGCATTTCCTGTGTCTACAGATTTTCAGGCCCTCCAGGTCTGTCACAGGCTTGAAAAAAACCCTCTTGACCCTTGCAGTGCATACTTACAGCTGCATTTTTCTTTCAAAATGTGTAAACTAAGATTACCCCAGGATTCTTTCACCTACACAAAGAGATGTTAAAAATCAAGGCTTCAGACAAAATACACACCTGAGTTCCAAGCACAAAAATATAGCTAACAGCAACTAAACAAAGGACAAAAGATAATTCCTACATTCATAAGGCCTCTATGTTCATTTGACTAAAAGAATATTTGAAAAAAATGTTGCAAATGCAAAGAAGCCAGACATTTGTATCTGCAGAAAAAAAGCCTCGCGTCTTTCCATGGACGAAGGTTCTTTAGGTGTATAATATCAAGTCTGCTAATATTAGTTTTAGAAGCATCCTGTACACATGCTTGAAAACTCATCCTCAAACAGAAACCTACAACCTCAGAAAGAAAAAGACAACCACATGTATGCTCAGGGGGCCCTCTTCTTGTACAGTCTTGTGGTGTTGTTCCTCTTTACATCTCTAAATACATGATCAAACCCAAGAACAAGAACAATTTTCATCCTTGGGAGATTGTGGTTTTAGAAAAAATGTCAGAAAGAAACCATGCCCCAGAAATTTCTAGGATGTCACAGGCACACAGCTGAAAGACTTTTTCTTATGCTGCCAGCAACTGAAACAGGAGGCATTTTTGGTGTCACTAGTCTATAGAGATAAACCAGGGAACTTTGTGGGGGTAAGAAAACTAACTGCCTTGTAGATACCAATGGAAAATATTCTGTTTATGGTCTTCACATTCAAGACACATTATTAGCTTTGTTTTCCACCTCTAGAAAAGACTTAAAGCAAGGAGGTGCAAAGGAAGCAGGGTATCACTCTTGAATTAATTAAACCAAGAGCTTATACACAATTTGCTTTTCAAGAATAAATACATAAAAAAATAACTCTGACATAAAAAGTCCCTTGACATTTGGATGAAGTTGTCAAGAATATTTAATACAGCAAATAAGCAGGAAAGCCTTATCAGTCCTTGATTTTGCTGTTGTTTTAGATATTGTTTAAGAAGAGACAGAAAGAAAACATACATCTTTCCAGTAGAAATTAGGAAGTATTGAAAAAACTGTAAATAAGCAACATGTTCAGACTGCAACACCCTCCTGCAATCAGGACAGAAAAGTCTACTGGTCAAATTGAATATAAGAATAGACAATCCATCCTTTGTTAACACACCAAAACAAGCATAAAGGGAGTTTTTATGCCCAAAGTCTTTCAAACCTCATGTTATTCAAGACTGTGGATGTGTATTTCAAGAGGCACCTACTTTGTATCTAGTCACATGCTCTACAAAATTATAGAAACCCAACATTAGTGATGTTGTAGCAGACTCTCTTTTACACATCAGCACAGTGCCATCTTTCAAAGAGGGCACTAAGAAAGTGGATGGTTCTCATACAGAGTGAACAGCACTGCAGGGAAGTAGGAGATGTGAGAGGAAAACCAATTAAACAGCTTCCTCCAAACATTCCCTTTTCTTTGCCTTCCCCCTCAAATGGAAAAGTGAAAGTGCTGCGGCCTGGTTTGGTCTTACGCTCTTTTCTTTCCTTCTCCAAATGTTATCACAAAGATCTGACTGCTATTTCCAACTTTGATCTCCAAATACAATTAACAGAATAGCAGACAAGAGGACAGCTCAAGTATCTGTGGTGTTATATCTCCTGGTAACCTCTGGAGCATAAGGACAAAGGAGACTCCAAAACAGTTAAGGTACTGCTGGACCTTGTTACACAGTGAACATGGGTTTGCAAGGAGTCCTCTTCCTTCCACAGCAAACACATCTTCATTTAACATTCAGTGATTCTCTAGAATCTCTCATCTAACAATGGATGTTAAGTAACTAAATCTTAGATCATGCCCCAGTATGTACATGTCACTACTATTTCAGTAGAGAGACAGAAATGTCACAAGACTGTTGGCAAAGGGCTGCAGAGCTCACAAACTCGCAGTTGGAGAAACCCCAGCCAGTGATTTGTTACATGCCTTGAATTAAAAATGGCCTCTTCTCTGGATCTGAGGCAAGCAAGCCCCTGGATAAGCATCAGCAGGTATCTAGAGCACAAACCAGAACAAACAGCAACACTGACTTTTCTCTGAAGATCCACAGTACTTCATGAAGGACGAGTACTGAACTTTTGCCTCCTGCAGCCACCATAAAAATTCAGTGGAGACTCACATCCCTCTGAACAAAAACCACGACACAGTTTGGCTCTGCTGCTGGTCTCAAACGCCCACATGGAGTCCATGCTGCCACTGGCTTTTTGGCTGTCAAGTGGCAAGATGGTGGCTAGTCTACTTCAAACCCAACACAGGACCTCCCGAGGCAGACAGGTGAAAATACAGCACTAGTTATTTTGTCTCCCTTGCACTTATTAGTAGGAAACTGTAATTGGAAAACAGCACTGTGTCATCAAAAAGAAGTCGAGAATCATTTCAGATACGAAGCATGGCTGAGAACTTCTTACTCACCCCCATAAAAGGGTAGAAAAGGAAAAAAGTAGCAATCCAAGATTACAACTTTGCTCAAAGATTTCTCTATTTTCCCGCTGGTTTTAAAAAGTAACATTTGAATTGCATGATATATAGAAGAAATTGGTTTATCAGCACACATAAGTTACTGAGAAAGAGAGATTAACCAGATATCCAAATATTTTAATATGGAACTCCCATTATCTATCTCATTATAAAGAATGTGCAAAAATGAAGATCAACCTCTCCTGCCAAGAAGCAAAGAGACTTGAAAAAGAAAAAGTGTAATCAAAATGCTTTCTCTTCCTTAACCCCCAGCTAAAAGCTCACTCAAGTTTGCCTTATGAATAATTTTAAATAATACCATCAAGTTAACATGGTAAATGACAGCTTCAGCCATGGAGCGACCTGTAACCCTAACTTTGCAAGGTCTGAGGTCTATGCACCACCAAGCAAGCATTCTACCACCCTCTACAAGGATCTCACCACTGTGTCAGTTCAGCAGGTTACCTGCTCCTCCCTCATCCATAACTGAGCCTGTTGCTGTAACCCCATGGGCACACCTGAGTTCTGAGGAAACCAACTGCCTTGAGGACACAACAGACCCAAGCTATACCTTTTTACTGTTGTTCCTGGTATTAAAATGGTCAGTGTTAAATTTCAAAAGCATTTACTGTCACTGCCAACACGTACCACAATATTTTATTAAGTATTTGCAGAGAAGCATGTATTGGCCTGGTTCTGACTTGTTGGTTAAGGGCTCAAAGTCAGAAAAGACAAGGGGCTAAAATCCCATGTGCTCTCCGAAACACCCTTTTGCTGCAGTGAGGTCTCAGCAGTAGCTCCATCCTGCCCTCTCTGTGGTGCTACTCTTTCACTGGCTACTCAGGGCAATCACTTCTTTCTGGGGTAAGCTAGAACAGGGTCAGAGGGGGTTTCTCTCATTTGTGAAGTCTCTAAGCAGCCAAGCCACATTCATAAGCAGACAGAGTAACACAAAAGAGGTTTACTATACTTTAGATAGAGACCAGCATTTTTAAAAATTCAATGCTATCTGTAATCATACAGAACATGCAGACACTAAGTAATACATACCAAACAAATCTAGCAGCAGGGCCTAGTGTCATGTAGATTCTTTTTAACATGAAGGGGACAAACTTTTACTTCTGCTCAATTGTGAGGTGTTCTGCCAAGTTTTTAAGCAAACACAAGAAAAAAGAAAAGCACATGTTCTTACTGCCAATATTTCACATCCCAAACTGACAGTGAAAAGTTTTTCTTCTCTGAAGAATTAGAATCCCATGCAGCAAATGTCAAAAACCTCTGTGTGTGATTCTGCAGAGAAGCTATTTAAATAGACCAAAAGAGAGGCCAACTTAGAAGATCACCAATCAAAACTATGTTCTCAACTTCCTTCTAACACATGAAGAACCGTCACCACCTTATCTCTGCCACCTTACGACACAAAAACTTAGCAAGAAGTTCCAGAGAGATTCTTTCTGTATTTTCAGTTTGGTACTATTTTTCTTAAGAAGAGCACACCTCACACATTTTCTGAGAGCAGGAAATTACAACAAAAAATTGTCAGCTGTATCTCATACCCAGTTCCATTGGCTTTATCCTGAATCTTGGTATGTTTTCCTCCTTACTTGCAAAACAAACCAACTATGGAAGAAAGAAGCGAGAAATCTAAGAAGCGTGAGACATGAACAGTTTGGCAGCTTAAAAGGAGAACGGAAGTAAAATGAACTCCAAACTTATTATGTTTATCTCATTATTAATCTTCAGCCAATCTCATGATATTCCAGTAACTGTCATGATTTAACATTTGGAGTTGGCAATACAGCATACCATACAACCACATAACCATAGAGAGACCTATTCAAGTTCAGTATGGGGAGGATAACTTTGACTTGCCTGACACTTGCATATTTAAGTTTCTTAGCCATAACACCACAGCGTTCAATACCAGAGTGTTATGCACCTGTCCGAGGCTAAGAAAGACAATTTTTATGTCAAAATCCTATCCATACAGGCAAGAAATCACTATTAGAGTTCTATTTATTATTTGTTACATATTTCAGTTATATTTAAAATCTATTATTTAAACAAAAGGGATATGGACACCTGCTTTTGACATTATGCCCAAAACCATTTCTGCTACACTGAACTACAGAGGTTGTGCCACCACTAAGACAAACAGTTATCAGGGAAAAAATTCAGAGAAGTACTGGAAGTAGAATCACAGAATAAAGTGGACTGGAAGAGACTTTAAAGTTCACCTTGTTCCACTCCCCCTGACATAGGCAGAGACATCTTCCACTAGGTACCACTGGAACTGTAAAACTATTACTTTGAACCAAGACAAAACTTGTAAGACTACAAATAAAAAGAAAGACAAATAGGTATTCTTAAAACCAATTCATATTTTTGCATTTTAAAACAAAGATTTCTTTTCAACTTGAACATTCAGCTCTGACACAGAACAGCATTTCTTGACTTTGGCTTCCAGATACACTTTTGTCACCTGCTAGCTAATGCAAGCCTCAGTTTATATAGCCTGCATTTCACATTATCATCTTTGTTCTGCTCCCGCTGCACCTTGTGGCTGAACAGGTTTTCTGAAAGTCAGTGACTAGATGTACACAGTCAGCAGACCACAAAGGTAACTTTTTTAACAATTTTAATTGCACTGTACACAAAGAGACCCACATTTTTGATAAGCCAAATTCTCTATTACATTCATAAACAGTACACTACAATTATCCATAAAAGAAAGAAATAAAAAGTAAGACTAAATTGACAATTCTGAATTCTCTATGTCTGAGAGCCTCAATGCTAAAATTTTTTCACCAGTTTTAATTCATCAAGTCTATGGTATTCAATGTGATTGACTAGTGTAAGCAGACCCTTCACATTTTGTAACATAAATCAAAATCAGAATCTTAAGGAGCTTACAATGGCAATTATTTCACATGCCTGAATCCTTATGTTTGAAGTTATTTCCTTAACTGAGACAAGCAGCCAAAACACTTTTAAACCAGCTTTACAACCAGCTCTGCAGTCTTAATTCTACTTTCCTAATGTCTGTTTTGTGCAATGAAAGAGCTCCTCTAGGAAAACTGGTAATGAGATCAGCAAGTGTATAACTAAAACCTGCACCACAATGCACATACACAATAGGGCAGGATCAAGTTTACACAAATGCTGCAAAGCCTGGGCATCCCAGCAAAGCAATACTTCTCTCTGAAACCTATCTGCTAATTAATGTTTTTTTCCTGTGCTGAATGACCTCAGCACTTCTTTTTTGCCCCTAGAAGGACAGCAAGTCTTACCGCACAAAATGGTGCAAAAGCTATATACAAAATGGTGACACAGCTTCTCTCACTTGGTGGACAGTAAGTCCTGATTGTTCCGAAGGAGCCTTATGCCTGTGTCATATTTCCAGCCACACTGGACAACCCAAAGAGCAGTGGTGCCAGGCAGGAGGGGAGCTTCTCACTGCAAAGGCACACATCACCTTTCTTCTTCCCTCTGCCTTCCCTTTCCTCTACCACTGCTCCAAAGGGGCTGAGGGTTCTCACTGGAACACTCTCCCTTTTTTTTA